>LR753236.1:9211-20494 GCA_902729485.2 Mus minutoides | reverse complement strand
CTTATTTATATTTCAAATGTTTTTCCCTTTCCAGGTCTCCCCTTCGGAAACCCCCTTACCATCCCCTTTCCCCCCGCCTCTATGAGGATGCTTCCCCCCCCCCACACACACACACCCACTACCATCCTCCCGTCCTGGCATTCCCCTACATTGGGGCATCAAACACCCTCAGGCTTGAGGGCCTCTTCTCCCACTGATGTCCAACAAGGCCATCCTCTGCCACATATGTGGCCAGTGCCCTGGGTCTCTCCATGTGTATTCTTTGGCTTGTGGCCCATTCACCAGACGCTCCGGGGATTCTGGCCTGTTGACACTGTTGCTCCCTCCATAGGGCTGCAAAGCCCCTCAGCTTCTTCAGTCCCCTCTCCAACTCCTCCATCCATCGGGGACCCCAGTTCAGTCCAATAGTTGACTGTGAGTTAGTTTCCTCCTCTGTATTTGTCAGGCTCTGTCAGAGCCTCTCAGGAGACAGCCATATCAGGCTTCCATCAGTAAGCACTGCTCAACATCCACAGTAACATCCAGGTTTGGTGGCTGTATATGGGATGATGGATCCCTAGGTGAGCAGTCTCTGGATGGTGCCTTTCTTTCCTTCTCTGCTCCACACTTTGTCTCCCTATTTCCTCCTGTATTTTACTCACCCTACTAAATAGCACTGAAGCATCCACATTATGGTAGCTTTACAAATACTTCATATTCAGCACCACAGGAACAGACAAATATGATGCATATTACTTGATAGTTGAACAAGCAATCATGATAAGAAGGTTAATTTGACATTTTAATGCAAAATAACATGTACTTTAAAGATCAAAGTTGTCACTTAAAAATAAAATAGCTTTACAATGATAAACTAGGATGGTCATAATAAAGCAGAAGAAGAGCTTTCAAAACATCAATGGAATATCTCCACTTGAAAGGAGAGCTGGCACTGTCACTGGGCTTATGGACCTTATTGTGACATATAGAATGTTGCCTTGTTTTCCTTTTCTGGATTGTGCTCAATGGTATTGTAAATATTCCTTTTCCCTATAGCAATCCATTAGGCTCAATCATGGTTTTTAAGTAACATTCTGTACATTAAACACATTTATATATCATTTGTCAATAATTTCTAAAGAGACAAACATGAATCTGACAGTGTTTTCACAATGCTGAGAAGCAAAAGCCTATTTCAAATTTGAAGTTTTACCTGTATTTACATTGAGTTCTGAAATGTAATTTTTAATTTAGTCATTCTATGAAGTTTGGCATGGTTTCCTATATTTCATGACCTATCAATTTGTCCTTGATTTTTTTAAACGATCCTTTCTTAACTTCAAATGAACAGGGTCTACATCGACATATGCAAAATGTCATTGTATATTTTTATAAATTTTTAATACAGCAAGGAAATGTATTTTTCATTAACAAGAGTATAATAGTATTGTTAAATCTTTCAATCTGTACTATCCCTTTAAATACAATGGATGCAGGTAAATATCAATCGTTAATTAATGTCTATGAGGATTAATTATTAATAGACTCATTAATAGACACTGAGCTTATATGTTGATTAGTAAGCACATTGGGATCTGATATGAAATTATCGAAGTGATTTTACTACAGGTATATGACTCTCCATTGAATATTAGGAATAAATAAGTCTTAATGAAAAGGAACACTGGAATAAGAACTCTTACACATAAAATGATATATAATCAAGACACTAGGAAGAGATAAACACTACCTAGACATTCGACTGTCAATATTGGCATTATATGACCCCTCTATTATGTGTTATATTGCACATCTGTTTACAAAGTCTAATGTTAGAAATAAATTAAATTGCTTGGAGTTTTGGAACACTTCCTTTGTAGAAATAAAGATTAAATTTCTCTCTCATGGACAGAGAGCGAGTATTGCATGTGCAGCTGTTTAATCCCCATAATCTATTACCCAATCACAATTCCCACAAAAATTAAAAAGCTTGTTAAAAGGAGATAAGACATTATCTCCTCACAGAGGACTACTTCTAAGTCCCTCAAAAATTACTCCAGTGAAATTTTCTTGTAAATTAAATTAAATTTAAAAATATGCTTAATAGAGGCAAGACAGTCTTATACATTAATGATGAACTGGGATACAAGGATATCTCTGTTAGCTCAGTTGGAGACCTCTATTTGCAAGCATGCGAACCTATGTAGCTACTGCTCCCTAATGGCTCATTAATTTTGCTTAGAGAAAAGTTTATTTTTCACTGACTTATGAAGAGCCACCAGTTAGTTCTTTATTGAAAACAAGAGGTAAAATTTTCTTAAACAACTCTTTTGTAAATAGTATCTTACAAATTATTTCAAATGTCAAGTTGTGTTCTGAAAATTGTTGATCCTCTGATTAACAAATTAGCTTTATCTGTGAGGTCGTGGTTCATGCCTTTAATCCCAGCACCCCAGAGACAGAAGCAGGCAGATCTCTGTAAGATTGAGATCTCTCTGGTCTACCCAAGGCAGGCAGGGATGTTACACAGAGAAACCTTTTCTTGAACAAACCAAAAATCATAAACATACAAGAAACTAATGAGCTTATATGAATATATATATATATCCATCCCAAGGGCTTGGTATAAACACTGATGTGAAAGGGCTCACTGGAACTGATCATGGCTAAAAGCCTGAGACTATAGTAGATGGTGGCATTTACGATGCCCAAAGCAGTTTCTCTTTAATAATTAATTTTATGCTTGTAAAGTGGAAGATAAATATGTTAATAGTAACATAACATTTCCCTTACACTTTAAAGGTACTATCCTTTTTGGAAAAAAGTCAAACTCAAAAAACTAGATTGCTAGATCTTCTTGGATCTGTATTTTAGGTTTTTCTCTTTCAATTTGTGTTCTGGCTTTTTGTTTCTTTTTTTTTTTTTCCTTTATTTTTGTTATTGTTTTGTTTGCTTTGGTTTTTATATATTAGAGATATTGCATAAGTACCACCAGATTATAATTAAGAACTCAACCTCTTTTAATAATGAAGTGCAGAGGAGGTAGTGGTGAAGTATAATCCTGTAGCTAAGCACTCTGCTTTGGACTTTACTTTTACAAACTGTATACAGTTAGCACGATGGCATTAAAAGCATCCATTTCATTATGTTTGTTAGTTGGTTTCTGATTTTGTGGTGTAAAATTAACTCACAAAAATCAGCCTCTTTGGCAAATCGACCCAAGAAAGTTTCTCAAATATTCATTAATTGAAACTTGCATCAGTCTACAATAAGCTCAAAGATGTTTCATTAACAATAGATAACATTAAACAACTACGGGGTTAATTGAGTCCAATCTGTTATCTTCAAAATACCAAGGTAGTAGAATTCATTGAGCCTAAATCAAAAAACTACTATCTTTTTCTATTTATGTGAAAAGATTATGCACCATCTTGTAACGATATCACGTTGTGTTCTGTATAAAATTATCTATATCTACAAGAGACTTCATCTTATAAACGTTATAAAAGATAACATGTTCATTTCTTACCATTATTGTAAACAAGATCATCAATTTTCTTCTTACCTTAAGGAAAATTTGTGAACTTTTTAGTAAAAGGGAAAGATTTCCCAAATAGAACTGACTATGAAATAAAAAAATTGATGTACTGATCTGGGACAAGTAGCGACATTTACAGCAGGTCAACTCTCCCATTCACACATTTTGTGTAGTTTATTTGTTGAACAGTAAGCATATTATTCTAATTTAATGTTTTATCATAGTGGACAGAATATTTAGATTGTAGTATCAATTACTCACAACACCTTCGGCACTACTTTCAACTAAAAGTGGCATCTATGTGATTAAATATTTATCATCAAGATATTTTCTGTGATCTGAATTTGGCTTTTATTTCAATATTTATTTTGCAGTCATAATGATCATGAATGGAAGTCTTCACTGTTTTGAAATATACATGGTTATTTTTATCCTATTAGAGAATTGAGCTTTTGTGAACAATGACAGAAAAACACACAAAGGAATGAATAATTACAAAGAAAAATCATAGGATTGTTTAAACTGCCATTATTAATACCGGGGATTCTGGGGGTGGATTAGACTTAACTCTGAAGTTGTACATGTGTATGCATTTAGTAAGTGCTTGGCTAAGCAGATGATGTCTACATGCCTGAGGTTCATTGCATACTGCTTCTCATAATTTTGGGCTCAAGCATAAGCCACATCCCTACAGAATAATCACCATTGTGTACATGGTCATCATAAATCTACCACACAGACATAGAAATCCCTGTCTGTATGAAGTAAATGACCAAAGTCTGGGTCTGGAAGACCTGTTTCCTTGAGGTAAGATAAGAACATCTGGATTGAGCTGACATAAGATCTGTCTTTGTCCATAGCTCTCTGTATAAGTTGCTTTCTGTTGTCAATATTCATGTCATCCTTATAAATGAAACAGATAAAATCCCTAACTTTCACCAGTTTTAAGTCAAAAAAAATTTGCGTCTAATATAATTTCACTTTTCTACTTCTCTGGTTTATTTATTGTGTGAAATAATCCACGTGCTTCTTTCTATTATTTTACTGTAACTTATGTTTCCTGGAATATACATAGAACAATTTTTGAGGCATGTCTATTTAATCATCATCTCTATTCATATTTCGGAAGTGTATGGGAGGCAGTTTATTCTTTCAGTCTCAGAATGTTCTGAAGTAATGCATCATCTGGTCTTAAAGCAGAAAATATATTAAAAGTGTAATTCACATGTTAATTCAAAATCTTTTTCTTTATATGTTACCCTTTGAATTAGGTAACATGGCTCTCCTTGACCCAACATGGGATGAAGGAACAGCCTTTTTATTTAATGTCTTCTTACATTGAAGTTACTGTCATTTGGCACCTCAGGAGTATTTGGAATATCTACCACAGGCTTGACACTTTGTATGAGTACTGAAAGCTTATAAAAATCAAAGTTGACTTCCCCAACTCTATTTTTCCAATGCTTATAGGAACAGAAGCTAATCTTACCTTACTGCCATCTGTTATACATTTTTTTTTAGTTTTAAAATATTTTTTCTCATAATTCCTTGTTTTCATTGGTACAATCACAGTGTCAGTATTTTCTGTTTAATTTAAAAATATTTACTATAGCTTTCAGCAGGAGGATTGTAATGCTATATAGTTTACCTTCATGGTGGACTCAGACAGATTGCATTATGATTTAAAACAGTATTCTAAAAAAATGAATGTTTTTAAATGATTGCAAGAATATTAAAGACAGCTATAATCCATCTATTCTTAGATCTAACTCTTATGGTCAAGAGAAAATTAAGTCATTGTATTTAGACCTAAATGTTCTGAGGATTTTGTTTTTATCGTGTCATCACTATATTTTTGTAGTTTAATAATAATTTCTGCATTCATTGTTGTTTTATCATACAGACTTGTAAATATTAAAAGTATGAGAGTATTTTTCCATTGCTATTTATAAGGATATTAAAATTATCTGGCTATATATATATTGTCATAATTATATTACCATTTCTTTATGATATTTAAATTATATTTTAATTCATAGTTTTTTTCAAACTAATATATATATATATATATATATATATATATATATATCCTCTAAAGTCACTCTTAATCTGTAATTGATTTATTCAATATTCTTATTAAATAATGAATGATACTTTTCATGGACAGTTTACAATGTTGCCCATGTACTTTTAGGTATATTTCAATGTGGTTTATAATCCTTCCTCCTCATCTTACACAGGATTTCCTTAGTTCTGCCTATTATTTGACTGTTGGTCTCTGTATCTAATACCTTTAGTTGATGGATGAAGCCTCTCAGATGGCGATGATCATGGTAGGTTCTTCTCTATGAATATCATTAAAAACAATTTCATTGACCTTTTTGTTATTGTTGTTGGTCTGAGCCATCTAGACCCTGGTTCCTGCCCCTACAAGAAGTATCACGCATGGGGTCCCTCAAGTGACATGGACCTCAGTTATCCTCTCCAAGGCTCACTTATAAATAAACTTACCCTTTCCAGCTCTTTCTGAGCTCTGGGTTTCTGGTTTAATTTAGCTGTTCTGGCCCAAACTCCTCTCCAAGATGTGGCTATTCTGGGGTTGTTTCCAAATTGCTCTGCTTGGCCTCAAACTAACTATGGATTTATTTGTTTGTTTGTTTGTTTTTTATTTCTGTCTCCTTATTCTCTGGCTTCAACTGCCTCTGCTGACCTGCATTGAATGAACCACATAAACTGAACTCAACTGAACTCCACTGCATTGCCTTATCTGAACTCTCTTGAACTGCACTCACTGAACTTTTCTCCCACTGACTCACTCCGCTCTGCGTGGCCTCTTTTTTCCTGTCCTCATGAGGGTTGGCTCTATTCTATTTCTGACTCGTTCTGTCAGAGCTTTCTCTGATTTTTCACTTTGTACCTCAATTAGACATAATTGTTTGGAATAAAAGGTGTCTATGAAAGGTGTGTCTGTCCTCCAATCCTAATGGATTGGGAGTGTGTATGCCAGCCAGAGAAATTAAAAAAAAAAAAAAAAGTGTCATTCCAGCCAGGTCACACAGAACTAGAAGTTCTTTGGATGTGATCCATTGCCAGACAGCCACGTTGCTGGATAAAAATTCTTCCTCAGGCTGGTCACTCCCACAGCTCTGCATATCTTTACCGCAGTGCATCTTTCAGGGAAGATGCATTGTAGGTTGAAGGTTTTGTTGCTGTTTTGATGTCCCAGTCCCTCCACTGGGGAAGACAAATGAAATCAGGGGGATATGTCTGGGGCAATGGAAACCCTAAGGAATCTGTGAGGGTGATCTTCCCAAAATGTTGATGAATGTAAAGAGAACTATGCAAGTACAATGAGAGAAATTAAAATTGAAAAGTAGTAAAGATGTGTATGGAATTAGAAACATCCTGGGGAGTGGGAACATCCTCCAGTCAAAACCTCTGACCTAGAATTGTTCCTGTCTGAATGAACTGCGGGGACAAAAATGGAGAAGAGCCAGAGGGAAAGGCAGTCCAGTGACAGGCCCAACTTGAGATCCAGTTCAAGGGGAGGCCCTAGGCCCTGACACCATTACTGATGCTATGCTGGGACTAGTATGACTGCCCTCTGAAAGGCTCAGCAGGCACATGAAAGAATCAGATGTAGATACTTAC
This sequence comes from Mus minutoides, assembly GCA_902729485.2. NCBI lineage: Eukaryota > Metazoa > Chordata > Mammalia > Rodentia > Muridae > Mus > Mus minutoides. Next base: position 13,326 of record LR753236.1, on the reverse strand, counting down.
ACCCAGCTAATGGACAAAAGCTACTGACCCCTGAGGTTAAATTAGGGGAGAGCTAGAAGAAGCTGAAGAAGAGGGTGACCTTATAAATAAAAGCCAGCAGTCTCAACTAACCTGGACCCCCAAGATCTCTCAGACACAGAGACACCGATCAGGCAGAATACATCAGATGATATGAGACCTCTCTGACACATATACAGCAGAGGATTGCCAGGTCTGGACTCACTGAAAGAAGATGCACCTAACCCTCAAGAGACTTGAGGCCCCAGGGAATGGGGAGGTCTGTTGGGATTGGGGCATCCTCTTGGAGACATGAGGTGTGGCAGGAGGAGTTAGGGGAGGAGGAACAATCAGAGGGCAGACCTGGAAGTGGATAAAGACTGGACTGTAAAAAAGGTTAAAAAAAATAAAATAATAAAAAACAACATTTTTGAAAATATCTTCATGAATAGTATAGTGTTATTCCAAAATTTACTAAAAATATAACTTACGTAATTTCCTCTTTAAGTATGCTTCATGTCTAATGGGACAAATCTATTTAGAATTATTAAGTACATTGTTTAATAACAGAATAATACTTAAAGAGTACAGCGAGAATTCACAATTTATTCCTAACTTGATTCTCTCATATATTTAAAGACAATTTTTACAGAAACAAGGAAAATGATTTATCTATTTAATAAAATATGATTTCTTCAAAGTTGAGCTAATACACTGTGGGGAATTGCAGGCTGGTCTCCAGTTGAGCTGAGGTCTGAACCCTGATGGCCATGATTCATCTTCATGACATGGTAGGTGTTCCCTTATGCTCCTGGAACTCTGGCTCCTGCCTAAGTTACTGTCCCCCACAGCCCCGACAAGAGAATCATGGTCAGTAATCATGTAGACAATGGCCCAAGCTTCTGACCTTCAGGCTAAACTCTTCCCCAGTTATCTAGCAACAGTAAAGACCATAAAAGTGGTATTCAGCCTCACCTCGCTCTCTTATTGCTTACTCTCTTACTTGTCTCCCTCTTACCTTTCTCTCTCTCCCCTTCTCTCCTCTCCCTTTGTCTTCTCTCCTCCCTTCTTTCTCTTTGTCTTCTCCTCTCCTCTCTCCTTTCCTCTCTTCCTCTTACTTCTTACTCTCTTTCTCTCTAGCCTTCTCTCTCTCTTTCTCTGTTTCTTTTCTACCTTCTCTCTTCCCCATCCCTTTCTATAATAAAGCTCTTAAAACATAGAGAGTCTTAATTCCAATTCCATCAAGATCCACAGCACACTCTTGCAGGTGTTGGGAACCTCTTCCCTCATCCCTCTCTCCTATAATCCCAGGGCTTTAGCAAAGTAACTATGGGGTCCCCATGTAGGGCTGCCCCTTGGCCACCCCCCAAAGAGTGGGATAGAGGAATGCCCACCCATGAATGAGTGGATAGGTAGATAGCGGCCCTCCCACGCCTGACTGCCTAGAGAATAGGGAAAACTCTGGCGGGGCGTGGGTCTTTTCTTCCTCCCCATCCCCATCCCCCCCCCCCCTTTTAAGATCCCAACAATACACAAGAATAATCTTTCTATTCATTATCTAATGCTTTTATTGACTTAAGAAATAAAAAATAAAATCTACTGGTCTCAATTACATCTGACTACCCATTCTGCATTATTAAAGAAAAATTAGCTCAGTGAATAATTTATTTGGAATCTAACTCTAGCTATATCATGTAAACCAAAGTCAATATAAAAATATAAAGATTTTATTCAGAAAATTTAAATCATTAGACAAGCAGTTTGACTAGAAGAAATTGCCCTAGGGAAATATCAAGGAAATGAAATGAGTGACACTAGTAATTATTATTTGGAATTTTATAGTTTACATTTCTTGTTGATATGAGAAAGTATGAAATGATATCCAAAAGGAAGAAACTTGAAGAAATACTGAATATTTATATTGTCTTATACCTTAATGGAATGCATGGTATTGAGAAGGGTATCAAAGGTATAAGGTGAATACACATTACTTCAACAGTTAAGAATTTGGGAGTGGTGGACAATGGCTCAGGTAATACTAAACTTGTTTTCTGTTCTTAATTCCTTTTATAGACCATCCAGATTATGTAATACAACTGTCTTAGTTAGTGTTTTACTGCTGTGAACAGACACCATGACCAAGGCAACTCTTATAAAGGACACCATTTAATTGGGGCTGGCTTACAGGTTCAGAGGTTCAGTCCATTTTCATCAAGGCAGGAGCATGGCAGCATCCAGGCAGGCATGGTGCAGGAGGAGCTGAGAGTTCTACATCTTCATCTGAAGGCTGCTAGCAAAATACTGACTTTCAGGCAGCTAGGATGAGTGTCTTAAAGCCCACGTCCACAGTGACACACCCACTCCAGCAAGGCCACACCTAATAGTGCCACTCCCTGTGCCTAGCATATATACACTGTCACAGCACCTTTACCTCTCTCTCAGCCTTTCATTCATTCCCAGTTTTTCTTCTACTCTTCATTGTTCTATTGACATTTCTGACTTTCCCTCTGAGATTATTCCTCCAGTGCTGAAATGGACTTCTTAGTTCAGATCAGCTAGTGTTAGGTTCTTTGTTTTTCCCCTGAAAGTATTTTTATTCCACTTTTATCAATTCATAAAATGTTTAAGATATAACAGACAGAATTCATCCTTTTAAAGTCCACAGTTCTGTAATTTTGATGTGTATCCAACTACCAGTAGAAACAGTAACAACAAACAGAAAAAAAAAAAATCCCATCAAAGAGATGTGGGTTTCCCAATTATAGGTGGGCCTTCATTCTCCATTTAAACCTTTATAGATATTACCTTACAGATGTACCCAAAGATTTATGTCTATGCAATTTTAAACCAAGTTGAGAAGACAAAATAATTCATGAAGATTTTTTTTATTAAAGAAATATTTTGGCAAGCAATCATTAAATTGTTACTATTGCTAGGCCATAGACTGGATTGTAAAAGGTGATATAAGACACCACTTTGAGTGGAAAGTAGCATGTCATAACTATTCCCAGTTGTCAAATTGACTATATCTGAGATGAACTTCAATCCAGAAATGGAGAGAACTCCTGTGATCTGGATCTTGAAAGATAGTGACCATGAAAATCTTAAGCCCAGGCAAGGTGGTACAAGCCTTTAATCCCAGAATACAGAGATATCTGAGTTCAAGACCAGCCTGGAACAGAGCAAGTTTCAATAAAAGAACAGCTTAGGTCTAGGCATGGTGGTACATACTTTTAATCTGGGCCATACCTTCTGCTGGAGGCCTACCTAAGGAAATTGGGAAGAAGGCTTCCTTCTTCTTTGCCTCCTTGCACTGGCTTGCCAGCACCTCTATTAGAACCTACTTCTTCAGAATTCCAGCTTATACAGGAGACCAGCTTTTAATACTTACCCTCACGGGACTGAGCAACTACTAGAGTCTTATGCTTTCCATTCACAGCTGCCCATTGTTGGGTTAGTTGTACTGCAGACTGTAGGTAATTCTAATAATTTCCCTTAATATATAGAGACATTTCATAAGTTCTATGCTTCTAGATAACCCTGGATAATACAGGGCACATCAAATAATATTACCACCTCAAAGCCCAACCATGGGGATTTGTGCAGAGGATACTGAGATTGTTTATCTGCATTTTCTAATTATCCCCAACCAGGGCTCCATCTGTGCTAACCCAACAAAATGCAAAGAATGATACAATACACACATAGGTTACTTTTGTAGATTAGAAAACTCACATAACATGTACTCACTGATATGTGGATATTAGCCCAGAAACCTAGACTACCCAAGATACAATTTACTAAACACATGATACTCAAGAAGAAGGAGGATCAAAATGTGGACACGTCACCCCTTCCTAGAATTAAGAACAAAGCACACATTGAAAGAGTTAAAGGGAGCATTTGTGAAGCTCAATCTAAAGGATGGACCCAACGACTGCGGCTGCCAGGGATCCATCCCACAATCAGTCACCAAACATAGACACTATAGCATATGCCAGCAAGATGGTGCTGAAAGGGCCCGGATATAGCTGTCTCGGGGGAAAATATACCAATGCCTGGCAAACATGGAGGTGGAAGCTCACGGTCAGCTATTAGATGGAACACAGGGTTCCCAA
>LR753235.1:0-15622 GCA_902729485.2 Mus minutoides | reverse complement strand
ATGTCTCCCAGCCTAGTGTGTATAGCATGTAATTTTTAAAAATACATTATTGCCTTTGCCTGTGACCTTGGCCCTGGAGCTGCCACTCATGCCCTGGCCCCTCTCTGTTTTTTCTCCTGGCTTAGCTCCACCTAGCCTCCATTATCCACATGGCCTCTCTCTCTCTCTCTCTCTCTCTCTCTCTCTCTCTCTCTCTCTCTCCCTCCCTCCCTCCCTCCCTCCCTCCACCTTTGCCTCATGGATGAAAAATACTCAGACAGCTTTATTACTTTAGAATTTGCCTGTTAGCACAATTGCTGAGCACAGAATCTCCTGACCTAAACTTATTAACTGGCCTCCTCCAGCCTCCTTGGCTCTCAGCTGGTGGTGGAACCCAGCTGGTTCTACCTTCCCCAAGATCTTGCATGACTGTTTTGTGTTTCTCCTTCCAAAGCCAAAAACCCCTTTCTCTTTCCCTGCATCTCTTTTTTCCTCCTGGGATCAGGAAGTTACACCTGTCCCTTCCACCCAGCAATTGGCTCCTGCCCTCTTTTATCAACCAAGTCAAGAACCAATTAGGGAACTAGACTTTAGTATCAGCACCTCCCCCTAGTGAGTGAGAGAGAGAGAGAGAGAGAGAGAGAGAGAGTGTTGACACAGGGTCTCACTATATAGCTCAAGCTAGCCTGGAATGCAAGATCCTCTTATGCCTCCCAAGGAGAGACTGAGGCCTGTTTGACCACACTTGAATGTCACTCAGCATTGAATGTCACTTGGCATTCTAATCTGGCTATGCAGCCATGGTCCCTACACTTCTGCCTGAGGACCTAATTGAAGACTGCCTGAGAGCCTGAAGATTGGTGATGCAGACAATGACAGCCAATCAAGAACTGCCACTTGGAAGACATGCTTGCTTGGGACCAATGGGGCGCAGTGGAGGATATAAAGGGTGTTCCCCAAGAATTAATAACTAAGCTTGCCCTCTTCTCACCTGCTCCCCCGTCTGAGCCATTGGTTTCAAGCCTTCTCACCCACTGCCCCCAAGACAGTCGCCGGGCAGGGCAGGGCAGGGCAGCAGGACTCGCGTCATCTGCACTGCATCTCAGGACGGCAGACAGAGTCTGGCTGCTCAGTCCTCTTACTCTTCTACAGATGAGGACCAAAAGACTCATTACAAAGAACAGATGGAATAGCAAAGACCTCGGCGCTGGAAAGACACGGCGACCTGCCTCCTGACAGCTTTATGATTCGATCTACCCAAAGGGTCTGCAAGAGCCCTACCATATTATTAAAAATCAGAGTCCGAATTTATCTGAGTTTGACATGAAACTATATTTTCATTAAAAAGTTTTATAAACCATGTCAATCATAATGGAATTCTTATTAGTCTGGTGGTTTTTGGCAACGAGCCTGCAGACCCCGAGGGGACTTCGGTATGAACTTTGTACGTGCTGTGATGACGGGACACTCTTTCATCGCTAATGATGTATTTGTCTTTTACTACCCACTAATCAAGTGGCCATTTGTCTTATATACCCTCTCACTAAGCAGGCTGACAACTTCTATCATGCAATACCCACATGCCCACTGCAGATGGGAAACCAGCACATACTAGCAACCAATCACCAGTACGTGCACAGGCATGTTTCACTCATAGGCCTCAGTTTCCCCACAATGGACCACTAATGTGGGACACAGGCTAAATGATATTTATATAGTACTCAGAGCTTTCCTGTTGGGGGAGGGCTTTAGAGAGTGAGAGGGACATCACCATCCCATGTCACAAATCACATTAAGACTATTACAGCCATGATTCAGCAAATCTGTCAACTGGGCTGATATATTTCCAAAAGCAACATATCTGTCCAAATGTTCGCTGGGTTCCTGGAGGCTCTGAGGAAGCCAGGGAGGACCTGCTGAGGAGCCGTTCTTTGGGCGGGGAGGACCTGCTAAGGAGCCATTCTTTGGGCAGGGAGGACCTGCTGAGGAGCTGTTCTTTGGGCAGGGAGGACCTACTGAGGAGCTGTTCATTGGGGCAGGGAGGAACTGCCTAGGACCTGTTCTTTGGACTTGCCTATGACAACATTTGTAGAAAGAGAAGAAAGTTAAACTGAAGACTTTCTTTAGATACTACTTTACTCAAAGGCAAAAACAATGGATGAAGCTCAGAATTTTTTTCAGATGTTTGGCCCAAGAAGTGTCTGGTACGTGGTCGGGCACTGCTTGCCAGACTCTTGGGTGTAGATGCCCCTGGCTCCGGATAGAAGAAGCTGCCTTGATTTGGAAAGGCAGAACCCAGGTCAAAGAGCAAAGCAGCAAGGGGTTGCAGGCAGGAAGACAGCCTCCTTCAGAGCAAAGAAACACAGATGAGGGGTGAGCGGGGTGAGGACATGTAACAGCGATAAGTCTAAATGAGGACGGTGTCCTCGTTGGGCAAAATTATAATGGCACAAAACAATGAAAGACAGAAACTGAACCTTTGTTTTCTTAAAGTCTTCCTGGGGGACCTTCCCTCTCCTGTCAGCTCAACTTTGGAGAGTTTCTAGAAACATCCCTCTTCTCTGACACAAACGGTCTTCTCTTGCTCTGGTGCCATGCCGAATGTGTCTTTGACTGTCTTTCAAGTACTAGAAAAATCTCTGGGATGCCAGACTCTTTCAGAAGACTTCTGCTGTGAGTCCCGGAACTATGAAAAGTCCAGCAAGAGCATTTCTCAAAAGCCCTTCCCTACTGACTTTCACGCAGCTGCTGCACAGGCCTATCTACTTCTAACAGCCAGGAAGCACCCCTACACGTGGCCTGGGAGAGGTCAGATACTCAGGCGAGGTCCAATAACTCCCCCTACTCCCTCCTTCCAGGAGGACTGTCAACAGTCACACACAGCCACATCTGGTCTCATGGGGATGAAGAAGGATTGGCGCAGAAGACAGAGCTTGCAACAGTCTCTCTAGTTCCCATTCACCATGGGGTGAGCAGTTCTGCTCCACTATGCCCCTTTATCGTGATGCCAGGGTACGCAGGCGCAGAAGCAACGGTGTCTACTGATGTGGGCTGAACCCTCTGAACCCTCTGAAACCGGGAACAAAAGGCATCCTCTCCTATCAGAGTTAGTCTGATATTTTGTTGTTAGCGATGAAAAGTGGCTCATCCACCACCTACGTTATTTAAATTCTCAGCATCACCCAAACAACTCGTAGGGGCTCATGGGATATCCACCACAGGCCATACCTCCGCTGGAAAGAAAGCAAGAGCCGGCAGCAAATGACGTGCCAGTGATACTCAGGACTAAATCTGTCCATCATTGTACCCAGATGGTGGTAGCTGTCCACAGAGCTTTGAGTTCCATAAATGACAGAAGTCTAGGAAATCAAATGCAAAAAAATTTAAAACAAATTATAAGTGGGAATGTGCGGAGACAGATGGATTTGGTGTCAACCGAGGAGGTTCCAGAGGCCCTGCTTTCATTTTGAAGGCAAGGATGTGCTTGAAGTCTGGTCCTCACCCATGGAGACATGGGAGTCTCCGACCCTGTCTTATTTAATCTTCTTGTCAACGCCATCATATGGAGAGATGCCTAGAGCGGTTAGTACACTGTACGGGCCTTTCCAGAGCACAAGGACTCAGTGGTTTAATCCATCCACTGTTTCAAAATCTAAATAGATGCCTGGCAGATGGAGGGGCTGTGCAGGCCTGTGGAAGGCGGGGCCTATGGAGGAAGTCCGTCACTAGGGGGTGTGGTTCTGGCTCCTGTTTATTCACTCTGCTTCCCGGATACACAATGTGGACCCCTATGCTTCACATCCTTCCACAGGACCAGAGACAATGGAACCAGAATGCGCGCAGTCTGACGTTTCTGAAACCCTGAGCCAAAATAAACTCTCGTCCTTCGAACTTGTTTCTCTCAGGTATTGTCAGAGTTGGGAAGTCTGACACAAAGTCCAAGAACGTGAGAGGAAACCCTCAACTTCATTTCCCTGAATAGAACCAAGCGACGGCTCACACAGGGACAGTCCCCATTCTGCAGCTGCTGCAGCAAAGACTCATGGGCTTCTCAGGTTTCCAACCTTTGAGCATGATCCTGAGCAGGGATGTCGAACAACATGAACTCAGGATACTCTGCTGGGCTGCTGGAGCTGGAAGAGCATCTTAGTAAACACAATGCAAGATCTACAACTGCAGATTTCAAATAGTGGTCTTCCCACTGCATCATGATTGACATCCCAGCAACAGAGATGCAGGGTGGGTGAAAGAGAGAGAGTGAGTCACTCTGGTGCTCCTCCCCTCTTCATCACAAGGAGTTCCTGTCCTGCCTCATTCTGCACATCATAGGGGCTATCTGGTTTCAGTGCTCTGGGTCAGATGAACACGCAATCCAGCCCAGAGCTCAGAGATTTCCTTATACATGGAGCAGTTCATCTCCCGTCCCACAGTTGGTCACTCAGCTTGATAAATATTTGTGCGAGTTTATATTCCCTGAAGCCTCAGCAAGTATGGAGCCAAGCCACAAACAAAGCTTTGAATGTAAAAGCCAGAGAGCAGAGCATGGTGGGAGAGGGGCAGCCAGAGAGCAGAGCATCATGGGAGCAGGCAGCCCATTAGGCAGAGTCCTCACCCACTAATGACAGTTTCAGATCCGGATTCACACGGTACTAGGGTGATTTGGTTGGGACATTTCAACAAACTAAGAGCTGACGTAGCATCCAGAATCTTTACTGAGCACACACGCGAAAACATTCAATGAGGACAGACAGGTCTAGATTTTTCACATTTCAAATTGAGCCACAAATTGGAGCCTCGTCTCCATTTGCAGATGAATCCAATGAGGAAGAGAAAAACAATTGTCATTCCCCAGGACACATCCCCCAGCAAACAATCTCCTGGGGATGAAGAAAAAGATTTTTAAGGCAAATGACCTAAGTTCAATACCCTGAAGGAGAAAGGAAGAGAGAAAAGTAAGATCATCTGGAATATTTGTTTATTGAGGCTGTGAGGGTCACATCCTATCATGTTCTAGCTGGAAAGTTTCTGAACCACCGGTTTTTACTCCTATAAAGTCCTCCCTGTGAAATGGCCCAGGTTGACCTTGAGCTGAGGACAAGCTTCCCCCACAGGCCTCTTTCCCAACAGAGAGGCCTCAGGTTCCTATACTCCAATCGACTTCAATAAAATCCTAGGCTGTTGCTTTCAGCCTTTGTAATGGTGGGAGTGGATCTCTGGAGTGTCCTTAGGTACTCTGGTTCCCCACCCACTTCCTGTGTCCCCCTCGAGATTCGAGGCAGCCATCCTGTGAGCTGCTCTGCTCTCTGCTTCACCCTCCCAACCATGATGGATAACTGTCAGATGGTGTTCTGCTGGGGCAAACGAATGAAGGAATGTTCCCCTGAAGCAGACACTAGAAAACGGATGCTCTACTAAAGCAAGAACATGTGACGAAGGATTCTTTGCTAATGACACACATGTATTGCTCCTCCTTACAATGTGTAGTTGAGCTGCATTTGTCAGAACTCCATAGAGAGAAACACATCAAAAATAAATAAATTCTGGTGGTGTGCTGAAGCTTCTTGCTGCTTCCGAGGACTTGGGCTGATTGGCAGAGTGATGTCAGCTGAGACAGGACTTGGGCTGATTAACAGAGTGATGTCAGCTGAGACAGGACTTGGGCTGATTGGCAGAGTGATGTCAGCTGAGACAGACTCACGTGCTGAGTGCTGAGGCAAGGCCCATGGAGGAACTGTGATGTTTGGAGCGAGTTTAAAAAGGACTCAATGGACAGTGATGGAGGCTGAACTTGGCTTGCTTATAAAGCCAGCTGTGCAACATTTGTTGGTCACGAGTCTTCTCTGATCTTCACTTTCCTGAGAGAGGCACAGCTGAGAACTTTTCCTGGTGTTCCTCTTGGCTCTGGTCCCTCCTGCTGACTGGAGCCAAGGCTGAGGCCTGACTGTCTCTGCTAGGTTGTGCCACCACTGCCGATTCCTGTTTGCTGTCCTGAGTCTACTCAATCGTATTGCTGATATATCCATGAAGTGTTTGTGAGTGGATCGAGCTGCCACTGCTGACTTGTGAACTGAACTGCTGGTTTCCTGACAATGCAGATGGGATTTGCTCCAAAGAACCTTTCTAAGCAGGTCCACTTCCCCTGTATAATTTCTTTCCCACTACCACTGGTGGGTGGTGGGCTACAAGGGAGGCTAAAGCATTTTAAGAACCATAATTAAAAATAAGATTTGAGAAAATTAAAGTTATACAGAACCTTCCAAAATCATGAACCAAATAAATCCTTTCCCCTTAAGTTTACTTTCTCTGTGGTTACAATGACACAAAAGGGTGGGTTTGGCCATGGTCACCTTTGTGTTCAACGTTGATGGCAACACACCACTGAGAAGTGACTCGTGGCCCCAGAGCACTGCAGTAAATCTGAGGCAGCTGAGTACCCATCTGCAGACAGATTCCTGGGGGCCTCAGATTGCCTTGGAAGAAGACAGATCAAAAAGAGACTCTGAGACTCTTGTAATCCAATGTCGCAGACAAGTAAGGACATTTACAGTGACAGTCACTGCTGTGGAGAAGAGACTGGGGGTGGGGCACTGCTCATGGAGGCTGGGTGGGTGCTGGTCCTGTGGGTTATGGGGCCCCTCTAGAAGTCAGGGGTGGCAGATCCCATCAGACATGCATTTCTGGCAAACACTGCTGCCCTGACTCTGACCTCCATGCGCTGCCAAAGACAGTTTCCCTGAGAGGGTGTCTGAGACACGAGGTGACAGTGGTGGCCTCAAGAAACCCAATTCTGAAGCACTGGGCTATCTGTGGGTCATGCGTCTTTGAAGGCTGACACGCAGAGAGCCAAGAGCCCAAGTCCCGGGTCATTCCAGAAGGAAAGCTTATCAGAAAAGTCCGAGGTTATTCACCGCTTCTCTGTGTTCCCTTTAAATAGAAGCCCCCCCCCACCTTTTTTGAAACCATATTTGAAACAATCCCGATACAGTATCCTTTTGCAACTTCTCAGAGGCAGAAAAGCTGTCTCTCCCCTCCCCCACACCCTGTCTCTCACAGAACACGCCCAGGATGGACTAGGGACCTGCTCATTTCTGCTTTGTGAAGCTCCCTAACTCTGTTCTGTAAGCTACTGATACGTGGTCATCGCCCGCCTCTTTTGATAGCTGTTATGTGACTTTGTCCAGTTTATTTCCTGGAGACTCTGACAGACTGGGCCTGGATGTCGTTGCCATCTTCCAAAAGCCCTTCCTTCAGTATTTTCTTTTTTCTTTCTTTTTTTCTTCAGCCGTCAGCAAGAGGATTTATTGTACATGAGTTACACTTGGCCACAAGAGAGAGCAGAACTAATCCAGAGTCCCAAAGGTCCAGGGCAGAGGGCCAGCGGGACTGTTTGGGTTGTAAGAAAGGCAGTCTTTTTCCCAGGCAGGAGCAGAAGTAAGGGATGCTGACGGCTGGGACACTGGAACAAGTTGTTGGACTAACTGCTGCTGTGGGTAATAAGTCGCAGGAGACCTGGAACGTCACCTTGCCAGGATAGCCTTCAGTATTTTCTTATCAGACATTCAGTAACAGCAACAGGAAAAGTAGGCATTGCGGAGGGGATCTCAGCTACTGAGGCTCAGCATGGCAACCACATGCATTGCCAAAGCAGGCTAAGACCCAGGCTTCCCCACATCGGCTGCTATGCCTGCACATGCACACTCCCACTAGCCTCTTTCATCTCCTGGAAGTTACCTGCTTAGGAGAGAAATGTGCCTCTAGAAGTTCCTCGTGTAAGCCCACCACCCCAACACCAGCCCCTCCGCATCTCTACAGACTCCAAAAGCAAATCAACTTTCCTGAAACAGTCTCCTCCCCATCCTCACATCTAAGCTCCCCATGGGGAATTAAAAATAATAACATTTCCTCATGTCAATATAGAAGATAACTGTTTTTCTAAGTGACACAGAGAAATAGAGATCAGAAATCTATGGGTGTCTTAATGTCAAATTTCTCTATCCAATGTCTAGGGACCTCATTATATCTAACTTCGTGGGCATCAAACAATTTAATCAATAAAAAGACAGAAGAATTTAGTTTAGAAGTTTCTTTGCCCATATACTATCCAAGCCATGTTCAGGTTTGGTCATTCTGCACAGCTATACTCTGGGGGTTTAAGTCTGTCTCCCCCTTGTATTTGTGCACAGGTGCTCTAATACAGTTCATGGTGACAGCTACAAGCTGGTTTACGGCCGTAATCGAGCCTACAAAGACAAGAGAACCTTTGTGATTGTCGTGGCAGAGAGCACAATTGCAACTGACTTTGAAACGTACCGTAAATTCATTATGCTAAGATAGAATAGCTTCTACTTTGGGGCTCACTATGAATATTAATGTCAGAGCTCTTGATGAAAAAAAAGTGCTCTAAATTTTATATTGTATAAAACCCTTTTACTACCAAAGAGAGTGTTATTTATAGTCTGTGGGCTTCTTCATAGATGCCATTAAGTATCCTATTAAACATGGCAGAACAGAATGAATAGTCATAGAGCGTTAATGCAGGAGTAATGATCGCCCTTCCAGAATCAGGCCAGAAACCAGGAAGATACGAACTACAAATGTAGGCAGGGAAGACAGGGAGCATGGACAAGGTTGGTCCTGTGCAGACTCCTGGGGGCAGTGAAAGGCGCCATGGGGGATGTGGTGCAGTATTGGTAATGGAGAAGTAAACGGGATGGAACTGGAAGGATTCAAGGAGTGGGCGATGGGAGGTAAGGGTGAAAAATACTCCAGAAGAGGAGGGAAGAACCATGAGGAGGTGACAGAGCCACAGAGGAGGTGAAGGAGCCACAGAGGAGGTGAAGGAGCCCCAGAGGAGGTGAAGGAGCCAAAGAGGAGGTGAAGGAGCCACAGAGGAGGTGATGGAGCCACAGAGAAGGTGAAGGAGTCACAGAGGAGGTGACAGGGCCACAGAGGAGGTGAAAGAGCCACAGAGGGAGTGATGGAGGCACAGAGGAGGTGATGGAGCCACAGAGGAGATGACAGAGCCACAGAGGAGGTGAGGGAGCCACAGAGAGAGTGACTGAGCCACAGAGGGAGTGACAGAGCCACAGAGGGAGTGACGGAGCCACAGAGGGAGTAATGAAGCCACAGAGGAGGTGAAGGAGCCACAGAGGAGGTGACAGAGCCACAGAGGAGGTGAAGGAGCCACAGAGGAGGTGAAGGAGCCACAGAGGAGGTGAAGGAGCCACAGAGGAGGTGACAGAGCCACAGAGGAGGTGAAGGAGCCACAGAGGAGGTGAAGGAGCCACAGAGGAGGTGACAGAGCCACAGAGGAGGTGACAGAGCCACAGAGGAGGTGACAGAGCCACAGAGGAGGTGACAAAGCCACAGAGGAGGTGACAGAGCCACAGAGGAGGTGATGGCTGAAGAGAGAAGAAATGGAAAGAGGACATCTTCCTACAGCATGTTCCAGCAGCATCTCCTGCCTGTGTCTACAGAGACTGGGAAGGGTTCTTCAACTGCACACTGAATGCCCTTTGTTCTGGTCACAGGTGGGAAGCCGCTGAAAACCTTTGTTGCCCATGGAAAAGCCCATGACAGTTTCACTGGCTGTCCTGTCCAGCAGCCTTCAAAGACATGGAGAATTTCCATCTACCATTTTCTGGAGCGCCCTTCCTCCAGCTCCCAGGGCCACATTTGCCAGCAGACCAGGAAATTGCTGCACAGTTTTGAAGAAAAAATAAAAAACACCCCCATGGCCACATAGTGTTGCTTTAGTGGTTCTAGTGAAGAGAATGGGAGTTGACACTGGGAAAAGCAAGAGCAGCCTTTTACCAGGCAGGAAATGCACACATCTCTCCTCCCCTGTGCTTCAGTGATACAGTAAGCACGAGAAAAGCTGTATCTCGAGCTTAGTGAAGAAGTGAGTTGGTTCATTAAGGTCTAACAGCAGTTTCCTGTGCAACCTACTCATCAAATGCCAGGCTCTTCAGTGGGCTTCTGGCCATCACTGGGCTTCCACATCATCCTGCTTGAATTCAGGTGTGGTAGTGAGATTAAGGGATATGCTCTCATATTAGGAATCTAATCAAACAGAACAAACCCCTTTGTCAAGGTGAAACCTTAGAAGCAAAGAATTCACAGGCCTCTCTGTGAGGCCATAGAATGAAACCTTGTCTCAGTTTCACTATGCATGAAACAGCCCTCCCACCAGAGCCGGCAGCATTAGTGGTCCAGGGATGTAGTAATTACATGTATGTCCAGCACTAGCAAAATGCCTGCTTCGTGTAGGAGGTGGTGAGAGAGGAGACACTACCAAAAAGGGATGACAACATATCAGAAGCAGTTCCTTCTCTAAGAACAATGAAATCTATAGGTCTAACTCCTCTGTGCATAAGCAAGAGACCCAAGAAATGCAAACTGAGAACGCAGAGAAGAGCAAGGAAAGATGAGGTCTGTGGGGAGCTCACTTTTAAACTTTTGAGAAGCTGAACAGGACACTACCACTCACAGAACAGGGGTGCTCCAGCTAGATTCTAAAAAACCATCAGAGTGACAACTATTTCCAAATCGTGCTGTAAATATGAAACAAAATTTTGAAACTGTTTGGCTGACTGACATCATTGACCTGGAAACTAGGAACACATTAATCTCACAGTTGGGAAATGGAATCTTGAGTCAACAGCCACCAAGGACTGTGGCAAGATCTGCAGTGCTTGCTACAGTTTCTATACATAGTAACCTTTGCCACAGTTCCTACACATTGTAACCTTTGCTACAGTTCCTACACATAGTAACCTTTGCTACAGTTTCTATACATAGTAACTTTTGCTATAGTTCACCCCTAAGCATCCTATACATAGTTACCTTTGCTACAGTTCCTATACATAGTAACCATTACTACCGTTCCTATACATAGTAACTTTTGCTACAGTTCCTGCACATCCTATACATAGTAACCTTTGTTACAATTCCTGCATATAATAACTCAAGCTGTTCTCTGAGAAACTTCCACTAGAACCTTCTCAGCACTGTGTGTGTGTGCGTGTGCGTGTGTGTGTGTGTGTGTGTGTGTGAGAGAGAGAGAGAGAGAGAGAGAGAGAGAGAGAATGGGACCACCCACCTCTGCAGGTTCCCCAAGCCCAGGCCATCTGAAATGTTGTCAAGAGCAATCTGCCAAACTGAAATTCTAGCATATGCATAAGAGATACCCTACATCACAGAGCTGAGGTCCTCCTTTAAACAAAGTGGCTGTCACAAAGCTGTGCACTGAAGTTTGGTGTGGCATACACCTAAACCATCATGCATTCCCATGGGGTAACAATGAGCATGGAAGCAGAGAATATGAAGCGAGGGTACACAGAGCCAGGGAATGAAGAGCAAGGGGACATGGAGCCAAGGAACATGCAACTAGGGAACGTGGCGGTAAGAAACACGGAGTCATAGGATGTGGAGGCCGGAAGCTGACTCAGAGACTTGAAAATGAAGACTGACCATCATACAGACTTTGATCATGTCAATCACTTTCAGTCTTGCCTCGTTTTTTGACCCTGTAGGCTTTGAGAGTCCTTACCTTTCTATCCTTACTTGCTTTTTTTGTATTTCTGGCTCCATGGTCTCTGGCTCCTCTGTGTTCCTGGCTCCCTGATATCTAACTCTGTGTTCCCTGAGCTGCTGGTCCACAGATTCCTGCTTAACTAAGCCCCTTCAAGGACTGTGGGCATGGAAATCAGGAGGGATGACATATGAGCAGTGACTTGACTGTTGTCTACTGATGGTTTGGGGTTGATCAGATGTCCATATGGACAAGATCTCCATTTAGTTCATATTTCCCAGAAATATGAAATCCTACCCTTTGGCCTTCTCCCTGGAAACTGCTTGATTCCCAACAGGGAGTCCTGAAGGCTCACCAGCTGTAAACCCAGATCTACTCAGGCAGCCTGCTGAACTAGAGAAACACATTACCATGCTAATGATGTCCTATTTAAATTCTAGCCTGATTACTCTGTGATGAAATCACTTCCCTCCACATTGGTTTCTTTATATCTGAGTTCTAGTATGAAATCAACAGTGTTAATAAAGTACAATACAGATTATCAAGTCATACACAGGAGATGGAGAAACAGCTTTATAAATCTTAAGGTTCTTTTTTTCTAGGAAAAAAACAAAAAACAAAAAACAAACAAACCTAAAATTGGTTACTGATTTTTTTCCACCTCACTTTCTGTTATTTAAAAAAAATTAAATGCACATTAAATAAAGGCTGCTGGTTCAGGGGGACACAAGGGACACAGAGGCCACTTTTTCATTTTGCTCCATTCTACTAAGCATTCCTCAGAATTCAAGTGCGTGACTTGAAGTCTCCAAACTAAAGTCTCTCCTCATCTCCTCCTCACAGGAGTGTGTCACCATAACAGAAGCCATAGATTCAAAGGCAGCAGCCATGTCTATTGCCCGTTGCCCGTTGCCCGTTGCCCGTTGCCCGTTGCCCGTTGCCCGTTGCCCGTTGCCCGTTGCCCTTTGCCCTTTGCCCTTTGCCCTTTGCCCTTGAGACTGTTGTGTTTGTGCCCCTTTCCCTTCACCCCAGTCTGAACATCCAACTCAGGGCTGAGGCGGCTCGGCTCAAACCTAGTTCAGCACAAACTAGGTATTAGGAACTAGAGGACCCTAATATGATCCCTAAGGAAGTAGATGCAGAAAGATCAGGAATTCAAGATCACACTCAAATATACATCCGGTTCAAGACCAGCCTTAACTACAGGAGAGCTTGCCTCAAAGATAAAGCAAATCAATAACTATCCAAAGGGGGCCACTCCATCATCTTCAGGAACGTCCTCCTTGTCACCATTCTCAAGGAGATCAGAGGTCTGTACCCCACAGTGAAAACCAAGGAAGAAAGAAAGAACACTTTACATGGCTCTCCTGCCCCTTAAAATGAACATAGGCTTGTGGCCCAAGGCTGCCATGCTGGGTCCTGGGATACCCCACTAAGACTTAGAGGCAGCATTTCAGTACTCAGTGAATGCACAAGCTAGCCAGAGACCAAAGGTCATCTTCTCAGTGACACAGGCTGGTCCATCTCTGGTGGCTATCAGTGTTGAGACAGACAGAAGGACATCTCCTCAGTGACACAGGCTAGTCCATCTCTGGTGGCTATCAGTGTTGCTTCCTACCAGTAAGAGCCCTCGTATGAACAATACTGCTGATTGGTCCTTGGGCAAGAAAAGTTTCCCTTCTTCTACAGAAAGAGATTCCTAGAACTTTGAGAGGTACTCAGCTGCCCAGGGTAAGGGCAGCTCCTGTTACCCTTGCAGCTGACTGCCCTCAAGTACCACGGTCAAGTTCAGAACAACAATGATAATAGGAAGCCACGTGCAGAACCCTATGGGGAACGGTGAAGGGACAGGGATGTTCTGTCTTTTGCCTCCTGGCAGGATCTGGCATCATTTAATAAAGGATCTTGGAAGAACATGAGGGCTCACATCCCTGAGCCTAAGAGCTGCTTGTCCATCCCAACACGGCTTTCTCCAGCCACTGTTAGAAATTACATTTTTAAAATGTTTTATATTAGGGTACAGATATAGCTTAGTGGTAAGCACAAGGAACCAAGTTCAATCCCCAGAGCCCACATAAGAAGCCGGGTGAGATGAGACAGACTTGTAATCCCAGTGGAGGCAGAGACAGAAGGACCCCCGGGGCTTTCGGGTCAGCCAGTCTAACCAAATTGGTAAATCCCAGGTTAGGGAAGATCTTAAAACAAAGTCGAAGGTACCTGAGAAATGGCACCCAAGGTTGAACTCTTACCCCTGACCCCCACTCATGTGGGCGTGCAAACCTAAACTCACGCACACAGATGAGCAGTGCTATATATTACTCGTTTCCTAGCTTCCCCTTAAGATATTTTATCTATAGGCTGCATAGATGGCTCAGCAATCAGATACATGTACTGCTTTTACAAAAGACCCGAGCTCAGTTCTTAGTACCCACACCTGGTAATTCACAAGTGCCTGGAATCCAACATTCCAGGGGATCTAACGCCCTCTACTGGCTGCTGGGGGCACTGCATTCAGTGTGTGTATAAACCTCTCCCCCAAATCATTCACAGGATTGTTGGTCTTTTTGCGTTTGTTTTTGTTTTTAATTTTAAAACCCAAGAAACAGGTATTTGGCTTAAGACTGAAAAGGTTATGGAGCACCAGGCCTACACAGACCCAGACCTGCCTTTTCAGCTCTCTTGAGCTACGCTTGACCTTGGATACAGAGTTCCTTCTGAGTTGCTGTCTCCCAAGATCCAAATGCAGCTGAGCCCAGACTATGACCCAGTTGTATTGCATTCCAGTCGGTGGAAGCTTCAATTCACACGGGAATTTGTTTTTCTTTTAGTTTTAATTATGTGAATGCACATACAGCTTTGTATGCATGTACATGTGAGTGCAGTACCTGTAGAGGTCAGAAGAGGGCGTCACTCCATGAGAACTGAGGAGAAAACACGGGTCCTCTTAGCCATTAAACTACCCCCCCACAGTCCCTGAAATACTTTTTTTAAAATTTTATTTCTTTGTTACCTATGCTCTTACCAACACTTGGATGGTTCATTTGAGTGATTCAAAGCCACACTCCCACAGCCTCAAGCCCAGGCGAGCAAACCCACAGGGAGAGGGTGGCTGACCCAGCACAATGCTATCACGAACGAAGCACAAAGATTCCCCACCACAGCCATCTGCAGCTCAGTTGTCTCCTGTAACAATCTCCTGTTCTGCTTGTTTATGTTTTATTCATCATCTTGAAAGTATTTAGTGAAGTAACAATGATGAGATTCACAAATACTGCACAGCGCTTTTTAAAAAAAAATATTAATGGCTTTAAGAGCTCACGCACCATTCAAATGAAAATATCGTTGGATTAGATTTGCTCAAATCTGTTTACATCTCCTTTACTCTTCCATATAATCCATTCCCCCGTTTTGTGTAGAAACTGTGTGCTTACACTGTGAAACATTTTGGTTTTTCTTATTCATAAGACTAAAAAAAAAAAAAAAAAAAAAAAAAAAAAAAAAAAAAAAAAAAAAAAAAAAAAAAAAAAAAAAAAAAAAAAAAAAAAAAAAAAAAAAAAAAAAAAAAAAAAAGACTGCAAAAGTCTGCTGGAACTCTACCCTGCTCCAGTCTGTCATGACAAAATGAGCCAGCCTGCCGGGCCTGGGGCCCCAGAGCTCCCTCCGCACTGCGCTTATGGACAGATGCTCTGCACACAACCTTGGGCTGCATGTGGCAAAACAAACAAACGAATAAATAAAAGGTTTGGCCTTTAAGAGAGAGAGGGATAGCTGGGCAGTGGTGGCACACGCCTTTAATCCCAGCACTTGGGAGGCAGAGGCAGGCGGATTTCTGAGTTCGAGGCCAGCCTGGTCTACAGAGTGAGTTCCAGGACAGCCAGGGCTACACAGAGAAACCCTGTCTCGAAAAACTAAGAGAGAGAGAGAGAGAGAGAGAGAGAGAGAAAGTTCAGTGGGCAGAAACCTATGCAAGTTCCGTGAACCCAGCAAAGGTGGACTGAGAAGTGACTCCTGAAGGTTGCCCTCTGACCTCTGCATGACCAATGCAAAAATAACATGCAAAAAAGAGATTCTCTGACCCTTTCCTCTCTCTGACTCCCTTTGCTCTCTCTG
>LR752668.1:27521-67312 GCA_902729485.2 Mus minutoides | reverse complement strand
TTTTTTTTTTTTTTTTTTTTTGCCAATCTTTAAAATTTTGTTTTATAACTTTTATTTTTTACAGTCCAATCACTATTCCTCTCCTAGTCTGCCCTCCCACAGTTTCTTATCCCATTCTATCTCCCCCTGTCTCCAAGAAGATGTCCCCCTGCCCTTCCACCAGGCCTCCCAACTTCCTGGGGCTTCAAGTCTCTGTAGGGTTAGGTAAATCTTCTCTCACTGAGGCCAGAACAGGCAGTCCTCTTCTGTATGTGTGTCAGAACAGCACAGATTTATAATGGGTCCTCTGACCTTATGTGATCTGGATTTAGGATCTTCCACCTTGAATAATTGAACCAAGAAAAATCCCTCATGTGTATGCTCAGATGCTGGGGCTTAGTTCATTTCTATTGTATTCAACTTGACAACCAAGATTAGCCAACATAAACACTAACATGTAAAAAGTTGAGAGAGGATGGTGATCTAGGCACCAATGGGGGAAAAAAAGTGTTGAAGACAGAACAATTCAAATGTAGCCTGAGAAGAATAAATGGAAAAAGGGGGCTTAAATACCCAGAAATTCAAATAGAAATTGAAATAGAAAGTGCAACTCTGAGGGTCGCAATTAGATCTTTAAAAATTAGACTGATGGTAACATTTGCCTGAATGAATTTCTCAGGGCCAAATTAGAAAGGTAGGTTCTGAACATGGACACAATGTAAAGAGGCAAGGGTGAGATCACAGAAAGGCAGTGGGGAAGGCTGGGTGGTGGGGTTATTTTGTCTTTTTTACTTGGGTTGCAATTTGACTATAGCTATGGAATGTAAGATAGAAATAGAGCAGAGAAAAAGGATTATTCATTGGTGTAGCTGAATATACTATGAATGTTAATTATGCTCCCCCCCCCCAAAGAAAAACTGTTTGCATGAGAGGGTCTGTATGTAGCTTCACGGAACCTACCACCCGTTGAATCTGGTTGGTAAATAAAGATGCCAGCAGCCCTCCAAATAGTTGGAGGGGGAGACAGAAGCAAGATTTTAGGATTCCCTGGGTTTGCAACTAGGAAGGAGAGGAAGAAGGAGATCCACCATGCTTTGAAATGAGTGTGGGGAGAGGAGAAACACAGAGGGTACAAAAATGGAGCCAGAACAACCAAGATGGAACGTAGTAAGTAATAGCTCAGAATTACGGCAGGAGGTAGGGTCTAGCAACATGGAGGCTAGACAGTCACTCAGCTCTTGTGCTGCTTGAGGCATATTAAAATATAAAGACCGTGTGTGTACCTTTCATTCAGGAACATAAACCATTGAGGTGGGAAGTAATATTGTACCATAATTTATTAATAAATATTAATACTGAGAAGGCTAGGCTGACTCCATGACAGGCTTCAAATTGGCAGTTCAGGAGACTTAAATATCTGTTTCCAAGAACTGGGCAGGTGCAGTCCTCAGAAGCTGCTCTGCCACTTGGCCTAAGGCAAGGACAATGGATCAGGATCAGTTTCTAAGACTCACTCAGCTATTTCCTCAGCAACAGTTTCCAGACCTCCTGAGCAACAGTTACCAGTCCCCACATCCTAGTAATGGTTTTGAAATGTCCCTAGAGATGGAGCAAGATAAAGGTTACTTACCCTGGAATTCCCCTAATGTGCTCTCAATCTGGCCTGCAACCTCACTTGGTTGTCTCTCTATCCTGGTAATGGGAGACCCTAGCATGCTGAACTTCTGCAGAATAAAATACTCTGTGTTTACATACTGTTCGAGTCTGGGGTATTATTCTTCAGTAAATCATGGAACCTCACAATATAACACAGAGAAGTTCACTTTTGAAAACTGCAGGCAAAAAAGGTATTGTCATAAGACTTGAAAGGAGACAGAGCTATGTCTGGAGGCCTGAGAAAAATCTGTGAAAATGGATGAGTTCAGGAGAAAGGCAGGTGGGAGCAGAGGGAGTTTCCCCCTGACAGTCTCTGAGAGTGGGATGATCTGCTGGTAATGTCAGATCAGGAGTGAATTATCATTTGTTTAAGAAACACCAGATGAGCGAAGTCAATCCCTGTGTATATCACAGCCAGCTTGAAAACATGGCTAATATTATTTTAGGACATCAATCACCATCTTAAGGTACTTTTTCTTTCTAAAAACATTAAGGTAACTATACCAATGATGGCAGTCAGGAGTGCAGAGAAGGCTGTAGATATTAAGCCTGTGAAAATTTTGAATATATTCCAGATGGTCACTAAGGTCTTCTTTGACTCTTCTATTCTTAATGGAATTAAAATGAAAATTAGCCTTGTCTTACTACATATAAGAATTATGAAATTTAGACTACTAAACCCTGTGTGTTAGTTGCCTTTCTATTGCTGTGATAAAACACTATAATCAAGCTAGAAGAAGAAGAAGAAGAAGAAGAAGAAGAAGAAGAAGAAGAAGAAGAAGAAGAAGAAGAAGAAGAAGAAGAAGAAGAAGAAGAAGAAGAAGAAGAAGACATATATTTGGGGCTTTCAGCTTCATGGGATTAGAACACATGACTATCATGGCTGGAAGAATGGAAGCAGGCAAGATCACTAACTGTGAGTTCACATCTTGAGACACAACCACAAGGCAGACAGAAAAACACCAAGAAAAGCATGAGCCCTCTGAAACCCAAAAGCAGACTCCTTGTGATATATTCTTCTAACAGATCACTCATCCTAATTCTCCCATATGGTTTTATACACTGGATTCCAAGTTCAAACATATGAGCTTATTGGGCCATTCTCATTCAAATCACCATAACTTGCTACTAAAAAAAAAAAATCCTCAACTTTTGATTTACTTCACACCACTTGACTTAATGTAAAAACTTTAGTTACTTTACTATAGAAGTTATTGAACCTCAGAGATTTGCCCCAGGCCAATAGCCTGGCAATGCTGACTAGGACCAGCAGAATACCAGTATAGGAGGTGCCACCAGAGAACACCATGAGCACATAACTTATCGCTCTAGGTAAATTATAAGGGTGTAAATGTTTTAGATACTTTTATGCAACTGTGAATTGAGAGAAAACAGTTTCTAAGGTCAAGTTCTAACAGTACCTTATGCCATGACCCTGATTTGATGTCTAATCCATAATATTTTTTTTTCCTTTTGAGAAATGTGTCTAGTATCATATGTCTACGAAGATTTATCCAAAAGGAAAATCACATCAGGTACCATATATTACATCAAGGGTGATAAAAAGAACAACAATAACAACAAAAAAGACAAAGTGTCAACAGACTTACAGACTTTGATTACTTAGAGAAAATATGAGTTGTTTGCCATTTAAACTTAATTGTATAATTTAAATGTACACATAATTCAAAGTATGACTCACTTCTTTGTCCATTAATCTGTCAGCGTCCATTGGTCATTCTGTAGTTGTTTTTAAATGTCACCTTTTGTTGGTTCAGGAGAATAGGGTGAGAAGTAGGAGAACCTAAAAACATGAATAATCCTAAATTAACTCACAATTCTGTATACTGTGACTTGTTTACTAGGATTTCACATGAGTTTAGCCAACAATGTGACAAGGTAGCCAAACCTTTAAAGGCTAAGCCTAAGCAGAAGTTGTTAGGTCATGGGAGAGTTGTCCTTGAGAGCGATGAACCTACTTCTTATGGGACCATAGTCTCATTGTAGCTTCCAATTTGGCTGCATGCTCTCCTCTTGAATGCACTGCCGTTAGGGTGCCATTGTTATGGTTCTTGACAAAGACAGAACCAATTGAGTTGCCTGGTCAAGTACTTTCATCTCTAAATGTATATGCTTAATAAAATACTTCTTTTCGTGAAATCTTTAGATGCTTTGTTATGGTAACAGAAAACAGGCCCATATAGCTGCTTAATGTTCATATTCAGAAACTTAGTGCAGGATCAAGAATTTGACAGCTCTGAAATTCCTTGGAAGCTAGGTTATACTGAATAAGCAGACCTTGAAAATTATAGCAGTTGGTTCATAGCAGTTTGAATGAGTGTTTTCCCTCCTATGTGTACTCTATCTCCTTTTGAAGGAAGATATGTTGAAAGAAATGGAAAAATGTAACCAACCTGTAGTTTGCTATTACCTTCTTCTAGGCAAACAGCATAGCACATAATGAGTGCTCAACACATGTGCATTCACATGTACTTCAGGTAAAGCTTTCATCCAACAAAGTGAGAAATTTAAAGCCAAATAATAGATCTTTCTTTCCAACTGTAGTTTGATTGCTGTTAAGCACACGGAAAACATCTACAGGCCACTCGACTGTAAAAAGAGGCACAAACAGAACCCTGAGGGAGGATAAATGACTCCTACCAAAAGAGCTAGAGAAGGCATTAGAGTTGCTCAGTTCCATTCCTCAAGTCTCACAAAAAGGATAGATCTTATAGATTTGATGTGAATGTTCTTAGAGCCTGATCTGTTAGAGACTTGCTCCCCAGCTATTGGTGTTATTGTCAGAGGTAAAAACAGTAAGAGGGTATATATAGTTGGAGGAACTATATCACTAAGTGTGTCTTTGATATTGAGAGATTGGTCTCTTTTCTTTCTCTGTGCTTGCCCATGCAGAATGAATTTATTTTTTTTTCTTTTTTTCTTTTTGTGCCTATTTTCACATTTTTATTAGATATTTTCTTTATTTACATTTCAAATGATATCCCGAAAGTTCCCTATACACCCCACCCTGCTCCCCTACCCACCCACTCCCACTTCTTGACCCTGGCGTTCCTCTGTACTAGGGCATATAAAGTTTGCAAGACCAAGGGGCCTCTCTTCCCAATGATGGCTGACTAGGCCATCTTCTGCTACATATGCAGCTAGAGACACGAGATCTGGGGTTACCAGTTAGTTCATATTGTTGTTCCAACTATAGGGTTGTAGACCTCTTCAACTCCTTGGATACTTTCTCTAGCTCCTCCATTGGGGGTCCTGTGTTCCACCCTTTTGTTGTTGTTGTTTTGTTGTGTTTTGTTTTTTGTTTTTGTTTTTGTGAGACAGGGTTTCTCTGTATAGCCCTGGCTGTCCTGGAACTCACTTTGTAGACCAGGCTGGCCTCGAACTCAGAAATCTGCCTGCCTCTACCTCCTGAGTGCTGGGGTTAAAGGCATGCGCCACCATGCCCAGCCCTGTGTTCCATCCTATAGATGACTGTGAGCATCCCCTTCTGTATTTGCCAGGCACTGGCATAGCCTCACTCGAGATAGCTATATCAGGGTCCTTTCAGCAAAATCTTGCTGGCATATGCAACAGTGTCTGGGTTTAGTGGCTGATTATGGGATGGATCCCTGGGTAGGGTAGTCTCTGGATGGTCCATCCTTTTGTCTTAGCTCCAAACTTTGTCACTGTAACTCCTTCCATGGGTGATTTGTTCCTTATTCTAAGGAGGAATGAAGTATCCATAATTTGATCTTCGTTTTTCTTGATTTTCTTGTGTTTTGCAAATTGTATCTTGGGTGTCAGAATTGCAAATTGTATCTTGGATGTCATTCCAGTCAGAATGGCTAAGATCAAAAATTCAGGTGACAGCAGATGCTGGTGAGGATGTGGAGAAAGAGCAACACTCCTCCATTGCTGGTGGAATTTCAAGCTGGTACAACCACTCTGGAAATCAGTCTGGTGGTTCCTCAGAAAATTAGACATAGTACTACCAGAAGATCCATCAATACCTCTCCTGAGCATATGCCCAGAAGATGTTCCAACTGGTAATAAGGACACATGCTCCACTATATTCATAGCAACCTTATTTATAATAGCCAGAAGCTGGAAAGAACCCAGATGTCCCTCAACAGAGGAATGGATACAGAAAATGTGGTGCATTTACACAATGGAGTACTACTCAGCTATAAAAACAATGAATTTATGAAATTCTTGGGCAAATGGATGTGTTTGGAGGATATCATCCTTAGTGAGGTAACCCAATCACAAAAGAAGTCAGTTGATATGCACTGACTGATAAGTGGATATTGGCTCAGGATGAATGTTAAATCACCACATGTTCCATCAGTGATACCACAGGCCCACAAAACACAGAGCCAACTGAAACCTCTGAAACCATGAGACACACTGCAGCAGCTTTCTGAGGTTGATATTTTCAAGTATTCTATTTTATCACAATAGTGGAATACAGATTATGAACACTATTCCATCTGATAGACATTGTGAAGATATTATAGACAGACAACTTGCCAATAAGAAAAGGATAAACAAAGGAGGCATACCATGCCCATTTGGAGAAGAAGAGATTTACACATAAGTCTTAAGAAAAGCCGTAAGTAGGCTTGTCCATAATCTCTCTAAATTTTTCACGTAACATCTGTGTTACAAATTTAAATGATTTTTTTCTCATATCTTTCTCCTCAATAATTACCCCAGTAAAGGAAAATAGGGCCCTGCAGCTCCAAGGTTTATGTGTTGAGACTTATTATCTTATTCCATGCAGAGGGAAGGATACAACTGTTCGTGACAAATGTTAACTAGATAGTACAATCTTGGGCTCATCTTCATGAGGACCCAACCACTCAGAAAGTATCGTGGATGAATAAATAAATTGTTAGAGAAGAGATGATCAGAATATTGCTTGTGGTATTCAGGGAACAATAAGGGGGAAATTCCCTAGAGGTATATTATAATATGTTTTACATTTTTAATTTGTGAAATCTCTTCAAAACATGCTTTGACTATTTGTATATCTGACATTGGAAAAAGAAAGCTACTTAACTCATGAGGTATAGAGTCCAAGGTAGAGGAAAAACAGTCAATGACTTGGTTTTAAAGATGTCAGATATCCTAATAAAGATAAATATTTCCCATCTTCCCTTTATTTCCTTGGATTTTTAATGAATCTATTCAGAAATGTAACAGAAGTTGTTCAGATTTTAAAGATTCAATATATTACCCAAGAGATAGAAAATATATTTGTGTAAGCAAATAAATTGAAGAATATAATATGGATAAAAGCTTTGTATAGATTTCTAAAGATATTGGATTTAGAAGAAGTAGAATAATGAGAATTAAAGTTAGTGGGTCAGTTTAATCAATAAAGTACTTTCATCTATATAATTTGGACTGTCAAATCACTGTGGGTTTAAATAATTTTAACTAGTTCATACAGAGACAAATGTTAAAGGATGAACTGATTATACTATGCAATCTTAAATTTTTCATTATTATTTTAAATCTGAGTGAAACTCCATAAATTAAGCAAATGTAGACGGTTCTAGAGACTGAAAAAGAGGTAGACACTTGACCAGTTAACTTTAGAAGGCAAATCAAGAAAACAAGCAATTTTATCTTTTTTTTATATAAATTTAAGCCACATTCAGTTAATCTGATTCTAATCAGTTGTGCAGACTGTTTCTTGTAGTTAAATCTGATTGTCCTGTCCAGAGCATGATTCTCTGGCATAATGGTATAAGTCTTTCCGAGAGTGGCACAATATGACTGACCCAGATAATGTCTGTTCCTGTCATACTTATTACTTCTTTCTCTATCCAGTGGTGACTACTTGCTCAAGTTTAGTATTTCTTGGGTCCATTGCTTCTCATTCATTTGAATAAATATTTCTTCGGACATCTTAATTGCAGTGACTCTTCAGTGTGGTGCAGAAGAGTATATTGAAGTAATCAGAAAAATATTCCAGATCTTGGGGACTTCACATTCCAATGACCTACAACATTTGAATAAACCAACTCTTCTGACAGAGGTGATAATGTTATGTGTAGAAAGAAGCAGATCTCTAAAATTTACTTTTTTATAATGTATGCAAAGTCCAATACATTTGTTGGCCTCACTATGTGCTCTCCATTGCAGACAAAAAGGCCGTTTGTAAATTCTGCTCATCACTTCTTCTTCTTCTTCGCAGTGAAATCCCTATCATCCTGAAAATTCTTTTGTGTTTATAAATAGTCTAATATGAGGTGCATAGACCAATCACACAGTCACATGAGGCACCAAACTTCTTGTA
Organism: Mus minutoides; assembly: GCA_902729485.2. Lineage (NCBI taxonomy): Eukaryota > Metazoa > Chordata > Mammalia > Rodentia > Muridae > Mus > Mus minutoides. The sequence continues at coordinate 59,370 of LR752668.1, read as the reverse complement.
CAAGGTCCAAACTTTTAGTGAATTTACTTGGCCTGCTGTCAGCAGCTGACATTGGATATCAAGCTTTTGGCAGGAGCCGGCATGAAGTCATCTCTCCCACCTTCACTTGACCTCAGCCATGGGCTGGGGAACTTAGCTGCACTGTTTCATAATACATCAAGGCACATCAATTCCATGCCAGCCCTGCCTTCTGTCTTTGCAGCTCTTTACCAATAAAGCGAGGAAGCGAGGGAAGCTTAGCTATGGAAAGCGTTGTTTTCACAGTGTTCCCGTGTTTCTTATGTGTTCTAAATAAGACTTTTGGTTTGAGGGGGGGGAAAAAGCAGCAGCCAATATCTAATCTAAAACCCAACACTACTTTAAATATTTTTAAGCCACTTTATCTAGGTCAATAGTTCTTTTGCACTTTTATATACTAATCATGATCAGAGACAATGTCAAAATTATATAGAAATAAAAATATAAAAATAAAAATAAATATTAGTTGCTTATATACTATTCCAGTCTGCCAAAGAAGTAGAATATACTAATAAGAAACTTGTAATATTTCAAGCAGGTTTAGTAAAAGAACCCAAAATAGTGCTTCTAAATGATGTATCTGAAAACTTGATCACTGATTACTCCGTTATGTCACTATAGATGTACAAATTCCTGAATATCTTAGAAATGTTAGTACTGAAACATAACTTGAAAGAGGTTGAGATGAATTTAAGTTAAAGAGAAAAGTGAATAAAAAGCAAAACTCCAAAGAAATCTATCCTTACAATTGGTACTAGATTTATAATGTCTTTATCTTTGAAAATAATCAAAGATAAAGTTATACTTACTGGGATCCTACCTTCATGTACTGAGCATTTTGCTAGACTTGGCTTATGAAAATGAGGTTATAGGTCATACAGTAAATGCTTCATGAATTAAATGTTTTGGAGGATTTTGAAGTGTTTCAGAAGCCTTTATGGTAGTAGAGATAACTGACTGCCTCACAAAGTCTAGTCCTTTTTCATTAGAGCAATACACCTTGCCACAGGCCAAGGGATGTATGCATGTTTGAGGCTAGGAGGAAGAACTTTCTTCCTTCTTTTTGGTATTTATGTGTCAGCATTCTAAAAGTTCTCCAACTCTGGGAAATTACAAAGTTATGTTTAATCCATTAAACCTGTGGTCAAAAACACAAACCTGAAATTTATGTCAAAAGTGGTGATATATTGCTGCTGAGACATTCAAATTGCTACAAATTTGGGAGCCAACAAAGTAAAGTCTAAATATACAATGAGCTCACAAGCATCATGTGCTTACTTTTTTTAATGTGAGCTGCATTTTATATGCATGGGGAAGAGCCAAGTATGAGTTCATTGAAGACGTAGTGAGATGCTTATTATTAACTCTCTGGCTTCCAGGAATTCCACCAGATCCAGTGTAATCATAGAGCCACTTAGGATTCCCATAGATATGAAACATCTTTACACTTAGCCCTTGTAATGATGGACAGGTAATGCATGGTGAATAGTGTGCAAATTTAACACAGAATGCTGATACACTAAGGCAGTCTCAAGTACTGTAGCACCTTATCAGCCATGATGGCTGAACCTATCTAAGTTTATGATGCCAGGCTGCTCTCCATGAATTTAAGAATGTTATAGAACCTGTCATGACATCTGTCTTTAGTGAGGTGTTCATAATATATATTTTATATGTAATAGTGACAAGTCTACTTTAAATGAAAAGAGTAAGAATTTTCTGTGACTTAGTATAGAAGCATTTGGCATATGCAAAGACAATGAGTTCTGAACACTGTGGAGGCTTCCTTTTCCATAAGTCTAAACTAGTTCTAGGTCACAATTGTAGCTCTTATTGTAAAGGTGTTTCAACTTATATAAAAATATGAGATATACTGAGAATTCACAGACAATATTGTTCAGGGTCTTGTAATTAAGATGAACAGGAAGGATCATATGAAGATGGAGACGGCAGAAATTTACAAAGACTGTTCATGTAAGAATGGTGCCATGGCCTTTATGATATAATGTATGGCTCCCTGTTTCTTCCTCTATGTTTTCTCTCCATATCTAAGCGTCCCAGATAAAATATGGAATGCGTAGCTAAATTTGCATTTCTGCAAAACAATGAATAATTTTGTTCACTGATTTTCATTAAAAATATTTATTCATTGAAAAATCTTGTTTATCTGAAATTCAAATTTAACTGGATATCCTGTGTTTTCATTTGATACATCTGTCAAACCTGCCAATCCAGGCCTAACATAATACTTTCTAATGTAATAGCAGTGAAAAGAATTGTAATTAATAGCTCTGTCCCAGGAAAATGTAGCCAAATGAGTTAGGTTGGCCTTCATGCCCCTGACTAGGAAGAAGCTCAATTACATTGTTGATGTAATTTTTGCTTTGTCATCTTTCTACCCAGTCTTCAAATTCCCACACTACCCTCATTGCCAGAGCAATGACTGCTCTTTATTTAACTTAAAGGTTTATATATTGGATCAAGTGTTTGAACCACAGGTCAAGGGTCTCTACCTTGCCCCTAAAGGGCCATGTCCTTCAATGGAAGAGACAGGATTTAATCTTCAGATTTTTTTTTTCTTTATCATTCTTCTTTTTCAGTAGCGTATTGAACAAGCAGTCCTGTTAATTCTTCCTGTTGGTTTGGATCAGTGAGTTTTACAAATAAGTGCTTCGGGTATTGTGGTAGTCTGAATATGCTTGGCTCATAGGGAGTTAGAGAGTTGCACTGTCAGAAACATGGCCATGTTTGAGGCTGTGTGTTTCTGTGGGGATGAACTTTGAGACCCTCCCCCTAGCCTCCTCTTGCCTGAATGTCTTCTCCCATTTACCTTTAGAAAGAGATAGAGAACGCTCAGCTCCTCCAGCTCCATACCCACCATGCTTCCTGACATGACAATAATGTACTGAGCCTCAGAACCTGTAAGCCAGCCACAACTAAATTTCATCCTTTATAAGAGTTACCTTGGCCATGGTGTGTTCTCACAGGAATGAAAATTCTAACTAACATGGGTATTAAGAAGACTAGGGAGATGAGAATGAAACATAGCTCTGCTTACTGCTTTCACACATTTCCGGTACCAAAAAAAAAAAAAAAATAGTTTCAATTATGCATTGGTTTGGGCAGACGTAATACAATGGCTACAAGGAAAACAGAAGGATGAAGTCTTCTGTAATGTTTGAGGCTGAAACCCTTACACTAACAATCCCAGGGTTGATTAATGACAGTCATGCAAAAGTGTCAAGTTTAACAGCTTTCAAACACTCTTGTACAAATTGCACATATTTTCTTTCCCATGTTAAGATTTAAATTGGCAATAAATTATGTCTGTTTTAGTCTGAGTGAATTATATAAATAACTTCTATGGAATACAAGATTTCTCACTAACACATCAAGTGCTCCAACACATTTTCTTTTTACTACATAGATCATATTTAGAACATGGAATGCACCTAGAATGCAAACTGTAAAGCAGCTGTCAAAACTGAGCACACATTAGGAAAATGAGAAGCATTTCTCTAGAGTTTGGAATCAAACTCTAATTTGTTACTTGTTTCCAAGTAACAAGACAAATTACTACACATCTGCCAGTAAAACTGATCAAATACCCTATATAGCCCAGGTTAGCCTAGAAGGACTCATGTGATTCTTCAGCAGCTTCCTCACTGGAAGGATTATAGTTGTGTGCTACTATGCCTCCTTCTAGCAAAACTTCTACAATGTATTCCAAGTGCAATAATTACCTGAGAGTACTGTAATATGTAAGTATTACACACATTTATTATGGCTTGGAATATATCCTGCATAATGTATGCTCAAAAACAATTCCACTTAAATATCAATAATCAGTTAACTTGATGTGAACATATTTTCATGTATGAGGGTTTTACAAATGTATAAGAAACTACTTTTATTTTATTCATACTGTTAACAAAGACTGGCGTTTCACAGCAGAGTTCAACTTAAATTTTGATATGATTTCACTTGGTGCCTAACTGTAAATTTTTATAATTATTTCCTTTATAATGTCTCCCAGTCTTTTACTTGGACACTATGAGGGCAAAAAATGTAAGTTGGCCATACAACATCCATTGCTTATGCTGAACTTTCCAATGTCTTTTAAAAATTGATTTAAGATTTTCTTAATGGAAACTTGTAATATGTTTTAGTGAAATTGATCAATGGGCATAGCTCAGAAAGTTGCACATAATTGAAATTATTTATGTGTCAGAGCCAGCTGAGAGTAAAATGTGCAAATGGTAGCCATAGAGGTCACCGGGCAGAGGGAAAAAAATAGAAGAATTTTTGTTGAGTTAGGAAGCATTTTTATGATCCCACAAAAAAAAAACCTGGAGCAAAATGCTTACTTTGGGCATTTTTAACCTTGATTTTATCTTCTAAGTCTTAAGAAAACACAAGAACAAAAGCAGAAGTACCAGGAGTCTCAAGGAGTAGAAGAAACCTAAGCTAGAACTCTGCATCTCTGAGTCCATGTTTATATTTGATTACATAGAAGTAGGGAATTAAGAGTATCTTAATAAAAATGGTGTAGAAACACACAGACACACAAAGAGAGACATATACACACAGAGATATAAATGGTAAATTTAAATGTCATGTCATAACTCGATTAGTTATTCATATGACCAATCAACCATCCCAGTAATTGAGTCAGAGTTCTCTGAATTATTTAATCACCTCTTGTACAATTCCTAGGGGATTACCTCAATCTCTTTTTCTATATGCTAGACTACAAATAATTATGGTCTTAGACAAAAAGGAAACTAAATATGAAGGTTAGATTTAGGTATCTCTATTTTTCCTCTTCTCTATCCTTCTTTCTTTCTAAGGTAAAGGGAAGGGGTAGAAAAGGAAAAGGCTGGAGGAAAGCCACAAAGGAGAGAAGATGGGGAGAGAGGAGGAAGCCTCCATGGTGTAGGTGAGTCATAAAAACATGGCCATGAGAGCTAGCCAATTGGAGTTTCAAACTGTCTAGATTGAATATATGAAATTATAAAATAGGGTTAACAATGGAAAATTTTTTAATAGCATAGCTCTAATGCTGATTAAATCTTATTATGAATGTAAAGAGTTGTGTTTTTTTTTATCCAGCAACTGAGTGATCAAAGACAGAGTAGAAGTCCTTGATTAAGAGTAAATACTATAGACAGCAGTATACCATCTACTTATCCTCTGCTTTCCCCAAGTACTTGCTGTTTGAGTCTCACCAGGATTATTTCTATCCTGAGTTTGTATCTATCCTGGAGGTATATTTCACTCAGGTATATGCTCCTGGTCCACCATCTATCTAAAGGAAACCTCCTGCTCTTTTCACCTTCTTTCTCTCCTCTTTTTACTCACAGTTCCTACCTATGGCCCCCAAGCCCAGTAACTGAAACTTTGCCTACTTCTATTCTCCCCAGTAGTTGGCTATAGCCATATTTATTTAAATTGTGTAGCAAAGTTCACATAGTATCAATTGGGGTAGAGAGATAGCAGAGCAATGAAGAGAACTAACTGCTCTTCCACAGAAACTGGGTTGGATTCCCATCTATAGCTCCTTTTTCCAGAAGATCTGATACCTACTTCTGGTCTCCTTAGGCATTAGACACAAATGGAGCCCAGACATAGATGCTGGTGAAACATCCATATACATAAAATAACAGTGTTTATAAATATGATGAAACTAAATTAGACCAAAAATGATCTTTCTAATAGATTTTAAAGAAGTTTAGATGCAGTGTGAATAAATATTATTTGTTCAAATGTCCTTTATTCATAAATATAATATGAAGCAAACATAGATGATGTACTCTTTAAAAATACTGATTAATCCTTTTTGAAGAATGTTTATATATAAAAGGCCTCAGATGTTTTGACATGAAAAACTACAAACACTACAATGGAGCAGAAGAAATAAATTTGACTGATAAAGATTTTTGGTAATATAAAGAGCTGAAGAAAAAGACACAGCAGTATTGTGCACAGAATGGAAGGGTAGATTGACAGCTTGGGGAGTATGTTAGAAAAGAGTATGACTCCTGGCATTAGCCCAGCTTTTCTTCTAACAAATGAATGAGAATTGAGAAATAACTACTATTTCAGACTGTCAACTCCAGAGCCTGTTAATAAAGTGGAAGATAGAGACAGGACCATAATTTACAGGGCATGTGCACTTAATGAAAAAAGTCTTCATCTGGCTGAAAGAGTTTCAACAATCTATCCTTCTGCATGTAAGAATTTCTTATTCTCATCCATAGTAGACAGAAGGCCAGTTAACATTTAACTGGCACAGAATTGCAAATATAAAATATGATGTAAGTGTTATAGAATCCATTACTCTATACTCAATTTTCAATCAACAATTAATGAAAAATGTGGTATTGTATAAAAGAGTTACCAATAAAGCTTCCTTATAGCTTTAGAATAGTCTACAACATTATGTACTTGTTTAAAGTCAAATTTAATTTTAAACTACATATTAATTATACTATTTTATTGCTTGACTTTGGAAATATGCACATACAAACTTTTCATATTAATGAATAAATCCTTTCATTTCCTATATCAGGTAATGACATTATTGTAGGATTCATATATTTATAGTCTCATGACAAAACACTTATGTTATTTATGATGCGATATGTGATTTGCAAGAGACTCAGCCTTTTTATTTGAAGATTCAAAAAATAATCACTAGTTTTTGTCAAGTCAGATTTTTTGGGAAGTGATAGAAGGCCTTCAGGAAGCTGGGATGCTGCAGGCTGCCAGGTCATATTCCAAGGCTCTAATTCAAATGAGACAGAGACCATAGTTGTAACCGAATGCAAGGAGATTATATCACGAATTACTTGCTTTTGTGTTGTTTGGACAGATGAGATCAGCTTCCACAGCTACAAATGCTTTTGGAGAAACAATAGTAGGAGAAAGCAGATGTAAAGAGCTCAAAGATTTTCATATTCTCTGAGCTCCCAAGTGTCTGCAGGCAGAAGAGGTAAAGGTGAATTTCAAGAACGAGTCTCATGAGCCTGTTGTCCTTTGAGTGAACCAAATAGATTTCAAGGTATATGGGCCTAATAATTTACAACAGAAAGCTCTGTTCATCGGGTCTGAAATACAAATGTTTGACTAAATTCTGCACTGTGCATGCATTGGTTGTTAAATAGATTTCAGACACTGATAATGACAGTAATTTTGTTGGAATTTATTTGGCCCTGCTGATGGATTAAGTCTCAATTTAGAAAACTCACTAAGTGAGTTTCCACCACCATACTAGAACTCTGCAGAAGAGAAAAAGAAATCATTTTGTTTAACAAAGCCTACACTATTTCTGCAGTTTGTCCCAAGTGCTTGCAGAATCACTGAATGGATCTTTCTATCATTCCCTCTTTCAAAACAAATTCACAAATTACTTCTTGTGCTGGTCATTGTGTAAAAAAGTAAATAAGATGATGCTGTTTTTAAAATGGTCATGACTGGACAGCTGATGGGAAAGACTTGTATGTATATGATCTCTTACAACTTGAAAGATCAGGTAAGTTAGGGCAAGGTAAATGAAAATATGAGTTGGAAAGCATGCTCCCCAAAGAAAGTATTGAAATGTAAATTTCAGGTTGAAGAGATTATATAGTACACACAAATCTCGTGATTGGAATAGAGAAGATATATGAGAGAGGCAGAGAGGAGATCATGAAGGCATCTGTGTACAAAACCAATGAGTTTGAACTTTTATCATTAAAGATATTTAAAGATACACCAAAAATAGTCATGGAGTGGATGAATAAATTAATATGGAGTCAAGATAGACATCCTTAATGCATCTTCAAAGAGTAATCAAACAAATGTATATATATATACACACACACACAAACATATGTATGTGGGTGAAGGACATAGTAGCTATAGTCACTGATAGCAAGTCTTGACTCAATAAGTACTTGATAACAGAAAGAGCAAATAAACATTTTAAGCAGGATCAAAAATAAGGAAGTCATGTCTCAAATTGTGGCACAGGAAGCAACATGAAGAGAAAAAGAGCTGGCAATGACTAGCGTCTTTATGTACTCGTTTGGACAGCCACAGTTGAGGTAGAAGACCTGAGGACCTGCTGGTCTCCTAGGCATCACACCACACTTCTCAACACCATCTAGATGATGACTCCACACTCTCCCATCAACATTTGTCATCCAAAACATTAAAAGAGTATAGCTATTCAGCTCAGTATTGTTCTACATGCAATTGTATTTTTGTTGGGCCACTGGGAGAAATGCTTGGGAAACACCTGGGTTGAGCTTTTCTTCATTTACTCAAGAGACTAAACAAAAATTCCCAGCTCCATTTAGATTGATGGCTAAGTTCTGATGACCTATTATGCATAGTGGCTGTAGTTAACAGTAATGTATTGAATACTTACAATACTACAAAATGAATGGAATCAATTCTCATTCTAACCAATGTGGTTGGTTCATTATATTACACATACATACACTAAAACATGAAATTGTACCTGTAAGTACATTTGTCAAATAAAAATTAAAAATATTTAAAAATAAGGTGATTAATGGCAAGTCAAAAACTCTTAAGAGTTTCCAAAGTACCACCTAAGTGTGTAATTCACCATGCTATCTTTTTGAAGTTACATTGTTTTACTTCCATTTTTGTTTCCTGTGCATGCTTTGGTGTAAATTTTCTCATTCTGATGATTGCGTTACTTTGTTTCTAACTGAAAGTGTCTGATCTGTTTTTGAGATTGGTAGTATTCTGACAGATGGGAAAATGAAAATCATCACCAGAAGCTAAATTAATTTATTAATATTCACATTAAAGTGAAAAATTATCATTGCTGTAGAGTAAAGATCATGTAAGCTGACAGGAACTGATTTCAGGACTAAGAAGAAAACTATCAAAGTAACCTAATTGTATAATAAGCTAAGAATTCTGAAAAATATACACTTTTGGTTGTCGTTGTTGTTGTTTGTTTTGTAACTGCAAGTAAGAAGGGACTAGAAAGAGAAGACTGAACACTGTAGATCTTATAAGGAGGCAGAAAGTGCCTATTTTCATGAACAAGTTAAGGTGTGCTTTCAAGGCACATGCTCACAGATGAGGAAAACCAGAGCAGTGCTTCAACAGAAAACCCCACCAATAGGAACTGATATTTGTGAGAAATGCAATGTCTCCAGGCAATGACTAGGGAACATAAGTAGATATAAAAGATCAGTTTACTCATCTCAAACTATAATGGAGACATCACCCAAAGTTTATAATTACAAGTGACATTGTGTGCAGTGCATCCTCCTCGTCAGTAGGAAGCCCACCACAGCTGCCTTCTGCTGTTGGTAAAGTAATAATGCAGAAGATAAAGCAAAGTTGATCTTGCTGCTACTATCTTCAGAATTTGAGGTTGTAACTCAATCTATTCAAATGCATATGCCTTTCCAATCTGCATGTTCAAGAAAGAAGTTTTGAATGGTGAGCATATTTAAATACAAATATGCATAGTAGCACAGTGCCCTGAACTGCCTTAACTTCTCTGCAATTGCTCAATGGCTTATCCTCAAGTTTTACTCTCTATGGCATTTTTTTTTTCTGTAACCCACTATTCCTTTTGGAAGTTTGTAAAGGTAGATTCCTTTCGATCTGGAGTCAAATTTCTATCCTCTATCCGTCTCCCTTTGCCTGCTCTCTGTGCTCTCAAATTGATCTTCCTCAGACATCAACAGTTTCTCTCTTGACAACAGGTGGTGGCCACAGAGCAGAGCTGTTCATATTCAGAATGGCATGGCTCTGAGAGTCCTTTGCTCTCTGGATGTTCTGGAGCTGTGTTCCACAGTTATAAAGGAATTTTGCTTCCTGGCCCTCACTCACTCACATTTCCCCATCCATCTGTGAGCTTTGCTTTGCTTCTAGGATTGCTGAACTGAAACCAGTAGAGTGTCAGAACTTAGCCCATATGTTCATTAGCAGTGAATCTGTAATTACTTTCTATGGTTTAAAGTTAATGAGACTATGTGTGTATGCATGTGTACATGCTGCATTTATGTGCTTTAAATGATGGCCTAATTATTTGTCTACATTTTGCCTGCACTGACCATGTAGGTATGTCTTTCTGTTCAGCATTCTTTAGAAACGAGCGTCTATAGTCTACACATGAAGAACAAACTTATGTGTTAGATTTTATTTTTTTTCAGTAAGGTGAGAATAACTTATCTACACCTAAGGAACTCATTAACCTATTTTTACAGGGTTGTTCACAGTAATCAGAGAGTTAAAAATTGTAAACTACTTATATTAGATGTTATTTAGAATGCCTCTGATTGGGAAGCAAAAAAAAATTTTAAATATTAAAAACACTACACAAGAGCAAGACCATTATACAGGTGAGTATATATAAACATATTCTGTAAAATATGAATCAAAAGTCTCCTCATTTTTAAAACATGATCATGCCTCATAAGCTTCGTAAAAAATAAAATCAAAAGATACTCTGAATACAAATATTTCAGAAAAATTAATGCTTGTTATTTCTCTGTGTTTTTACCTAGGAATATAATATATCTGAATTAATTCACCTGTAAACATTTGTTGAGGACAGATTATTTACAAAACAACATGATATATCAAATAAAAATGAACATAGCCTGGAATCAGGCTGTATCTGGCTGTGCAGTGGGAATGGATACTCACAGTGAAGACATGCACATCACATAGAAGTAATGCCCACATCCACATAGAATTTAGAATTTTCTAGAACACTTGTGTTTAGTAGTTAGAAAAATTAATGTATGCATTTACTTGTCAGAAAAAGACTAAAACTATAGATTCTAGACTCCCCAGCACTAATCAAAGACTATAAATTATCACTATTTGTTTAGCCAAAAGTTGGAGTAGATGAGGTTTTCTTGTTGTCTTGAGACAAAGAGGATGGGATCAAGATTACAGTTTACCCTCAGTATGATGGTGGGATCTCTGCTTACCCTCAGGTCTGAGTCTAAGTTCATGCTCGCTATATCTATGATTGGGACAATCATTTAGACATTATGTCCTATAGTGGATTCTGTTGTGTATGTTTGTGGAAAAGATTTTTTTTTAAAGAGATCACATCAGGAAACACTGAGGAAGAAATGTTATTTCCTTGACTCCAAAGCAGACTCCGGGAAATCCCTACAAAAAGGGCCCTTCCCTGCTCAGCATCCTCAGGAGAGAGGAGGGTTGAGCTATTTGCCTTCAGTGTGAGAGTCTGCCAAGGGCTGTGTAGTGCTCTATGGGATCATTCTGGGCTACAGTGCTGGGGAAATTTTTTTTTTTTTTTTGACAGAGGCTACTTTACTGCAGCAAGATAAATCTAATCTCGAATGGCCAAATAACACATCATCATGACAGCATGATCTCAGGCAAGTCAGGAGGTCTGTCAGAGCTTGGAGATATAAAAGATAAATGAGGTTCTTGTTTGCTAGTTGAGGTCAGGACCTGGTGCCCTTGCTTCACCGTCCACATTAGTGAGATTTCTATATGTAACTAATACATGAAATAATGAACTTCTGAAGAGAAGAGGTATGCTTTGGCTCATGAGTTTGAAAGGTTTAAGTGCATAGCTGACTGGATCTTTTTATTTCAGCCTCTGCTATGTCAGCACAGCAGGTTGAGCAAACCATGGAACATCACCCATAGTAAGGATGAAGATGCGCTGAAGTCCCCATCCCTGCTTCTAGAACATGCCCAATGTGATGTAATGACTTCCCACTACACCCGAGCTCTTAAAGTTTTTCACAACTTCACAACAGAAAAAACCAAGCCCGAGACTAAGACTTTATTTTAAAAGCATGTCACTGAGGTTTTTTTTAGTGATCATTTAAAATAATGTGCCTAATTATGATATTTTCACACATACAGTATATTATTGTGATTTTTGCTTACTAACTCCCCTTACCTACCGTTTCCATCCCTCTTCCACTCTTCCCTGCTCTCCATTCCTCCTAATACCTCCAAATGTTCCCATTTTAATCCGTGAACTAAATTTAATCCATAAAATAACACTTTACTCTATGAGCTATTGATTATAGTCCATGTCCAAACTGCAGCATCATTCCTACAGTGTAGACTCGAGTATCTTCCAGTTAACAAGAGGCAGTTTTAGTCAATAAAGTATTTGCTGCACAAGCATGAAGACCCGAGTTCAACTTCTTTTTAATTTAATTTTTTCATTTTTTAAATTAGATATTTTCTTTATTTACATTTCAAATTGTATCTCCTTTCCTCATTTCGCCTCCAACCCCCCCATCCCATTCTCACCTCCCCCTGTCACTAACCCACCCACTCCTGCTTCCCTTTCCTGGCATTCCCTTACACTGTGGTGTCCATCCTTCACAAGGCCAAGGGCCTCTCCTCTCATTGATGTCCCACAAAGCCATCCTCTGCTACATATGGGGCTGAAGCCTTGAGTCTCTCCTTGTGTACTCTTTGGTTTGTGATTTAGTCCCTGGGAGCTCTGGGGGTACTGGTTGGTTCATACTGTTGTTCCTCCTATGGGGCTGTGAACCCCATGGGTCCTTCCTTTCTCTAGCTCCTCCACTGGGTACCCTGTGCTCAGTCCAATGGATGGCTGTGAGCCTCCACTTCTGTATTTGTCAGGCAGAGCCTCTCAGTAGACAGCTATATCAGGCTCCTGTCAGCAAGCACACATGGGAGCATATGCTAGCAATTCCAGAAGTGGAGAAGTGGAAACAAGCAGATACCTGGGCCTCAGTGGCCAGTCAGCCTTGTGTAAATGGTGAGTTCCAGGCCAATGGGAGATGCTGTCTCAACAAAACAAAGTGGGCGGGGGCTGGTGAGATGGCTCAGCGGGTAAGAGCACCCGACTGCTCTTCCGAAGGTGATAAGTTCAAATCCCAGCAACCACATGGTGGCTCACAACCATCCGTAACAAGATCTGGCTCCCTCTTCTGGAGCGTCTGAAGACAGCTACAGTGTACTTACATATAATAAATAAAATAAATCTTTAAAAAAAAAAAAAAAACAAAGTGGGCAGAATCTGCATAGGAACACCTGAGGCTGACATTGTCTGTTCACAATTCTCTCTTTCTCTCTGTCTTTTTATCTCTCTGTCTCTCTGTCTCTGACTCTGTCTCTTACTCTCTCTCCCACCCTTTCTTTCATTAATATATATGCAATACTCAAAACCTTATTTTTGAAAGCATAAATCAGATGATACATTCTCATAGCTAGCACATTCAGGTAATTTCAACTTAAAGTGAAATATAAATTCATGGCATGGTCAAAAGTACTCTGCTCTCATCTCTCTTTCTTGCCTCCTGGCCCAGATTTTCCCTTTGCCAACTGCATTCCACATAGATTCATCTCTCTGAAATCCCTTGGTTAGACCATAGCTGCATCCTCATGCAATGTCTTTGCAATTACCATGACTCTGTCATATATGTTTTATTGGCATGACTGGCTGTTTCTTATCCTTCAGATCTTTGTTCAGGTTTCAGCTTTCAGTGATTCTATGCTCAAGGAGTATCTTTTCATTCTATAATTATTGGCTTCTAAATATCTGAAATGCTATCAAGCAACTAGCATTTTCTTGTTTTCTATATACTGTCTTGAGAATCTAAACTTCATAGGGCCAAGTAACTTAATGGATGAAATAAAACATATCCACATCTTAACCAATGAAACACAATACCTGTTCATTCATAAACATCTGCTTAATTAAGGAAGAAAAGAGAGGTATGTGTTTGCTGTATCAGTCATAAATTCTAGTAGCAATGTAAGTTCTCAGATTCCACGTCTGCCTAACATTAAAAAAAAAAAGATGAAATATTAGAGTTGTAAGAGTTTGAATACTGTCCCACATAATTTTATGTGTGTCTGGAACCTTTGAATATAACCTCATTTGGAAAGAGGTTTTTGCAAATCAAAATATTATAGCGATCTCACATTCTTTCACCAGATTGTTGCTAATATTATAATGTTTAAGTGAATATAGTAGAAAAATTAATGTAAAATAATTTAGCTTTTAGTATCTGTTGACCTAAAAAAAATTGGTATACAGTTGTCAGAAAAAAATCCCTAAAACATTCCAGCCCCTGTTCTGAGTTACTCTTTTCTCAAGTCAAGCTCTCTTAATCATGGGTCTGTAGATGTTGCTCAGTTATTAGGAGTGATTGCTGCTCTTCCAGAGGAGGCAAGTTTGGTCCCCAGCACCCAGTCTAGGCAGTCCACAGCAACTGCCTGTTGCTACAGCTCTAGAGGATCCAAGACAAGCACCTCTTTTTGTCTTCTTAAATGCCTTGTGATGTGGCTGCTGGGAATCAAATTCTGGTCCTCAAAATCATATAGCCAGTGCTTGTAACAATTGATTCATCTATCCATTCTCTCTTTATAAATCTTGATTTCTTAGGATGTTATTATAAATTAGTATATATAATATAAAATAATGTAATAGTAAATATATGCATATGTCTATACTTTCATATAATTTGTTAATAATAAAATCCTGTATATTTGTGGGTAAGAGTATACTATAAACATTTTTAAAGATCTTGATAGGTATTTTTAGAATTTATTTCATAAAAAATGTACCAAGCTAAATTATTACCTTCAGCAACTGAGTTTCTTTTACAATATACATCTCAATATATGCTATTTTCTTTTTATTTTGTCAATTTGATAGTTTAAAATATATTGCTTTTATTTCTTTATCATAAATGAGATGAAATGTGCTGCTTTTCACTGTTAATTAATGTTCGCAACATAAATTGTAAGATGTAGAACATCAAATTAAAACAGAAAAAAAAACTAGTTAATATTTGATTCTTAGAAGTTAGTGTGACTTCCACAGGTTATCAATTTAGTAAAAATTTTTATATGAAAAAACATTCTTACATTTTAAAAATGAAATTAATATACTAAGAAATTTAAAAATGGGCTGAAAATTTAAATTGTAAAACTTCCTTGCAGCAAATATGATCAAACAAAATATATAAATTAGTATGTTAGGTTCTAAAAAGAAAACCAGAAAAAGCAGAATGAAATGATATATAAGTAGACAGATAATTTGAAGTAAGAGGAAATAAACCTGAGAAAACATTTCTTGAACAGGGTTATAGAGCATTAATTTAGAGGCCATTGGAACAAGAAATGCATACCTTACTTATAATTTAAGACAGTTCTTGATAGGCTACAGAAAATCTGATTTACAAGGGCAGCAACTACAGTATGAAGAATTGAGACGTTCGAAGTTGGAGAAAAATGGCTTGAGTGACTGAGGTGGAAAATAATCGAGAATGGTAAATAGTCAGGGTAAACTACTTGGCTGTTATGAGGATAAATACTAAGGCAGACTTTCGTTCACTTTGTACATCAATGACCCCAAAGTGGTTACAGGTATTACTTGGATAAAATCTGCTGATAGAGCCTTAGTTGAGGTTTAAAGGGTCAGTCAGAAAAGTGAACTTACACTAAGTTGGACAAACTGAGTGTGGGAGTGATAAGTGACTTAGTTCAACTAGGAAAATAAAGGAACTAAAAACCATAAGACAAAATAGAAATATATGCCCCTAAACCTCCTGAGACTTAATCTCTGAAAGAAATGCATTGAGGTATAGCTTTCAATTGAAAATTATGCTGAGAAGTTATACATGTACACACAAACATGTGCGGGCACACATTCACACGTACATGCACAAACACTCAAACACTAACACAAACACACAATGACCAAGTGGGTAGTCAGTATATGAAACTTATAGCAGAAGCCAAGACATTTCTGAATCATTTCTGAATATGCAAGAAGATCCTCATGTTATTGTTTCTTAGCTATCCTCTTTTCTTTCTTTTTTTTTATTAGATATTTTCTTAATTTACATTTCAAATGCTATCCCAAAAGTTCCCTATATCCTCCCCCCACCCTGCTCCCCTACCCACCCATTCCTACTTCTTGGCCCTGTACTGGGGCATATAAAGTTTGCAATACCAGGAGACCAATCTTCCCAATGATGGCCGACTAGGCCATCTTCTGCTACATATGCAGCTAGAGACATGAGCTCTAGGGGTTCTGGCTAGTTCATATTGTTGTTCCACCTATAGGGTTACAGACCCCTTCAGCTCCTTGGGTACTTTCTCTAGCTTCTCCATTGGGGGCCCTGTGTTCCATCATATAGATGACTGTGAGCATCCACTTCTGTATTTGCCAGGCACTGGCATAGCCTCATACAAGACAGCTATATCAGGGTTCCTTTCTGGCATATGCAATAGTGTCAGGGTTTGGTGACAAATTATGTGACGGATCCCCAGGTGGGGTAGTCTCTGGATAGTCCATCCTTTCGTATTAACTCCAAACTTTGTCTCTGTAACTCCTTTCATGGGTATTTTGTTCCCTGTTCTAAAGAGGAATGAAGTATCTACATGCAGGTCTTCCTTGTTCTTGATTTTCTTGTGTTTTGTAAATTGTATCTTAGGTATTCTAAGATTCTGTGCTAATATCCACTTATCAGTGAGTGCATATCAAGTGACTTCTTTTGTGATTGGGTTACCTCACTAAGGATGGTATCCTCCAGATAAATCCATTTGCCCAAGAATTTCATAAATTCATTGTTTTTAAGAGCTGAGTAGTATTCCATTGTGTAAATGTACCACATTTTCTGTTTCCATTCCTCTGCTGAGGGATATCTGAGTTCTTTCCAGCTTCTGGCTATTATAAATAAGGCTGTTATGAATATAGTGGAGCATGTGTCCTTATTACCAGTTGGAACATCTTCTAGGTATATGCCAAGGAGAGGTATTGATGGATCTTCCTGTAGTACTATGTCCAATTTTCTGAGGAACCCCCAGACTGACTTTCAGAGTGGTTGTACAAGCTTGCAATCCCACCAACAATGGAGGAATGTTCCTCTTTCTCCACATCCACGCCAGCATCTGCTGTCACCTGAATTTTTGATCTTAGCCATTCTGACTGGTATGAGGTGGAATCTCAAGGTTGTTTTGATTTGCATTTCCCTGATGATTAAGGATGTTAAACATTTTTTCAGATGCTTCTCAGCCATTTGGTATTCCTCACTTGAGAATTCTTTGTTTATCTCTGTACCCCATTTAAAATGTGGTTATTTGATTTTCTGGAGTCCAGCTTCTTGAGCTCTTTGTATATACTGGATATTAGTCTCCTATCAGATTTAGGATTGGTAAATATCCTTTCCCAATCTGTTGGTGGCCTTTTTGTCTTGCTGACTGTGCCTTTTGCCTTACAGAAGTTTTGCAATTTTATAAGGTCCCATTTGTCAATTCTTGATCTTACAGCAAAAGCCATTGCTGTTATGTTTAGGAATTTTTCCCCTGTGCCCATATCTTTGAGGCTTTTCCCCACTTTCTCCTTTATAAATTTTAGTGTCTCTGGTTTTATGTGGAGGTCTTTGATCCACTTAGACTTGAGCTTTGTACAAGGAGATAAGAATAGATCAATTCCCATTCTTCTACATGATAACTGCCAATTGTGCCAGCACCATTTGTTGAAAATGCTGTTCTTTTCCCACTGGATGGTTTTAGCTCCCTTGTCAAAGATCAAGTGACCATATGTGTGTGGATTCATTTCTGGGTCTTCAATTATTTTCCATTGATCTACATGGTTGATGCTGTACCAGTACCATGCAGTTTTTATCAAAATTTCTCTGTAGTACAGCTTAATGTCTGGAATGGTGATTCCCCCAGAGGTTCTTTTATTGTTGAGAATAGTTTTTGCTATCCTAGGTTTTTTTTATTATTCCAGATGAATTTGCAAATTGCCCTTTCTAACTCAGTGAAGAATTGAGTTGGAATTTTGATGGGGATTGCATTCAATCTGTAGATTGCTTTCGGCAGGATAGCCATTTTGACTATATTAATCCTGTGAATCCATGAGCATGGGAGATCTTTCCATCTTCTGAGATATTCTTCAATATTTTTCTTCAGAGACTTGAAGTTCTTGTCATAGAGATCTTTCACTTCCTTTGTTAGAGTCACCCCAAGGTATTTATATTATTTCTGACCATTGTGAAGAGTGTTCTTTCTCTAATTACGTTCTCAGCCTGTTTATCCTTGTGTAGAGAAAGATCATTGATTTGTTTGAGTTAATTTTATATCCAGCTACTGCACTGAAGTTGTTTATATGGTTTAGGAATTCTCTTGTAAACTTTTTAAGGTCACTTATATATACTATCATATCATCTGCAAATAGTGATATTTTGACTTCTTCCTTTCCAATTTGTATCCCCTTGATCTCCTTTTCTTGTCGAATTGCTCTGGCTAGGACTTCAAGTACTATATTGAATAGGTAGGGAGAAAGTGGGCAGCCTTGTTTAGTCCCTGATTTTAGTGGGATTGCTTTGAGTTTCTCTCCATTTAGTTTGATGTTGGATACTGGTTTGCTGTATATTGCTTGTATTATGTTTAGGTATGGGCCTTGAATTCCTTATCTTTCCAAGACTTTTATCATGAAATGATATTGGATTTTGTCTTTTTGATAACTTTGGATTGAAAGTCAATTTTATTCAATATTAGAATGACTACTCCAGCTTGTTTCTTCAGACCATTTGCTTAGAAAATTGTTTTCCAGCCTTTCACTCTGAGGTAGTGTCTGTCTTTTTCCCTGAGGTGGGTTTCCTGTAAGCATCAAAATGTTGGGTCCTCTTTTGACTTCTTCATGAAGAATAATTTCCTAAAGTTGAATACTATTAACTTTTATCCCATTTCATCATCTCTGATGAATTGTATTAGAGTGGCTATTTCAGTCATGATAGGGGACATGTAAGATTGACACAATTTAGATAAATCATCATCATCATCATCATCATCATCATCATCATCATCATCGACAAAACTCCATGAAATAGCCCATGAGTATTCTGTTCCTGTTCTCCCAATTTTTTTTCTGGTTCTGTGGGAATCTTAGCTAATAAAAGTAGGAAAAAGTAGAAGACAGTAGTTGAGGGTCAGAGTCAATAATTTCTAGGTATCAAATATCCTCCCAACACTTAAAAGTTCAGCAGTCCAGGGTTTTGCCTATTTATGTCCACTGGAAGGGACTCAGGCTGTTTCCATAAACACTAGATTCTTAGAGTATGGATGTAGGCCTCTGTCATCATCATTGTCTTCTTCTTCTTCTTCTTCTTCTTCTTCTTCTTCTTCTTCTTCTTCTTCTTCTTCTTCTTCTTCTTCTTCCTCCTCCTCCTCCTCCTCCTCCTCCATCTCTTCCCTCTTCTTTTCCTCCTTTTTTCTCTTCCTCTCCTTCTTGTACTTTTTCTTTTCCTCCTTTCCTTCTTCTTAAACAAGGGCAATAGGGCAAAGTACTTAATAATAGACAGTACTAGATACTAATAAATTCTTTCATTACATCAAAAGAAAATAAGACACCACTTTCTATTTCATACAGAAATCAGAACCTAAATTTAGTCTCTCTAGTGATGCCTTTCTACTTAAGAATTACTAGTAAGACTGCGTTGAATGGAGTGATATTCATAATATAAATTAATATTCAGTCAGCAATTGTAATGAAGGCAGAACTTGCACTTCAGTTTGTGATTAGTCCTTATATTAATTCTGTGGGTGAATTAATTAATAATTTTAATTTTACAGGTAAGGAAATTAAAAGGCAAGGATAACAGAAATGTTTCTTGTTTCTGAGATCTCAGAGGTGGCAATGAGCCCTGCATTCACATCCTGGTTTGATATCCATACCTCTGCCACGCTCCTGGTGGATTGTCTTGTACATGGTGGCTGCTCACTGATTTTGTTATTGAGTGAATATTGACGTGTTCTTGTCAAAGCCTCACTGCACAGACTTTTCTCATGGTGCTCAATTTTTTTATGTGTAATTAACACTTGCAAAAGTTCTTTCAAAGTATACTTACAACTGTCAAATCATACACTAACTATTATTTTGTATAAAGGGCAAAGTTTCAAAATTTGTAAATAGTTTTAATTGCCCTTTCCTTTTCACCTTGACTTCTGTAAGTTATAACACAGTACTTTGGAGGACAACATTTAAGTCACAAATGTCAGCTCTGTGGTTATATCACTCTGATAGCTTTCCACCACTGTAACAGAGTGCTTAAGACAGAAAATTAGAAGGCTAAAAATATGGTTCACAGTTTTGGAGATTTGAGAATTTGGTCTATTGGCTCTGTTGTTATTACCTACTTGGGGAAAGCCATCTTGATAGTAAGTACATCGTAGAGAGGCTCAGAGTTGTTCAGCCTCTGGTGATCAGAATGCAAGTGGAGAGATGGTAAGGAACTGTCTTGAGAGGATCTCAGTATCCCCTTCTGAAGTCATACATTTAAGTTATACCTGCTAGTTCCCATCTTAAAACTTCCACCAGCTCCAAATAGAAAGTTAGAGGTGACTCCTATAATTGGGAGCCATTAAAGTTCTGAGTAATATCAGTGGCCTAGATCAAATCCCAGAGTTGGCACTTTAGGTATATCACATAACCTTCCTGTGCCTAGGATTTTTCACCTGTCAAATGGATTACTTAAGTACATACCTCCCTAGAAAGTTGCTTGCTACATTTATTAACATCTAGTAAATATATGATCAGGTGTAAGTAACTGATGAGCTACCTAATTTCATCCCAATTTAATCTTCTTTCATTTTATTTGTAATTTCCCCCCTTTGGGGAATTGGAAAAGTAACTTATACAAAGTTATGAAAATAGTTAATATCGACTTGCTTACTGCTTTGAATTCACCTCACAAATTATTACTGATAATGTATGATGTGCCAAGTGCTGATTTGGTGCCTGGAGATACAACGTGGATAAGCTATGTTTATAAGTACCTCTGACACTATGAGTTGAGGAACAACACAAGAGCAGAAAAACATCATACAACTCAGTGTTTGGAGCTTTAAATACAGAACCATTTAAAAGATATTCTCCAGGTGGCAAAATACAATATGAACAGGACTAAGGTATTCTTCAACATCAAAGTGATTACTTAGTGAATCACTCTGATGTCTTCCGCCTACATGCCAGCAAAGGGCACAGTAAAAACTTAAGTTATTGTAGTTTCCCTTTAACAGCATGTCCTAGCCTCCAACCCTAGCACAGTCCATCCATACATCACAGGAGCTAGAAGCAGGTCTTTGCTAAAGGTGAACAGCCTACATTGCTACAAAGCTAATATTCAGCACTTCCATAATTCTGAGTTTTTGTTTTGTTTTGTTTTGTTTGTTTTGTTTTTGCTTTGGCTTTGCAACTGCAGCATGACAACATGTCAGTGTAATTTCTATATGAAAGTCATTTAGCAGATTCCAAGATCATGCTGACTGTACATATTCAATGCATTGTTTGAAACACTGTATAAGGACAGATATGTATGGTAACATTTGTTACCAGCACAAATTTAAATAATACTCTGTGTAAATAAAGGATAGTGGCATACATATTATGTACAATTGTGATCTATACAGAACAGTGTCATAAATGAATATAATAGTATTTTCTTAATCCAAAGCAAAGTAGAATAAAATATTTACTGTGCATAGTAGGTGAGTATTCCTCCATATAGACATGTGGGGCTGATGTTTACTCATTTGAAGAGCAAATTTCTATGTATCAACTATCATTAAGTGTTTGAAATATTATAAAAATACTATGAGACTTGGAAAGCCAGACAAATCCCACATTAGCAAGTCTCTTGGTGACCTTCCAGCTTGGCTGTCCCTATCTTCCATGACATTTTCAGACAGCTAATATTGACCTTCAGGTTTCAGAGACAAGGTTTCCTGTCAATAAAAGTGGCAAGGGGAAACAGATTCTTAAAGTTGCAGTTGCTTTAATGGAAAAAATACTATAGATATTTTTTTGTTTTTACAGAAAAACAATATTTAGTATAATTTAGTAAAACTGTATCTCTTAAAAGTCAGTGACAAACATACAAATATACAATTTGTTTCTGGTTTGCACCCTAAGAAGGGAAACAACTAACATTGATATAAAATAGTAAGGTCACAAAATACTAGAGAAAACCAAATTATTTTTTCCCAAATACAATGATCAAGGACTATATTAAATTTAGGTGCAGTGTATAGTAATAATAATATCCATATTATCTACATAATCAGATTTCTTTTGACTCAGGAAAGAACTCAGATGTCATCACCAATGTATGTTGGGTTCCTTTTACTTTAATGAGAATTTATTGAGTAACATTTAAAGTTAGTGATATTTAAGAACAGGAGATGTTAATTAAGATTAAGAAGCAATAAAGTCTACATCCAAAGATCATATAGTCTGGCTTTGAGGTGAAAGAAGCAAAAAATTCAGAACAGGCAGTCAAAACAGGATAAATGACAAAAGTACTTCATAGCAGTACAAAGATAGGCTTTCAAGATTAAGCAAGGAATTTTACTGGAAATTCATTTTTTTCTATTCGTCATTAAAGCTAATCTGGTAAACAGTGAGTTTCATAATGACATTATCATACACAGTTCTCTGCCTCTATGTGTGTGTGTGTGTGTGTGTGTGTGTGTATGTGTAAACGCATATACAAGTGTACTTGTCTGAAGGTCAGACAACAATCTTGGAGAATTGGTTCTGGCCTTCCCTCTTGTTGAAGCCTGGTCTTTACTGTTTCTGTTCATACCCCAGCTTCTAGGCAATTGTGTCAGCACTTTCATTCCTAGAATAAAGCTAACTCAGTTGTGACTTATGATCTTAATGCACTTTGGAATCTGGTTTGCGTTCTAGTCTCATTTCTGTTGTTCTGAAAAAATAACCTGACAAAAAAACAACTTAGGGGCAAAGGCTTTATTTTAGCTTACAATTCTGGCTTACAGTTTGTCATACCAGGAAGTGTCCTTACAGGAGTACCAGGAACACAAGTGCACTCCATGGCTTCTGGCTTTTTAAGGTGTTCTGGGAATTGGAATTGAGTTATCAGCCATCTCTCTGACTTCCATATTACGCTCTCATTCATTTCCTCTCATACACTTCCAATTCTGGTCCTCTTCCTTCTTTCATTCTGATGATACCTACAGTCTGCATGTCATAAGTATTCTGTTACATCTCTCTATTTTCCTTTCACTCTTTAAGAGTTCTCCCTCTCTCCTGGGTCCTTTTTTGGGTTTGATGCCTTTGCCAAGCCTTCAGCTGCTGTAACTATGTAGAGTCCTTTCTGAGTCTTCTATGATCGCCACTGCTCTGCATGTCTGCTTTGTTCTACTTACACACTGCCTGTGACACTGTGGCTCTGTAGTCATCCGAGGCCGAGTACTTAGATATCTCAGAATTGTTTGTATGCTTAAGATAAAATCAACTATGTGGGTCTCAGTCCATCATTGCAGAGGGTAGGGGTCACCATGGCAGCGGGTGGAAACAACTCATCATAACACATCTGCAGGAAAATGCAGAAAGGGGGTGAATGCACACATGCATGCCCGCTGTGTTTAGTTTCATTTCCCCACTCTTAGGCAGTCCAGGAGACTTGCTGAGGGAATGGTATCATTCACAGAACTCCAAGTCTTCCCACATCAATCAATTTAATTAAGACAGCCCCAGGCAGACCTACCCACATACCAGCCTAAGGTTGACAATCTTTATTGAGACTCTATGCAGGTTACTCTAGGCTGTGTTAAGTTGATGATTAAAGATTATCATCATGGTTTGCACTTTTTTGAGAATTTTTATGTATGTTCATCAGGAAAATTGCTTTACTTTCCTACAGTTTCTGTATCCAGTTTGACTTTTGTCCTTGACTCTGTAGAGTGAGTTTGATAGTCTTCTATATTGTTTCTCATTCTATTTTGTTTCTATTTATTTCAATTTGAGAAGTATGCGTGCTAGCACCATCCTAAACATTTGGTAGAATTTGTCTGTGAACCTTTCAAGTTATGGACTTTTCACTGTGGGGAGATTTTAATTAGTGTTTCTTGCTAGCTATGGGCTGGGTTAAGTTGTTCATATCTTCATTGGCAGGGAAAGTGTTGGAGAACTTATTTTTTGTTTGTTTGCTTCAGTTCATTAGTAAGAAAAACTTTCAATGTATTCTTCCAATAGATTCCATTCCTACCATGTACTTTTCATAGCTAGTTATCTAATTTTTGGAATTTTTTCCTTTTTCTTTTGTTGATTTTGGCAAAAAGTCTATCAATTTTGTTTTTGTTTGCAAAGAACCAAGTCTACTTTGTACTTTATTGTTCCTGCAGTCTTCAGTTCATTAATTTCTGCTCTAATGTATTATATGTTGCCTTTTACTTCAGTTATATTTGTCTTAATATTCATATATGTGTGTATATGTATATATATAATATACATATATGATTTTTAATGTAAACACTTAAGGCTGTAAACTTTCCTCTTTGATATGGCTTAGCTGGATTCTAGAGATTCTAATAAGCCAGTACTTCATTTCTTTCAATTCTAGCAATTTTTACATTTCTTCATCGATTTCTTCAATGCTTGTTTATATTGTGTGTTCAGTCTTCAAATATATGTGTAGTTTCTGTGGTTTATCTTCCTGTTGATGTGTGGATTCATTGCAGTATGATCTATAAAGATATAAGTAGTTATATTGCTTCTTTTAACAACTTGAAGCTTGCCTCATGACATCTGTCACCACTTTTAGAGAAAGCTGAGTGTACTGTATGTGCCACATCTGTTGGTTGACATATACTATGTATATCTATTAAATAAAAATGATACATCATATAGCTTAGCTCTGAAGTATCTTTATTGACTTTTAGTCGGCATGGCATATCTAAAAATGTAAATGGAGATCTGAAATCTGAATTTTTGTTTTAGTTCCTGTATTATGAAATTTGGTGTCCCAACATTAACTCCATAAATACTTATAATTGTTAAGTCATCTTGATGAAATGTTTCTTTTATTAATATATAATGATTTCCTTTAACAATTCTGACTAATTTTGAAGTCTATTTTATCATCTACCAGAATAGATATGCCAGCTATTTTCAGTTTCTTTATGCTTGGTAGGTAGGTCTGTTTCTATCCTTTGCCTTTTAGTTTGGAGTTCTGTTCAGTGTGGTATTATTCTGGAAGGTAATAGACAGTTATTTGTATCTTACTTTTAAACACAGTCAGCTACTGTATGTTTTCTTTTTCTTAAATTGAAAATAGAGTTTTCATGCAATATAGTGATTGTGATTTCTCTCACCTCAATTCCTCTGAGATCTTCCCCGGCTCCTTTCCCATCCACATCCATACCTTTGTTTCTCCTTAGAAACTAAACAGACATCTAATTAATAATAATATAAAATACAATATGATAAAATAACAACATACAAATCTGAATAGTACAAAATAAACAGAAAAAAATAACATAGAAAAAGCAGACGAAACACATGGATGCAGAGACACACACTTTTGCATACACATGAATCCCATAAAAATGTAACATCTAAAGCCACAATATATACACAAAGGACATGTAGAATTGAGAGAATACAAAAATAAAAAAAAAATTTTCTTTTATAAAATTTTCTTTTATAAAAAATTTTTTTGAGCAGAGATTCTTTGTTGTAGTCCTGGCTGTCCTGGAACTCACTCTGTAGACTAAGCTGGTCTTAAACTCACAGAGATCTCCCTGTCTCTGACTTCTAAGTGCTAAGGTTAAGAGCACATGCCCACACCCAGCTAAATAAAAGTTTTTTAACATATAAACACATAAAAATAATTTTAAAAATAACTTGGTTGAACATTATTAGACAAAAACTTGCAAAGAATCCATTGAATTTGTTTTGTGTTTGCTATATCCTGATGAGCATGCAGAAAACCCTTACGAGTGGTGTTGGTTTTATTTATTTTATTTTTTTTCTTTTTCCAAGTGAGATAACCTAGGAGAAAATTAATTTTTTGTTTCCAGTTGTTTTCATTTGAAGACGGCTTCTGGGTTAGGAGTGAAGGCTTATGTCTACTTCTCCCCTTAGTCCTTGGACTCCATCTGAGGCAGACTCCTGAAGACCTGGTGCATGCTGTCACAGTCTGTGTATATTCATATGAGCATCAGTCTTGTGTTTAGAAGGTCTATTTCTTTGCTATTATATATCTATGACTCTTAAAATCACTCATCCTTCTCCTGTGGACGGTTTCTTGAACCCCAAGGGGAAAGCTTTAATGGAGCCATCCGGTTTAGAACTGTTCAAATGTTTGATATCATCTTCATTTAATGTTACTCTTGAGGGCATTTTGCTATTTCATATGACTTTGTTGGTTATTCCTCTGACTGGATGATTAATAGATATTGTTACTTCATTATTTACTTCCTCTAATAATATTAGGTGTTGCTAGTTTACTGTGTTAGATATAAAGGAACCAGGAGCATTTCTTTAGCATATTCCCTATATGCTAAAGATGTATAGCATATAGATGTTGAATAAATTCTTGTAAATTGACTTCTACCAGTTTTTCTGCCTCCGCTCAAGTCACTGTACTATGTTAGAATTATTTATGATGCTAAATTTTGCTGCCTTTCTTTCTCTCTATGTATCAATAAGATAATATTAAGCCAAAGCAGATGGAGTTCAGCTTTCAAGGTCAGAGGTTGAAGAGCAACAACTTTGTATGTTTCACCCTGATAATAAGTGTTTGCAAGAGTTAATCCTCATACCACAAGAAATTAAGAAAATAACCATTACATTGAACTGGCACTATGTATGGTTAATTTTGTTAGGCAAAATTTAACCAGTTTTCTCAGAAATTTCATCAAAATTACCAAATGTCCCAAAACTTTGAAGGCTGAGTCTAGAGGATAGTCAAACAAGACCTTGTCTTTATAAAGACTTGAGATGTGGCTGTTACCTTAATTTATTATCAACTTCATTAGCATTTACAAACTCATGTCAAGACTATCTGGACTTCGCATTGAGTTCCATAGCACAGATCACTTCACTGTGGATGTCTAGCTTTCTGGGAATCATCTTTCACGACAAGGAAGTCTTTGAAAATGTTACTGCCTTAATGCTATAATTGTGGTGACATGGTTGCATTCTGTATGGCTTTCTCTCTGCTCATCAGCTCACTGATCCTTTCTAATGACTTGGCATTGTATCTCAGTTTCCCATATATATCACATACAACCTCAGTTTCTACAAAGTATTTTGACACAGAGCAATAGACTCCAGTGGCAGGGGCACCTAGGGAACATTTCTCATTCAAACCACCACAAAAGACAAAATGAATTGCCACTCAAATGAGATACTTTGTATAAAAGGGTGTAAATATCAATAATACTGAAACAGCAAATATAAACAGAGACTAATCTAGGCAAGAAAAGACATTTAGTTAAATCATAACCTGGACATTTTCTAATGTAATTTTGGCAGAATCCATCCTGTGAGATGTTCTGTTTATAAAATGTGCTTGTAGTGTCAAGGACCGTACTACATGTGTTTGATAAAAGGTAAGGAGAAGGCTTCCCTGTCAGCTGTATCTTGCAACTCTACATCTCACACTGTAGGTTACGTTTTCTATATGACTTGTAGCAGATTCTACATGCTTAGTCCCATGGTTTTGGCATATAATACTCTCTCTTGCTTTCTCTACATAGTCCTAAATTTCTTTGCAGAGAAGGAATCCCTTTCCTTGAGAGAACCATTCTATTTTTAATAGAACTCTTTGTCTTAGGGCACCATGTTCATCTATAACATTGTCTAGTTTAAATAGAAAATAGATAATTAAAACTCAATTACTGAAGTATTTGATGACTTATCTTCAGTTGTAAGTACTAAAAATATTAAATATTAACAATGTTAGAAGAGGTAGACCACTTTTTTATTTAAATTAATTGTTCCTTTTTGTGATGCTGAAAGTAAAACTTAAAGCTAGGGAAGGGCTTTACTTATGAGCCCCATGTACTTCACAGAATACTTTTATTTTAATTTTATCTGAACAATTAACCTCTTGAGACATTCCTAATCCTTTGTTATTGAAGAAACTAAGTAAGAGAAGCATATTCTAAGTTCTTTGGATGTACTAGTTGCATAAATTTCTCTTTTCCAATATATAAGACCTATATAAGAGCAACTCAGAACTTCTTTACCTGAAGGTTTACTAGTGAAGTTCCAAGACGTTGGGAAAATTATCCCAAACTTTCATAGTGAGACAAGATTCTAATCCAGTTCTGTGTGCAATACTCACACTGCTGACCCCTATTTTCTTTTCTTGAAAATAGGGGGTTTTATCTGGGAATCACAAGAATGGGGCTAATACTGAATCTTGTTTACAAAATTTCTTCTTGTTCTTCAATTCAAGCTTTAATGAAACTTGAAATAACTGTCTCATTTCATGGCAGAAAAAGGACTGACAGGGTTTTCAAAGTCACGTCTAACTGCCCTTGATCCCAAACCGAAAGTGAAGCCCATCCCCCCATGCTGAGACAGTGTCTGTTCCTAGGGTCTCCCTGCTGTGAACATCTACATCTTTTTCAGCTTGCCCTGGGTCTTTTGAACATTTCCGAATGATTGCTTTGTCACTGTGCTTCCATTGGACTATTTTATTAAAACAAAGTTCAGTTGGTTATTAATTACTGTGCCATTCTGCCTTATCTGTAAGGTGACATTGTAGCTCATCAGCTGCAGCTCTCTATTTAAGAAAAGAGAAGAGGCTGAAAGGAGAACACGGCAATTACAAGGCTACTCTCGATTTTCAAAGCCTCACTTGGGGCTTCATTCAGGTAATTTCAATTAACTTTTATGGACCTTACCCTTGCTAACACTCTAGCAAATGCTACTGTAAGTAGAGTCAGTGCTTTTGGTAATACAACTGTGAAAGAAGTTAAGCTATGGATTTTTTTTCAAAGGCACCAAAAATATTGCTCCCAAGACCCTGTGACATGTTTTCTATGGTCTAATGCAAATTAAAACCACTGTGATCTAAGGATCCGGAAAGCCAGGGTCATATGGAAACATTAGCAGACCTTTCTGTATTGCAGCTCTGCAGGGGGCCATTAGGATACTATATGGAAGTGTCAGTGGCAGCCTCAAAGAACACCAAAGAGCAGAAAACAAGCAACTCCAAAAGGAAAACACAAGAACCCACTAAGAGATGCAGATGTAGTTAAGAGTATAAACGTAATAAAAGTGCCTGTGGCAAGTTTTTCATTTTCTGCAACCCTGGGCTGCAGTTTGGGCATTTTGTGTTGTATAGGTTTAAGAAAAATACTTGTTATATACCTAATCTCACATGTCTCTGGTTCTTTGTAAAAGTGGGCAGGATCCAAGCTACCTACCAAAGCCCATATTGACAGTCTCTTGTTGAGATAACCCCTCTTTACTCTTCCTTAGTATCTCTGGGGGAAATCTACCTGGGATGACAAAAGTAAAAATAATAAATAAATAAATAAATAAATAAATAAATAAATAAATAAATGATAAAGTTACACCAAAGCCTGTTACTGCTACAAGATCGTTAGTATCTCCATGATACAAACCTGAATGCCTCACATTTACTAAAGGCAGCTAGTTAGCAAAAGACTACTGGACAAAAGAGGCCTCTTCACTTCAGTTAAACTGTCCAGCTATCTTAAATAAAAATCACAATGAAGAATAACCCTGATATCAAAATATGTCATGCACCATAGACCGTAATCAAAGTTAGTGCATAAGATCTAGCCCTTTCTTACTCAAATTCTGATGTGTTTAGTTTTCTTTTACAGTAATTTATTTCAGAAAGAACTAAAAGATATTTTTGTTTGGAATTTTTTACTGAAATTGGATGAATTTTTCAACTATTTCCCATCAAAAGACATTGCATTCCAGGTGTGCCAAGGTTAAATTTGATGGCACTGTAGACTACCAGGAAAACAGCCTGCTTCTTCCATTTGCCTTGAATGTATGAGTGCAGCTAGCCCTTACATAATCTTTTCTAGAGCACTAAATTAAATGAGACCACAAAGTCTGTATTTTTCCAATATTTAGAGGATGTTTGATGAAAAGTTTGGCAACTTAATTCTCATAAAAATGATTAAGTAGGAATAATATTGGCAAGAGACAGCTATCACATCATTTTTGGGAAAAGGAGACTAAGTAGAAAAGTCTCAAAGTCTCTCTCTCTCTCTCTCTCTCTCTCTCTCTCTCTCTCTCTCTCCCTTCTCCAGATCTTCAACACTCTCTCCCCAGGAATATTTCTATAGAATCCTTACTCTTATACAACTGAAAACAGGGCTTTAACATTAAGTCTGAAATATAATATGTTGTTATTTATTATTGCAATTAATCTGAAATGAATTTTTTTGTTCTTAGAAATAATCTCTTTCTGGACAAACTATATTATACCTGTGTCTTTTGTCCTTTACAGCTACTAAGGAAACACTATCACGTTTCCAATGGGCTAGGCAGTTGAGGACTCAGATCTACCCTTTGAGAGAGGGAGGGCCAGAGGGATGAAGCTGAAGTCTTACTGAATGGCCAGATGAGAATTGCAGGGTTGTGTTTTTGTACAGGCATACACGGTAATCAAGCTCTTCACAGGACACAAACTGTGAGGCTGGGGTTATGGTCTGTGCAGGGGATTTGGGACATATACTGATCCCAGTCTGAGTTAGCTCTATACATGCCTCTTTTCTTTTTTTCTTTTTCCTTTTGAAAGCCATTTCAAATCATTCTTAACTCCTCCATTGGGGACCCTGCACTCAGTCTAATGATTGGCTACTAGCATCTGCCTCTGTATTTATAAGGCTCTGGCAGGGCCTCTCAGGAGGCAGTTATATCAGGCTCCTTTCAGCAAGCATTTCTTAGCATCTACAATAGTATTGGAATTTGGTGACTGTATATGGGATGAATCCCCAGGTGGGACAGTCTCTGGATGACCTTTTCTTCAGTTTCTGCTCTGCACTTTGTCTCCATATTTGCTCTCGTGAGTATTTTGTTGCCCTTTCTAATAAGGACCAAAGCATCCACAATTTGGTCTTCCTTCTTCTTGAGCGTCATGTGATCTGTAAATTGTATCTTGGGTGTTCAGAGCCTTAGGGCTAATATCCACTTAGCAGTGAGTACATAACATATATGTTCTTTTGTGATTGGGTTACCTCACACAGGATATTTTCTAGTTTCATCCATTTGCCTAAGAATTTCATGAATTCATCATTTTTAATAACTGAGTAGTACTCTATTGTATAAATGTACCACATATTTTGTACCCATTCCATTGTAGGAGGGCATATGGGTTCTTTCCAGTTTTTGGCTATTATAAATAAGGCTGCTATGAAATCCTGACAGTTTTAAAGCAGGTAGAAGAGTCAGAAAATAAGGTTGAAAGTCTTGAATTCAACCTCTAGAAAGACAAGAAACCAACAAGACTACATGGATCCAAAACAACCATAATGTCAACCAAGAAGACAGCCTGCAGAGACCAGTACATACATTGCTATCATAGTGGAGAGGAGGCTTACAGGAGTGCATCTAAGTGAGAGAATGGGTACAATAAGAAAGTCGAAGGCCAAAGCATTTCATTGAATTGAAAATCTCTATAGGAATAAAAGCAGATCAACCATGATGGTAAGGGGAAGCCAATTTTCAAATGAACATTTTTTTTTTAAGTCTAGGCTTATAAATAGGTTCCATAAACTAATGTGACAGTATCTTTTCTGGAATTTACTGCCTGCATATGTGTGTTTCATGGCAAGAAGCTACTGTAATGGTGGCCCCTTCTTCTTCTTCTTCTTCTTCTTCTTCTTCTTCTTCTTCTTCTTCTTCTTCTTCTTCTTCTTCTTCTTCTTCTTCTTCTCTTTCTCTCTCTCTCTCTCTCTCTCTCTCTCTCTCCTTTTCTCACTCCTTTTACTCTCTCCCTTCCTCATTACCTGTTTTTCTCTTTGCCTCTTATCCTCAGTTAAAGTTTTTAGCCAC
>LR752668.1:0-27413 GCA_902729485.2 Mus minutoides | reverse complement strand
CTTCTTCTTCTTCTTCTTCTTCTTCTTCTTCTTCTTCTTCTTCTTCTTCTTCTTCTTCTTCTTCTTCTTCTTCTTCTTCTCTTTCTCTCTCTCTCTCTCTCTCTCTCTCTCTCTCCTTTTCTCACTCCTTTTACTCTCTCCCTTCCTCATTACCTGTTTTTCTCTTTGCCTCTTATCCTCAGTTAAAGTTTTTAGCCACAGTGTTCTGCCTTGCTGCAGGCCCAAAGAAACAAGGCCAAATAACCATGGACTGAAGGCCCTGAAACAATGAGTCAAAGAAAATCTTTCTTTATTTCAAATTGTTTATCTCCTGTATTTTGTTGCAGCAAAGTTTTCATATGGTGTAATTTTATTTATTTTTAAACATTCTTTTGGGGTCTTTCTCCTGAACCAATGTAAAAGCCAGATACGGCAGCATACATCCTTAACAATAGTATTGGGGAGAAGTAGAGTCAGAGACAAGTGGATTACAGGATCCTGTCTGGTTCATAAGATAAGCTCAAGGTTCAGTAAGAAACCCTTTCTAAAAATAGTAATTGTGTGTTGTGTGTGCATGTGTGTGTGTTTGATGTCTTAATACATGTATGTATGGATCTATTTTTCTCTTGTCTCTACCATGAAGAAAATATTGAACAATCTCTTTGTTAATTGTCAACATCTATCTTCAACACAGACATGTAAAGGTGAGCACACCTATATACATACATGCACAAGCACATATATAGCTGCCCTCAAATTCCCTTACGATGACTTCACTGATCCTCTGCCAATTTAAATGTGTATAATTTAATTTGTATGTATTTATATAATTTATAAAATATCTTATGTCTTTCTTATGACAAGGTGATCAGAAAAATGCAATATGTGATTTTATTTATGAAAATTTCTTGGGGCTTATTTTGTGGTCTAATACATATATTTTTCTCAAGAGGGTTAGCACACCGATGAACAGAAAAGTTGTTGTATAGCTCTTGTGTGGTGTGATCTGTAAATACCTGCTAAGGCCATATAATTTAAGTTCAATGCCTCTGTGGTAATAATGTTTTCTGAGAAACGTTGAAGTTTCTTTCTAAAATTGTGTTGGAGACTATCCCCTTTCAGGTATGTCTAAGCTACAACCCATGGATCAAATGCATTCCAAGAGCTCTAAGGATGTGGCCCCAACACAAAATGTGACCTTTCTTAAACCATTATATGATTTTATTTGTAAAACCGATTACATATTTATTAAGTGTGAACTTTATAGTTGACAGACATTATGTCATGACATCAAAAAGATTGGATAAGCTCATTAGATCTTACAGTTTTATTCTATAAAAGCCTGTGCTCTGATTTTAGGTGGACAGAGCTCTACAGTTGTTATAAATCCGTTGCTCCAACACTTTATAACCTTAGTCTCTTTTTAATTTTCATTTTAGAATGGAGGCATGGGGTAAAAGTGTAGACATAACTGCTCACCTTAGGCTTCCCTTTACTTGTTTACTTTGTTTCTGGTATGTCTAAGCTACAACCCATGGATCTCAGTCTCTTACTGTGAATTGCAGTAACATGAGATTTTTTTTTTTTTACTACTTTTATTAGATATTTTCTTCATTTACATTTCAAGTGTTATCCAGCTAGTTCCCTATATCCTCCCCCCTCCCGGCCCTGCTCCCCTACCCACCCACTCCCACCCCTTGGCCCCTGCGTTCCCCTGTATTGGGGAATATAAAGTCTGCATAACCAAGGGGCCTCTCTTCCCACTGATGGCCAACTAGGCCATCCTCTTCTATATATGCAGCTAGAGACGTGAGCCCAGGGGGTACTAGTTAGTTCAGTAACATGAGATTTTTATAGGCAACATAATGCATAATTTTATTTTTGTTACTGTTTAATACATTTAACCACTCTGTATCTTTAAAAAAAAATACTTGTTAATCCTATCTGTCTGTCTCTCCATCTGTCTGCCTACCTGCCCACTCATTTATCCACCCATCCATCCATCCATCCATCCATCCATCCATCCATCCATCCATCCATTTGCTAGTATGCTTCGGTATTCTCATGTCATGGCATATACTTGAAGTCAGAGAACAAATTGCAGAAGTCAGTTCTCTCCTTTTACAATGAGGTTCTAGGAATGGAACAAGGATTATGAAACTTGAAAGGAATTCCATTTACCTGATGAAAAATCTTTACCAGTCCCCATCTTTTAATTAAGGAATGTAGTCTGCTTACATTAAAGGTTATTATTGAAGGTTAAAGAATTCTTCCTTTCACTTTGATGAATTTTCTTGGGTTACTTAGAATATTCATTTTTCTTTAATTCTGCTCATGCTTAGCTCATTAGCCTGATTGTTTGCTGATATTCTATTTTATTAAATAAGTTTTCTTTTGTCTATGGCTTTATTCTCATTTTTTGATATTGAAAAATGCAATACATTTTTGATTACTGAAGTTCTGTAGCTCTTAACTCTTCTCCTCATTGTCTTCCTCTTTGTCTCTCTCCCTTTCACTTCCCCCTTTACCCCCTTACTATCCTCCATCCTTTTTCTCTTTCCCTTGACTGGAATATTTCCAAAGACATGTCGCCAATATTCTCTTCCAGATCAGTGACTACCGCTATGACTTTAAACTGCACTCTTGATCAGGATTGCATTTATGCAATTTCTGTTTGATTCTTAAAATTTTTTTTCACTGAAAAAATTTTCACATATCTAACTTTATTTAACAATCCACTTATTTTATCTTGTACTACCTTGAGGTTTCTCCTGATCAGTGTTTCGAATTTCTCATCAAATGTTCCATCCATTTTGTTTTCTTGGGAATCTGTTGCTGCAAAGCTGGGAATTACAGAGGTGTTGTATCACTTTGATTTTCCATATTTCTTTGAATTCTGTGATATAATTTGCATATCCAGTGGATCAGATATCACTATCACTTTTATTATGTAGCTTTCTTAATAAGCAACTTTCTCTTGAAGATGGCGGTTTGTTAAACAATGCCAAATAAAGCTACCTTAATGTAATCTTATTACAGCTTCCTTTCTCATAATAATTAATTGAGAAACAGTATGTAACATGGTATAATTGGAGAGGTATACTATCCTTATAATTCAGGCAACACTGAAGATATTCCAGATACTCAGCAGATATGATGCACATGGCAGTAGGTCTCAGGAGCTCCTGGTTTAGCTTCTCCTACAGTTAGAATGATGCCTCCATCAGGCTGCTTAGGCACTGTTAATATGAGTTCTGCAACTTCCCAAAGAATACCCCTGCTACTGCTGGTTCCATAGTAGTGACTGTACTAAAACTTGTTCTCCAAACAGTCCACATGCTGTATGAGGAAAGATAGCGATAGAGAAAAACTGGTATCTGGTGAGTGTTCAACTATAGCGTGAGATGGTTCCCCCTGGATACCACTCTAATTGTGTATCCCCTGGGGCAGGGAAGAATCTGAAGCTACAGACATGAGACAACATTTAGACATGCATTGTTCCCTCTATCCATCTATAATGAATCTTTGAGTGCTGTCCAACTAAGAAGGGTGGCAGTAAGTGTGTGGCCTGATGCTGGTGTTGACCACATCCTTGGTCTCACTTGATGAGAACCCTGACCTGGCTTTAAAGTGTGTTGCTGTTTGTTCCTTCATTCTCCACTATATCAAAACTCTCATTCTAAAGTTTAGGCTAAGTCTCAGTCAGATTGGGTTTGGAATGTAGCTACTCAACAAGCCACTGAAGTGAATGTCTGTGGAGTCCAAGAGAGAACATGAAGGAGTTTCTGACTCTCTGAGTAGATGGTTCACACACTACCTTATCACTCCATATGGTTCTTGTCTGCTGAGAGCCATCTAGGCTTTCTCCTCCAAATCCTTCTCCAACTCAAGGCTGTTTCAGGTTCCTCAGGCAGGTGAGCTATAATCTTGTAAGGATTGTGAAACTGTCCAGGAGCTCAATCATGAGCACACAATAAGGGAGTTTCCAGAGACTCACCTTCAACCCTTCCAGCTGCCATGCCAAGTAGTAATTACCAGATTAATTTGTTTCTTTTGCATTGCTGTTGTCCTAGGTTTTCAAATCAGAGCAGATTTCAGTATTTCTTATTCTGGCTTTGAGCATTCTCCCACAGCCACTCACTAAAGTGTAAGCACATAGCTGCTGTGTTAATTTTCTACATGGACAAAGTGATGAGATGAGGGCTTCGTGTTGCCATTCACCCATCTGGAAACTTCTGAGAGGAGTTGCTTCTAAGACATATTTTCAAATGCTTTGAAGTCACAATTTTCAATGGCAAACCTCAATAATAAAGACTATACAAATGTTATCTTAGACAAATAATATTTATTAAAATTAAGTAATAAATCATTTAAAATGAAAATGCTTCCTGTTATTTTGTTGTTAGAGTTGAGATTCTGTTCTTGCAGCTATCTTCTTTTAGGTTTGTTGAAGGATTACTTTCTTGCTTTTTCTAGGGCATAGTTTCCCTCCATGTGTTGGAGTTTTCCCTTTATTATCCTTTGAAGGGCTAGATTTGTGGAAAGATATTGTTTGAATTAGGTTTGTCCTGGAATACTTTGGTTTCTCCATCTATGGTAATTGAGAGTTTTGCTGGGTATATTAGCCTGGGCTGGCATTTGTGTTCTCTTAGGGTCTGTATAACATCTGTCCAGGATCTTCTGGCTTTCATAGACTCTGATGAGAAGCCTAGTGTAATTCTAATAGGTCTACCTTTATTTACTTTTACTTGTTTTTAATGTTCTATCTTTATTTAGTGCATTTGTTGTTCTGATTATTATGTGACAGGAGGAATGTCTTTTCTGGTTCAGTCTATTTGGAGTTCTGTAGGCTTCTTGTATGTTCATTAGGTTAAGGAAGTTTTCTTTTAAAAATTTTTTGAAGATATTTACTGGCCCTTTAAATTGAAAATCTTGATTCTCATCAAGACCTATTATCCTTAGGTTTGGTCCTCTCATTTTGTCCTGGATTTCTTGGATGTTTTGGGTTAGGATATTTTTGCATTTTGCATTTCCTTTGATTTTTGTATCCATGTTTTCTATGGAATCTTCTGTACCTGAGATTTTCTCTTCCATCTCTTGTATTCTGTTGGTGATGCTCGCATCTATGGTTCCTGATTTATTTGCTAGGGTTTCTATCTCCAGAGTTCTCTCTCTTTGGGTTTTCTTTATTGTTTCTAATTCCATTTTTAGATCCTGGATGGTTTTGTTCAATTCCTTCCCCTGTTTCATTGTGTTTTCCTGTAATTTTTTAAGGAATCTTTGTGTTTCCTCTTTAAGGATTCTACCTGCTTAAGAGTGTTTTCCTGTAATTCTTTAAAGGACTTTTGTGTTTCCTCTTTAAGAGCTTCTACCTGTTTAGCAGTG
Organism: Mus minutoides; assembly: GCA_902729485.2. NCBI lineage: Eukaryota > Metazoa > Chordata > Mammalia > Rodentia > Muridae > Mus > Mus minutoides. The sequence continues at coordinate 22,049 of LR752668.1, read as the reverse complement.
TTCTCCTCTATTTCTTTAAGTTAGTTTTTAATGTCCCTCTTAAAATCCTCTATCAGCATCATGAGATATGATTTTAAATCCAAATCTTGTTTTGGGTGTGTTGGAGTATCCAGGACTCACTGTGGTGGGAGCACTGGGTTCTGATGATGCCTTGTGCTCTTGGGTTCTGTTAGTAAGATTCTTATGTTTGCCTTTCACCATCTGATAATCTCTGGTGTTAGATGTTCTAGCTCTCTCTGGCTGGAGTTTGCAACCTCCTGTGCTTCTGTTAGTTTCTGTCAGCGCTACTGGAAGATCTTTACCAATCCTAAATCTGATAGGGGACTAATATCCAATATATACAAAGAGCTCAAAAAGCTGGACTCCAGAAAACCAAATAACCCTATTAAAAATGGGGTACAGAGGTAGACAAAGAATTCTCAACTGAGGAATACTGACTGGCTGAGAAGCACCATAAAAAAATGTTCAACATCCTTAATCATATAGGAAATGCAAATCAAAACAATCCTGAGATTCTACCTCACAGCCGTCAGAATGGCTAAGATCAAAAATTCAGGTGACAGCAGATGCTGGCAAGGATGTGGAGAAAGAGGAACACTCCTTCATTGTTGGTGGGATTGTAAGCTGGTACAACCACTCTGGAAATCAGTTTGGCTGTCCCTCAGAAAATTGGACATAGTACTACCAGAAGATCCAGCAATACCTTTCCTGGGCATATACCTAGAAGATGTTCCAACTGGTAATAAGGACACATGCTCCCCTATGTTCACAACAGCCTTATTTATAATAGCCAGAAGCTGAAAAGAATTCAGATGTCCCTCAACAGAGAAATGGATACAGAAAATGTGGTACATTTACACAATGGAGTACTACTCAGCTATTAAAAACAATAAATTTATGAAATTCTTAGGCTAATGGATGGGTCTGGAGGATATCATCCTGAGTGAGGTAACCAAATCACAAAAGAACACACGTGATATGCATTCACTGATAAGTAGATATTAGCCCAGAAAATTAGAATACAAAGATACAATTTGCAAAACATATGAAATTCAAGAAGAAGGAAGACCAAAGTGTGGATACTCTGTAACTTCTTAGATTGGGGAAGAAAATACCCATGGAAGAGGTTACAGAGACAAAGTTAAGAGCTGAGACTGAAGGAATAACCATCCAGAGATTGCCCCACCTGGGGATCCATCCCATAAACAACTACCAAACCCAGACACTATTGCATATGCAAACAAGATTTTGCTGACTGGACCCTGATATAGCTATCTCTTGTGAGTTTATGGCAATGCCTGGCAAATACAGAAGTGGATGCTCACAGTCATCTGTTGGATGGAACACAGGGCCCCCAATAAGGAGCTAGAGAAAGTTNCATAATATATAATATATTATGTATATTATATGGCATATATATGATGTAATATATAATATGATAGCATATTATATATGTTAGCAGTAGAGTAAGGTATCATATGACAACATTTCTGTGCAGACAAATATCATACTTTGATCATTTTTTTATCTCTTTTCATACTCCTTTCCTCCCTTCCACCTCTTCCTTTTTCCTTTCCTTTCTCCATTCCTAATGGTCTCCATTTTGTTTTTATGTCCTTAACACCTCTCACGTAGATTCCACACATGAGAGGAAACATCAAAGCACTTGTCTTTGTGGCTTAATTTCTTTTTCAGTAACACAATTGACTCCCTGCTCCCTGTGAGATGATTTCACTCTTCTTTATGCCTGAGTAAAGCATTACTGTGTACATATATGACATGTTTTAATATATTCACCAGCTGATGGGTAGTTAGGTTGATTGTATAACTTGGATAATTTCTATGTTTAATTTCTGATGTTGATTACTACATTGTAGCTTTCAAAATTAATTTTTCTGTCTAAATTGTAACTCTGAAACACAAAGAATTATTTAGTTCATTTTATGGACCATATTTTCATGTTCCTGTATTATACATTCCTGAATGATTTATTTAATTTGCATGTGTGTGTGTGTGTGTGTGTGTGTGTGTGTGTGTGTGTGTGTGTGTATGTGAGTATACATGAGTTGGAGTGGCTTTAAAGGCCAGAGGTGTCAGATTCTCTAAAGCTGGAGTTCTACATGGTTGTGAACCACTCAAAATGAGGGTTGAAAAACAAACATAGGTCCTGTAGAATAGCAGTATGTTAGTATGTTTCTTAACCATTGAGCCATCTCTCTAGTCTATACATAATAAGTTTGAAAGACACACTATCTTTGCTCTATATATTTGTACCACACATGCAGAAAGAGAAATAAAGAAAGGAAAGAAGAAAAGAAGGAAGGAAGAAAGGAAGGAAGGAAGGAAGGAAGGAAGGAAGGAAGGAAGGAAGGGAAAAAAAGAAAAGAAAAGATTAAAAACTAACAAATATCTGTGGCCTCTTAACTATGGGTTAATCCCTGGAGCTCCCATATATATATATATATATATATATATATATATATATATATATATATATATATATATATATATATATATATATTTTTTTTTTTTTTTTTTTTTTTTTTTGAGATAGGGTTTCTCTGTGTAGCCTTGGCTGTCCTGGAACTCACTCTGTAGACCAGGCTGGCCTTGAACTCAGAAATCCACCTGCCTCTGCCTACCAAATGCTGGAATTAAAGGCGTGCACCACCATGCCCGTCACTCCCTGATATATTAATATGGCTGGGCTTTTGTTAAAATTTTTCTCTTAAAAGTGTACCTAGCACACACATCTTTTAAATTCAAAGTTTAGCTTGATAACTTAAATGAGCCATTATCATCCCTCAACTCTATTACTTGTCTTAGCAATCAGCAGTCTAACTATCCCCCACTCTATGTCAGCTAACACAGAAGCACTGTGGCTAGGTTGGTGGAAGCTTCATAGTGTGTAAATTCTTTAGATTACTTCAAATTTTCTATTATTTAAGCTGCAAGATGTATAGGCTATCTGTGGAGTAATGAGCATAGCCCCTCTAGGTGAACAGGCACCTGAATTATGCATAAGAAATGGACAGCAGCAGCATACACATTGAAGTTTGGTATTGTAAATTTGGGGCAATGACTTTCCTATAATAGTTTTTTGAAAAGTATGCCTTTCTAATGGTCTATATGGTCAGGACCATGTATTTTATACCTGAAACTTTAATCTTATTAACACTATTTAGTTATGGTCTACTTTTTTCCCCTTTTTGGCTAAGGCATCTTTTAATCTCCACTTAAATTATTCCACAATTTCAATATCTGAGGAAAAGAAAAATGATACCTCCATGGTTAGTTTGCCCTAAATGGAACCACTAAATGGGTTGTATTATTTAACAGGACGGAGGATCTTACTAGATAGGAAGGGGCACACATCGAGAGGCAACTATTGATCTTTGGAAATCATTAAAGTTGCTATGTTATGACCTGTGCAAGATCGGTTGTATATGATAATGAGTTACTGTTGTTATGCATGGGCTTAATGTAGATTTTCAATCCCAGTGCTGGTTGTGAGAAGTGAGGTGGAAAATATTGTTATATGATGATTTGCGGAGCAGGGAGCATGGGGCAATAAAGGGAGTGGGAGAAAAACCTCATCACACCAGAGTTCCAGTGCTCTGGAAGGAAAAGACACGGAAGGACTGCTGCATGTTTTCTATGCGGGCCCCGGGTGGGTGTCTGGCTGTGGGAAGCCACAGAATCCCAGCTCGGCAGGTAGTGGACAAGGGGCAGTCCTAGGTAACAGGTTCTCAGGCTTGGGCATCTCAGACACCACTGGACACCATGGAGGAGCTAAGAACAGAATGGGGGTGGCGGGGGTGGATCAGCCAGCCCAGGAGCCACAGGGAGGAGAGGGCAGGGGAAGAGGGGGCCCTGGGTTCCCATGTGAGCAAGCATCCTTGGTCTGGTTGGTCCGTGGCTGTTGTACAGTAAGGCCTTCTGGAGGGAGGTTAGATCCTGCTCATTAGGGGAAAGCCTGTCCTATCATTTAAGCACAGCAGGCCTTGATGAGCAGAGACAGTCTGTGGTTTTAGAGCTTTATTGTAGAAAGCAGGGGGAAAGAGAGAAAATAGAAAGAGGGAGAGAGGCTAGCCATGGCCCCATGGAGCAGGGGAAGGGAGAGAGCGAAGGAGGGCAAGAGAATAAGAAAGGTGGAAGATTAAAAAGAGCAAGGAGAGGCCAAGCAGTTCCTTTTATAGTGGGCTGGGCTATCAAGTAACTGTGGAGAGGAACATACCTGACTATAGTCTGGTAACTGTGGGGGTGGAGTCTAATAAGAATGCCAGGAGTTTGGGACATTGTCTGTGTGACTTATACTCACAGAATTATGGAGTTGGGGGCTCTGTGGTTTCAGGCACCTGTCTCTGGGAACGTGGCTTGGTGTTCTGTTCCTTGTAGAGTTTTCTACTGGGTCACTGGAGCAAGCCTCATTCAACCAAAATAGGCTGTCTATCACTGCCCCACAATGATTAGAGAGAAGAATGAGATTCTTGGACTGCAAAGACCTTTGCTAGTCCAGACTTTAGACTGCAGCTCAAGAAAGGGAGATTACTTCTTCCATAAAATGTCATTATATGGACAGCAAAAGATGATTTTGAAACAGTGTTTGGAAGTAAGTAGATGCTGCAATCCACAATGTGTTCTAAGAAATCTCATCAATGATATATGTGGGGTATAAGAAAGGCTAAGTAACTTGACTGTAGTTTATACTTACAAATGAAAGACAGTGCTTTATTATATTGCTATTCATAATCTCAAACAATAATACAGTGTAAATATATGATAACACCAATAATAACAGTTCTAAAAATATTACATAGCATTTCTGGACAATAATTCTGTGTCAGGTTGTTGCTAAATGCTGCATGTTTAATTTCCCTATTTAATTCTAGCAATATCCCTAAGTGGAAGGAACTTTTGTCATTTTGATAGGAAAACTGAGGTTTAATGGAGTCAAATAAATCACTCAAGGGAATGAAAGATAATGCCAGTTCTATTTAAGACAAGAATACAGGATTGTATGCTTTATAAAAATTAAGCCAACTAAACATCTCTGGATTATTTGCTTTCTTGTAAGCCAGGCTAGCATTCGTTCTGTGAGATCCAATACAGAGTAGGTAGAGAAAGACAATACACACACACACACACACACACACACACACACACACACACACACACACACACACACAGAGAGAGAGAGAGAGAGAGAGAGAGAGAGAGAGAGAGAGAGATGCATATGCACACACATGCATGCTCTTACACAGTACTTCTCCACATTGTGGCTGGACAGGTGTTGGACCATAGGAAAACCTCCAGAAATTGCTCAGGGGGGTGAGAAAGTGCACTCTGAGGCACAGGACAGCTGGAGCTCCTTCATGGTCCTCTGGTTATCAGTCTCTTGGACACTAGGTCTCTGGAAGCCACAGAAGAGCTGAGCATGAAGTGGGAGCCTAGGAGCTAGACCTTGCCTGGGGCCTGGGGTGGGAAGGAAGGTAGGGAAGGGGGTGGGGGGGAGAGGTAAGTGGGAAGAGGGGGAAGGAAGAAGACTTGGTTGGGGGGAGGGTAGAGCTCTGCTGGTCCTGGAGGGAGAGTCTTTGGCTTGATGGCTTGGTGGCAGTTGTGGCTAGAAGTGCAGAGAGGCCTTCTATTGGAGACTAGTTGGTGGCTCTATAGGCAAAGGCCTTCTCCATGGCTTCCCCAGTGGACCCTGATGAAAAGAGGCAGTCGGTGATTGTAAGGCATTTATTGTCATGGCAGAAAGTGAATGTGTAAAACTATATCCTTCTTCTCAGGGTAGGCCTGAGGCTAAATACCTTTTACAGGGGGGAGTGTCTGGGAAGGAAAGCTTATTGGCCAAGCTCTCCAAGCCTCTTTGTACCTCATCAGCATGGAGATCTCTCTTGAACCTACATGACCACAGGTCACACATCCTTTACATGTAGAGGGACTTGGGGCATTGCCCTTACTTGACTGATGGCCACTAATCTACAGGAGATGGGGCTGTGGCTAGTGACAAGGGCATGGTGTCTGGGAATAGGCAAAGCTCCTAATTTTGCTTCTAGCCTTAGCTCAACTGGGAACCAGGCTAACTTTCATGCTCCCACATTAGTCTTGTGAAACAAATTTTCATGAAATATCCACTCCCCAATTCTATGTTCTGGGAGGTACTGTTCCTCCAAATGATAAATTAGTTCATTGTTTGGATCCTGCTATGGAGCTAGATGACAACTTATAATCTCACTACTCTTTCAGTTTGAAAATATTAGAAATTTCTTACAAAGTTGGTTCTATGGATCAAAATCAAAGACAACCATGTTGCAAAGAAATCTTTATGCCCTAGCTTCACCAGAGATAAGTCTGGGGCTGTGAGCAGCAAACCCTGGGGGTGGGGGGTGCGGGGTGGGGTAGGATCTGATGAACTGATGCTGTCTTGTGTCCTGGAGATTCAGCCAACACATCAATTGTTTTCCCTCTGAAAAACAGTTGAGTTAAAAATGACAAACGACCTCTTTGTTTATGCCCAAAGCTGGTAGCAGCTTCAAGGGTCTAGAAACACATCTGAGCCAAAACCTCTACTGCCTTGTATTCCAATACAGATGTGAGATGTGCCGAAACAAGAGGAGACTTAGCAACAACAACAGAAAGCAAGAAATAGTTCAAGAACCAAAGAAAATGTTGGGATATGATAAACTATTGGAAACTGATTTAGACAGTATTCCATCACTGTTGAAAACTGAGATAATTAAATTATGAAAACCAAAGAATTATTGTGTTGTTTTGTAGGCCCTGGCCCATTGCTTTGGGTCTTGGTTAAGGCCTATTATGGAATGATTATTGGAAAACAAAGGTACTCATTTTATTAATATGGGAAGTAAATGAGAGAAAGAAGAACCAAGGTCTCCTTCATCCTCTTCAAAGGTACACACAAAACAGCCTAGAAACTTTCCATTAGGTTCCAACTCATAATGATTGCAACCACTCCCAGAATCATTATAAGGACTATCCGTTCAATATATGAGTCTTTTAGAGATGCAAAACATATTCAAAGGAATATGTGAGGTTCAATATTCTCTTCTAATTCTCTACCGTTCTGCAATGGGTAATCACTCTTATAAGACACAGAAACAGAATGAGCACATCAGGGATCATAAAGGTGATAGAGCCTTGTCAAGAGTTAAGAGAAACTGGAAAAGTGCAAAGTTTTCATAGAAGACACTGACAACTACCATTCAATCATGTGAGCCTTCACTGACAACCAAGAGAAAAACTGTGTCTATAACTGCTTATGTATGAACTCATTAGATAGCTAAGCCTCAAAAAGAAGAAACAGAAGGAAACTATCTGATGATGAGAAAGAACAAAACAATCTATAAAACTTATAACTAAACAAACAAATAGCTATGCATGAAAGGGATTTTCAGAAGAATCATAGTGATCAATATATATCATTTTTCCCTTTATACAAGGGCCATCTATGGAATAGCCACCAATAAAATTTGTAATAGGCACAGTAGAGAAGTCTTTAACTGTAATACTGCATGCAGTATGCAAAAGACAAAGAATATCTTCCAATTAGTAGAGACAGGTACACCTCTCAAAGCTTGAATTCTTACTTGGACTTGCACAAAAATAGACCATTGGAATTACAAGTGGAAAACTAGTAGTAATTTAAACCAACCATTAAGCTATTTCAGGCAGTGAACTATGCAATTAGCAACTTGGAGCAACTTTGTCCCCGAAAGTGGAAGTGGACTGAGGAAGAAAGTTTTGAAAAAGAGTTATATTTCAATATTATCTTTAATCAACCCTGTGGTTATCCTGTGCATCACAATGGTTATTGCTGCAATGTATTGGTTAGCTCAAACTGCTGTAACAAAATGCCACCAACTGAGTGGTATAGCAACATGTATTTGTTTCTCACAGCTCTTAGGTCTGGATATTTAGGATGAGGGCAGCAGCAAGAATTGTTCTAGAGAGAGACCTATCCATGGCTAGTTGTTTCTGTCTGCTCACAGTTCCCCACCCCCCCCCCCCCGCCCCCTCAGGGTTTGTGAGGGGAGAACAAGGTCTGATGTCTAACTCCATCACTAGAGGACCATATTGGTAATACAATTGAGTGACAATTTCTTTCCAAAGTCTTCCCTTCCAAATACCACACTGGAAGACTGGAGAGAATTGGACACAATCATTCAATTCAACAGCATGTATACAGACAATAATTTACATGGGGCTAATCTGAGACATAGGTTATTAAGTGATGCTCATTGAGCATTGTTGTTATATTTCCATGAACTCAGAAGACTCCAAAATTCCACAGTAGACTTTGGAACTTTGATATTATATGCAGACTGTCACTCACCAAGACACTGTTACATGGTAACTAATATTTCTAATTCTTATGCTCAAAAAAGCTGGAATTTTTCAAAGATCCCTAGAATACTCTACATTTTTACATTATCTGTCACAACCTCCAAATAGTTCCTCCATAGAACAGATTACATGCTCTATTTTAATTGCAATAATGTCTTTACTTTCAATTGGACACACTAAGTGCCCCACAGTTACCACCTGCAATTCTCTTCTGGGTAACTACCTGACTTACTCCCACTTCCTGAAGATCCCTCTTCAAATATAGTTAGGCTAGAGAGGCTTTTCTTGGGCATCCTATGAAATAGCAAGCTCAGTTTCCTAACCTCTTAGCATGCAGGATGTCCCTTTCATGTGCTTGCTCTGACTATACTTACCCCCTATACGTACCAATGCTCTGAAATGTATATATTGCATGACATTCTGTTCCCTAGCTTTTACTTTATGCCCCCTCCTATATCAGCATATAGTAGCACAGAAAAGGTTTTTCCTAGATTTCCAGTAAATAAATTATGTACTACATATACTGACCCCTCACATAAACACACACATATAGACAAATACAAACACATACCTACACACATATACACACTCACATATGTACTTTCTCTCTCTCTCTGTCTCTCTGTCTCTGTCTGTCTGTCTGTCTGTCTGTCTGTCTGTCTGTCTGTCTGTCTCTCTCTCTCTCTCTCTCTCTCACACACACACACACACACACAAACACACAAAATCTACCTACTAAGTATAATAAAAAAAGACCTGGGTGTATATCTTGCTAAAGTTGTTCTCTGCACTGGGGGGAAATGTTTTAGGCACTGTTCACAAAAGAAAACTATATAATGTCTACCAATCACCTACCCAAGTAGCACAGACAAATCAGAATTTTCATAAAAAAAAGTATCAGGGTAGGTTATTTTTCGTTGTTATTTGAAGTTGTTTGCTACAAAGAATGAACTAAGACTAAGACTTAAAAGTATCTTTAGGATATTTTATTCCCCAATCTAGGGAGGAATGAAGTATCCATGCGTTGGTCTTCTTTCTTGATTTTCTTGTGTTTTGGAAGTTGTATCTTGGGTATTCTAGGTTTCTGCGCTAATATCCACTTATCAGTGAGTGCATATCAAGTGACTTCTTTTGTGATTGGGTTACCTCACTCAGGATGATATCCTCCAGATACATCGATTTACTCAAGAATTTCATAAATTCATTATTTTTAATAGCTGAGTAGTACTCCATTGTGAAAATGTACCACATTTTCTGTATCCATTCCTCTGTCAAGGGACATCTGGGTTCTTTCCAGCTTCTGGCTATTATAAATAAGGCTGCTATGAACATAGTGGAGCATGTGATTTTATTACCAGTTGAAACATCTTCTGGGTATATGACCAGGAAAGGTATTGCTGGATCTTCTGGTAGTACTATGTCTAATTTTCTGAGGAACCACCAGATTGTCTCCCAGAGTGGTTGTACTAGCTTGCAATCCCACCAGTGTTTCTCTTTCTCCACATCCTCACCAGCATCTGCTGTCACCTGAATTTTTGACCCTAGCCATTCTGACTGGTGTGAGGTGGATTCTCAAGGTTGTTTTGATTTGCATTTCCCTGATGATTAAGGATGTTGAACATTTTTTCAAGTGCTTCTCAGCCATTCAGTATTCCTCAGTTGAGAATTCTTTGGAGCTAAGATGAAAGGATGGACCATCCAAAGACTGCCCCACCCGGGGGGTCCATCACATAATCAGCCACCAAATGCAGACACTACTGCATATGCCAGCAAGATTTTGCTGAACGGACCCTGATATAGCTGTCTCCTGTGAGGCTTTGTCAGTGCCTGATAAATAGAGAAGTGAATGCTCACAATCATCTATAGGGCAGAGCACAGGGTCTCCAATGTAGGAGCTAGAGAGAGTACCCAAGAGCAGTAGGGGTCTGCAACCCTATAAGGTGGAACAACAATACGAACTAACCAGAACCCCCAGAGTTCGTGTCTCTAGCTGCATATGTATTAGAAGATGGCCTAGTCGGCCATTATTGGGAAGAGAGGCCCCTTGTTCTAGCAATCTTTATATGCCACAGTACAGGGGAATGCCAGGGCCAAGAAGTGGGAGTGGATGGATAGGGGAGCAGGGCATGGGAAGATTATAGGGGACTTATGGGATAGCACTTGAAATGTAAATGAAGAAAATATCTAAATTTTAAAAAGTATCTTTAGGGCTGGGGAGATGGCTCAGCATATAAAGAGGCTTCCTACCAAGACTGGCAACCTGTTTTCAGTCTACCATGGGGAAGAAAATGAGAACTGGCTCCTCCAGGCTGTTCTCTGTCTTCCATGTGCATACTGCCCACACCCTCATCACTCACAAATACATACACACACACAAGACAGACAGACACATACACAGACACATACACATCTCTCTCTCTCTCTCTCTCTCTCTCTCTCTCTCTCTCTCTCTCTCTCACACACACACACATGCACACACACACACACACATATATACATGCACATGCACACGCACACTCTCATGCACATGCACAGAAACATACACATACATCTCTCTCATACACACAAAGACATACACAGATTCACATGCATCTCTCACACATGCACACACACACATTTACATGCACACAGATACATACACATCTCTCTTATAAACACACAGTAATAATAATAATTTTAAAGGTATTCTTAAAACTAAATTTTAATAAAGACTACCAAGAGGATTGTGGAGGTAAGACAGTCCTGTAGACTACAGTGAGATTTCCCTAAGCAGATGTAGAAGTTAGTTACCTCCTGCAAACCACCAAGCGTGGTGATCCAAGACACTGTGCTGGTAAATTGAGAATCCTTCATCTTGGAGGGTTACAGGAATCTCTCTGCTAACTCTGACAAAGGAAATAATTTCCTTTGTGGTCTGGTTCTGGCAATGTGTTGATGTGTATAAAATCACTCCTTGAGAACATAGCAGCTTGAAAGCTGATGTTATGTGATGTCAACTCAATAGCATGCTTTGGGCTTTCTGTCTCTTGACACTGGGTGAATCTCTTGCTAAATGACTCACTCCCAGGATTGTTAATTTGATGTTAGCTGTCATTGGGAGCTCAGGGAAGGCCAAGGACAAAGGGGCATGTTGCTCTCTCCTTTGATCTTCTCTTGTAGGCTTTCACGGGTTTCTTCTTGAATCCCATAGGTCTATACCATATTTGGATTAGTATATGAGCAGTCCCAATAGTACATAGAAGAAAGGGGCCTTTTCATACCTTAGTTTGGAAGGACACGAAGCATAACTTTTGATCTGTTAAGCAAGGAAATCAGAAGATCCTCCTGAGCCCAATGGGACAGGACAGAACACAGTTTGGTGAAAGGCCTGATAGTGCTAGCAAATGAATTTTGGAGATAGACTGTCCATGTTTGGAGTGTAGGCTCTCAAGGACACTGTCATGATTTGTATCATTCCATTATCTGAATTTTCACAGCCTCCCTGGGGTTCTGTGTACCATTCCCAGCCTTTGGCTCAGGTCTGTGCCTGGCTTCTATATGCTTCCTCATCACTATTTATGTACATCCTGATTTTGCTTTGTGTAGCAACCCTTTATTTAACAGTGATCCTTGGGCAGTTTATTCTTTCAAACCATTGCAAGATTTCTTCCATTAATTATTTAATAATCTGAGACTCCATGATTTATTTTTAGTAGGAAAAAAAAAAACCCCACCTCGGCTTGCTTATCTCTCCCTTCATTAAACCTCTGCTGTCTTGCTTGAACCTCCAGATTCTGCTCCCCCCCTCCTCCTATGTTAGCAAAACAGGACTTTCCCTTTTCTTACTTCAGAGAAATGAAAAAGCAAGAAAATTAGGTTAGTTGCTGAGTAGAGCTTGAAAAGAAATTGAATGCTTCCCTTCATGTCATGTGGGGGGCCTGACATTTTCTCTGACACTCTATTAACTTGCCTTTACCCAAATAGTTACAAACACCCCCATAGGGCAACTTTCCTTTTACAGCAGATTAGGCATGGCAACCTTTTCTCTAAATTAAGCCTTCAGGGTTTGGCCCAGCAGCCACATGGAAGCTCTAAACCCCACCCTCCTCTGTGCTTTTCCTAGACACATTTCCTGAAGCCATGGAAAGTACTAGAGGCCACTTTTACCCTTAGGAGAGTCAAGGGAATTGGGATAAAGTAGGGTTTCTATCCTTTCCTCCCTCATACACCTCAATACTGTCCCTTTAAGAGTTGTTGGCATAGGGTTTTGTGTAATAGTAAGTTCAAGTTCAGATTCAAGGTACATGTCTCCTCCTAAACTTCCAGGAAAGTTTCAGGGGATGGGGGTGGGGTTAGTTAGGCTCTATACTACAAAATGTGAGAGCCCTTCTAGAATCCACTTTCAGTACCATCCCTAGCAGCAGGGACCATACAGGGAGGTGCCTGGTGCTTTGTAGCCCAGCACAACCTGCTGAGATACCTACAGTTCTTAGCTTTTGCTATAGAAAAGAAAAATTGGTTCTTTTGCCTCCCAAGCAACCTGTTCCTATTTGACTCATAATGCTGGAAAATGGAGGGATCTGTGGGTACAAATTTTTGGAACTACTTCTTCCCCCACATCTCTGCTGAGAAAGTGTTGGGTTTTCTGCATAAATAAACAGGAGGCACAGTTGTACTAGGCATTGGATCATAACAAAATTTCTACAAGCAGAATATCTGATTTGATATCTCAGCATATACATGTAGTTGAAAAATTCTGATCTATACATTTGCCCCAAGGTATCGAACTTGGGAAAAAAATACTGAAATTCAGAGGCAATGTGTACCCTTAAATGCTTTTTTGAATCTCGTAAAACAAGAGGTGTTTCCCTGCCCTCACTCCCCATGAAAGCTTTTGTCAAGTAGGCTCCTCTGAGGTGGAGACATGCAGGGTGTGGATGGCTTCTCAGAATAAAGAGGCATTTCACTTTAGAAGGAGAGAGATAATTTCACTTGTATCATATCAACACAAACAATCCCACAGTATTTCATTCTCATTTTTATTTTCACTGGAAACAAAACAAAAATTAGAGATTTTCTAGAGCATCTGAAGGGCCTTAAGGAGTTACAACGTCCCTAGCACACCCCCAGTGTCTGACTTTGTGCATTTTTCCTGGATATTTGTTTGGGGCAGCATAAGAAAGACATAGACACAAACACAAAAGTCCAAAGGTCCATGTAAATGTCCACATACAAAAATCAGGTCACAAAACTCTCTGTTCTGTCTGCTCTAGAGTTTCTCCTCTTTTCCCCCTTTCCATCACTCTCTTGCTATTGTCATAAACATCCTTTTAGGTTTTTTTTTATTATTCTCATGTTTCCATTTTAGGAGAGAACTAACTGAACACTTTGACTTCACCTCAACATTCAACTCTGAAGCCAGGCTGTCCAGAGTGCTATGCTATATGCTATCTTGGTGAGGAAGCAGCATTCAGGACAACATTGATGGCTTGGAGAACATTGTTGGAATTATCAATTCCACCTGGAAGTGGTCTCTGTGGAAGTATAATAAAGAAAGTGTTCTGGACTAGGTGCAATCTAAATTTAGATGCTTTCTATATGGAGGCAACAATAGCAACGAAGAAATGAAGACCCTGGGAGAAGATCACATCTTTACAAGAGAAATGCACAATCATTTAAAATGGAGAACACAACATGGCTTGGGAAGGAAGTTGGAGCATGGAATCTTCACCAATCAGTAAGTATGAGCATTGTGGGGAAGGGGTGTGTGTGTGTGTGAGAGAGAGAGAGTTGGACTCCTATGTGAAAGAGGTACACATGACAACAGGCTCAGCTTTCAGGCAGTACTCCAGCTCTGGTCACTGAGGGAGGCAGAAATATAGGTCAGGAGACTGGTGTCTGGGCAACTGGATGCAATTCATAAATTTGCAGTAATCACTTTTAATCTACACTCCTTCATTTTTTTATTTGTCCTGAAACTCAGACCTGAATAATCAAACAGCTATACATTAACTTTACCCTGTAGACCTTGGACCACCTGTCTGCTTCCTGGTTTCCTGGCCAAGTATCCCTTCTGGGAAAGGCTGATTGGAAACACAGCAGGATAGAACTCATTGCTTTTCTGTCTTTGTTCCATCTGTCTCCCTTGTCTTCTGGGAGATGGCTTGTTCAACTTTGTATTGCTTCTCACGTTCAAGGCACAGTTCTCCACCTGTGCTCCCAGCCCACTGCTCTCCAGTCTTCTCCCAGATGTTGCTTCCAGTGTGTTAAATGCCTCATCTACTGAATATTCCCACAAAGCTAAAAATCTTATACGTCTTTTCCATGGCAGCAGTCTCCATTCCTTTCTCCTTAATGTCCTTGTTTCTGTTCTCTCATCACCAACAAAACCCTTCTGTGAAGTATGTTATAGTTCACATAGCCTCCAATGTCTTTCCAGCAAATGTTTCAAAGAACTGATAGCTCAAGAGTAGCCCCAGAGTCTCCTCCTAGTACCACAACGTGCTCAAGGTCCTGATGCAGCCCCAGAGTCTCCTCCTAGTACCACAACGTGCTCAAGGTCTTGATGCATCCCCAGAGTCTCTTCCTAGTACCACAACGTGCTCAAGGTCCTAATGCAGGTCTCTGTCTGGAATGGAATGCAGAACTGGCTTTCTCAAGGTTTTTCGTGATCAGCTGTTTGCTGTATATTTTCACTACTTGCAGCAATTTGACATTGTTAGCCGTGAATATATAAATGTAGCCTCTTATTAATCATCAGAGACATAGAATCATTGTCCATTATCCCACAACTTCTTTATCATAGCCTTTTTTGGGTCTCTTTATATGCAGTATAAGAGGTTTTTGCTCCATTCTTATTCATATGTGCATGTAGTATGTATACAAGTATATTTTACCAATACCCATTCTTACTAGACCTTTACATTTTTGCCATGGTTATACAAATCAAATAGAATATAATTGCAGTCAGTTTAAATCTAGCACTCCAGTAGGGCTCTAAAATAGGAAAGTGAGCATATATATAGCAAATGATTGGAAATGCCAGCCCTTTACTGACATCCCAATGAATGGTAGCTAGGATAGTCATTTATTAGTATATAATTCTTTATAATTTTATAATGTACATTTTTTAACATTTTCTGATTGATTGGTATATATTTAGTCTGTATTTCACTACTATAGATCTTGCTTGTTTATGTCTAATTTTTGTCATGTTTCCATTTCTTCCATCATTACATTTGTTAGTACTTGCAGAATAATGTTGAGGTGCAATCAGGACAACAGCACTAAATATAACAGAAGTTTCTTGGATGTGTGACTTTTCCTAGAAGGTGCCCGACCCGCCAGTGAAGAAATTAACTTGCATCCACCAACAGCTGCTACCTATAGCAACTGACTTTTAAAATGATAATATCATTAGAACATTTCTCTCTTCCCTTTCTCCATCCAAACCTTCCCATATGCCCTTCCCACTTCTCCTTTAGATTCATGATCTCATTTTTCACAAATTGTTATTTCTTGCATATATGTATATACATATATATTGTTACACATATTCTGCTCTATCCATATAATGTGACTTACATATGTGTGTAAGTTCAGGTTTAACTGCTTGACACACAAAAAAAGCATGCAAAACTGAACACATTTCAACTTTTCTTTGTCGACTATGATTTCATAAGAGGAGTCAAGCTCAAATTTCTGTGTATTTTATTTAATATTTATTAAGAGCAATATCTAAAAAAAGAATGAGAGATATTCCTCAAAAATTCATGTTGAGGCACACTTTGAGATGTTTGTCACCAGCTTGTAACTCACAACTGGCACCCCAAAGCCTTAGAATTTAAATGCCATTGCACACAAACTACCTAGAACAAATGTTCTGCACAGCAAACATAAATAAGTGAGAATATTAATTTTTCTACCTTGCATCACTAGGAAACAAGGCCTGAGAAGCATGTATCCACTCAGCTTTTGGATGAATTTTACTTACTTAAATGTCCTGAATTTTTATGAAAATGTTATCTAAGGAAAACCAAACATTTCCAAATACTTAAAGGTATCCATAGGAAAAAGGGTGAGGAAACAGAGCCAGCCATGGTCTTCAGTAAGTAGACAGGAATAAAAGAGTCCAGGGCTCTTCCCTCTGCCCAAGTGGACATTCATATGTGTCCCTTGGACACCACTTACAATGTTGGAGGCAGAAAAGGCATCAACTCAGAAGCTCTCAAATGCCTAAAAACTCATTTTAGTTAAATGAAAACTCTATGAAAACTTTCTTACCTTAAGACTAACGATGTACATTTGATACGTGCACGTTCTAACATTGATATGTTTGAAGAAGTAATATGATTTGTGTCCTGCCTATCTCCACTTCTCCCCAGGGGAGGAGATAAGGAGAATCCGTGTCAGACCCTGTCATGAGCATGAGGTGAAAACAAGCAGATGTGGATTCACATGTAGGCCAACTAGCAAGACTGCTCTGCAGCTTATGGTAGAGCACCTTCCTCTGTTCTACATGAAGTACTTCAAAGGAAACCAAACTAAAGATATGACATAAACAGAAACCCTTCATTCAGACACTGACACCCTGCAGTGAAGTTGAGTCTTCAACTATTTCTGCCCTCCAAATTTTGAAAACAGGTTTATATAACCAACCTATTTTCTCTATTTTAAATTTTTTTTGCATTTATTATGTGTGTGTATACACACACACACACACACACACACACACACACACACACATATATATATATATATATATATATATATATATATATATATACACACACACACACACATATATATATATATATATGGTAAGAGAGTTAATGTATCTATATGTGTATGTATGTATGTATGTATGTATGTATGTATGTATGTATGTGCCATGGCATCTGTGTGTGTGTGATCATAGAACAACCTTGTTGAGTTGACTACCTCCTTCTGCATTGTTATGAGTCCTGGGAATTGAATTCAGGTTATTAATTCAACATCAGGTTATGAGCAGCAACACCTGCTGAGCCACCTCACAGGCCCTTTGTTTCTTCTCCTTACCTAGGCTATTATAAGCATCATTGTTATGTTTCTCAAGAACATCTTGTTTTCTGAATCTAAAAGTTAACCTTTTTTGGATTCTATTTTTAAAACACAACAAGCAGGTGCCTTTTGTAAATATGGTTGTTTGATACCATTCTAGTGTAGACAGCTTAAACTATAAACAAACACTTGAACATGTGGAAGTCATAGTGTGTAAAGGAGAAGCCTAAGAAAGCTTTTGTTCCCATAGATAACTCATCATAGAATCTTCTCTTTATGACCCTACTTACTTGCAGCTGAATAGTTTTTTTTCTTAGCTGTTCTTTCCTTCTGTTCAGCTCGGCAGTGAAGGCAGGATTGTGTGTGTGACACCACAATCTGTCACATGCTAGGGTTGTCGTCCCCACACATTCAGCATTAGCCATACCAAGTGCAAGGAAAAGAACGCTATCCTCCACAAGTAGTTTAATGTCACAGAAAACTGTGAAAAACACACACAGAGTATTCTGTGTGTCCATTTTTCAGCATGATGTATTTTTAGCTCTCTGCATCCGGAGTGTCTGAATCCAGACTCAAGAGAAAAATATCAATGGGCCACATATGGTACACTTCTCAGCATCTTTGAACATATTTGAAGTAAGCAATGTCATCCCTAAAGACTTTTCCAGAGCTAAATAATTCTTGCTAACACTTACAGCCTTCATTGTAAAGGGTAGAAAACCCAGGAACAATCCCTATCATGTATCCCCTCCCTCCCAAAGTGCTCTTTCTGATATCTTTCCCCTCTTCTTCAAGACCCTAGCCTTTTACTATTCTTTATTATATATTATCCATATTTCTCTCTCCTAGCTAACCCCCAAACACCTATGTCATCAGGTGCCATCTAGGTATTGATGACATCCAAATTCACATCTCTCAGGCAGTTCTCTCTATAAAATTCAAATATAAACTTGTAGTCATATATCTCACTTCTTATTGCACAACTCTTCTTGGGTGTGTTTAGACATAGCTCTAAATTAATAACTCCATTATTTGAAACTACTAGCTCCCAAACACACTTGAATTCATGGCAGCTTCATAAAGTTGGGCCTGTATTCATTATAACAACTTCATTTACCCCCACGTCTTCTACTACTCTTCTTGTATTTTCTTTCTCTTATAACTCATATCAAACCACCCGCTAACTCCACTGGTCTACCTCAAAAAATTAACTCCATTGGTCTACCTATAAAACTAACTCCTTTGGTCTACCTAAAAAACGAAATCAAGGACTCAGCTATTTTCACTTACAGTTGCTACCCCTGGGTCTAAGGTGCTATCTCCTCCCACCAGCATTAACAGATGCCTCCAACTGTTCTTTGGTTTCTTTATACCAGTCCAAGTAACTGTGAAGTCTGGTATCATTGTAATAATCAATTATTGTTTCAGGTGGAGTCAAAATAGGCCACTCTTCTGCTCATATTGTACATTCTTTCCTTCTGTGAAAGCAAAGACAATATTCTTAATAACTAGTGTGATTGCTCTTCTTTCTGATTCTTGCCATCATGCTAGCCTCCCTGTTTGATGACTACATCATGCGTACACATGAATGTCATTATAATTCTGTAACCATCACCATCATTGAGGTCAAGAGGGAACTTTTGGAGCTGGTGGATGTCTATGGCATTGACTGTGATGAAGGCTATGTGCTTATTCAGGTATTTACTTATCTCAGCACTCATTAAGCTGTATGTATTAAATAAGTATAATTTTATGCAACTTGCACCACTGTAATATGGCTGCATAAAAAGACCTGCAGAATGTCCCTTTTCCTGGGATGTCATGTCTTACTGACTATAGACTGGATTCCAGTCCTACCTTTCCTCCAGGTGTTATGGGAAATGATATAAAATTAGCAGTGAGGACTTCCCTTACCAAGCACCTTAAATTTCTTCCATCTGCCCAGTGATTACTTTTGTTACCTTTCTGATTTTTATTGTCTCTACTGGGGAATGAACCCACTGCCACAGTGTGCATGCTGTGACACTGAGCTACACAGACATTCTTTGATATTTTCTTTTCAGTGTTATCATGGTCTAATGTATTTTTGTGCTTAAGTTTATTATTAATTTCAACCTTTGTTAGATGACTGTCCTCACCTTCAGAATATATAAACAATATAAGGCAAAATGACAGCAAACATATTCTCTCTCTCTCTCTCTCTCTCTCTCTCTCTCTCTCTCTCTCTCTCTCCCTCCCTCCCTGTCTCCCTGTCTCCACATGCAATTCCCTGTCTCCCTCTTGCTTTCTGCTAAATGTTTTGTCATTAGAATATACAGTGGTGGTAGAAACATTAAAAAAGAAAGAAAAATATATTGAAACTAAAATTGAAAAGAAAGACAGAATAAAGAAAACAGGAAACAAAAGGAAGAAGGACTTCCTAGAAAGTAGAACCCATGACAAAATGTCCTTCCTCAGCCTTTTTCGTAGATGCAGTCTCAGAACAAAGAAGAGAGGAAAAAAAGAATGGAAGACACAAAAGAAAGTATACACATAGAAATGAATTCAAGCTTCTGGTCTGGTCCGGTGCACCCCGCACCAGCCCAACTTTCTCCCTACCTATTCAATATAGTACTTGAAGTCCTAGCCAGAGCAATTCGACAACAAAAGGAGGTCAAGGGGATACAAATTGGAAAGGAAGAACTCAAATTATCGCTATTTGCAGATGATATGATAGTATATATAAGTGACCCCAAAAACTCCACCAGAGAACTCCTAAACCTGATAAACAACTATAGTGCAGTANGGAAGAATAACCATGAACTAACTAGTACCCCCTGAGCTCATGTCTCTAGCTGCATATATAGAAGAGGATGGCCTAGTTGGCCATCAGTGGGAAGAAAGGCCCCTTGGTCATGCAGACTTTATATGCCCCAATACAGGGGAACGCCAGGGCCAAGAAGTGGGAGCGGATGGGTAGGGGAGCAGGGCCGGGAGGGGGGAGGATACAGGGAACTTTCTGGATAACACTTGAAATGTAAATGAAGAAAATATCTAATAAAAGTTGAAGAAAAATAAATTTAAAAAAAAGGAAAGAAGGAAGGAAGAAGAGAATGAAAGAGAAAAGGGAGGAGGAAAGAAAGGGAAAGGAAAGGAAACAAATCAGGGGCAGGAAGAATGAAGAAGAGCAAGGGAAAATATAAAGGAGCATTGTTTTCTTTTATGGTTGTGAGTGGTTTAGTAACAAGAAATACCTAGGTTTGATGACAATTTTCCTCTATGAGAACACGTGTGAATTTTAGATTACTGTTATTTTAGTTCTTCATTTCACTCTTAGTACTAAATCTGAAAATATCCAGGGAAAGATATAAGAGAAAGTGGAGTTACAGCAAGATATCAAGAGGGGCTTGTGTGGATGATGTGGTAAAAATATACACGTAAAAAGATGCATATGTGCACTTCTCACACACATAATCAGAGAGAGGGAGAGAGAGAGAAGAGAGAGAGAGAGAGAGAGATTGTTTTTGCAACTAATTAGGGTCCTACTGTTAAAAAAAAAACTTCTTACTCTACAACTCTATAAACTATGCAGTTTTTGTTAACTTCATAACTTTAAAAGTATGTCTTTAGTAACTCCTAATGTTTAGGTCATTATAAGAACATGTTGCGTATTACAGAAGCAGCAAGGAATGGAGTCTGTCAACTGACAGCGGAGTAAAGAGGCAGTGCTTCGCATCACATTCTACATGGTTCTCACAACAAGGCAAGAGAAAGGAATGGAAGAAGTGGTGCATAGAACAGGCACCATTTAACAAGTAGTCACTACTTAATAACCAGACTTCAGTTTTGAAAATGAATGTGAAATGGAATATTTAATCTCTACCACTGAAGTCAGAAAATCAAACAGGAAACAAATCAAATCAGGAGGTGTTTTATCCTCATCTTCATAACTACACTCTACATCTATCTGGACGAATTTCATAAAGGCAGAATCTGTCAAGTTTGAGAACTAGTTCGTATAAATTTAGCAATGAAAACATTGATTTCTTTATTATAAAACATATAAGGTACATATTGCTTAAATATCATTATCTGGTTAATGCTCAATGAGTTAGCTGAACACTATTTGGGGGGGGGGGTGTTGACAGGGGTTCTTTGTATAGATAGCCCTTGCTGTCCTGGAACTCACTTTGTAGACCACACTGGCCTCGAACTCAGAAATCCACCTGCCTCTGCCTCCCAACTGCTGGGATTAAAGGCGTGTGCCACCACGCCCTACAGCACACTATTTTTATCAATCCATGGTCACCAAATTCACAGTATAGTGATTTCATAAAAATAGGAGGGAATGCCCCAAACTGTCTGCCAAGGAAGCACTTGTCACTAATTTTTATGAAAAATATTGATAACTCTATTAAAATTTTAAAAACTTAACTTGCTGAGTTTAATGACTTAAACTGTTTTATAAGGATAAAAGAGAGAATTTTGCTTTGCAATGAACACTAATCCCTTGGGAAAATGCACACAGACCTGTAGTGAACCTTGGTGGACACATGCCATGTTGAGATGCTTAGGAACTAATGCAGACTCTAAGTTCTGAATCCAGGAGGCCTCACATTATACAGAATTGCCCTAGAAGCAGAAGTCAGAATTTCCTCATCACCTCACCCCTGCACTGACCA
>LR753230.1:5031-21191 GCA_902729485.2 Mus minutoides | reverse complement strand
GGACAAGTGAGAGGGATATAAAAAGACATTGAATTGGCTCTGATTTTGACACGCTCCACTCAGTTGGCATTCAGCAAGCTATCCAATGAACTCTGGCACCAGAAGAAAGCTCTCTTGACCAAAGTAAAGAACCCCAAAGAGACCTTTATTGGAGAATTTTACAGAAAATAATCCCAAAATAGATTTCAGATGGAAAAGTGGCTTTAAAAATAAAATTCCAGGAAAGCTAAAAGTGAAATAAAGAAGAGGTTGAAATGGTAACGATTGAAGTCGATCTGTCCTGGGGCTTATTCGCATTGAACAAATGGTCCATAGGGTTACCAGGAGGAGACGGTCAGATGACAGAGGCAGACAGGCTTGGAGAAGTTTGACACGGTATGGTCTCCAGTGTCCTCTGGAGACCTGGTGTGCACCAGGTGACTCTGGCCTGCCTTTGGTGTAGATATCTGTGTCACAGAGGTGTCTCTGGCTTGAAGGTTCACTTTCAGCATTCTTTTCACTGGAAAGATCCCCTTGATGGCTCTACCCAGGACAGCCGTTCCAGTTGGTGCTGGTTGGAGTGGGGATGGGGTCACACGGGCACTGAAGAAATAGGAGAGCAAATGAGCAAGTCCCCATGTCCCTGCCACAAGCCATGAGTCTTCCCTCTCTGCTCTTAACATTTCTGAGGGGGTCGCTACTCAGTGTTGTGATCTACCCAAGCAGGCTATGAAGCTGTGCTTCCCTACCGGCCGAGTTCTGGTTAGAGAGGTCAGGACTTCCTGCTCTTATTTCTCCTGGTTTTTGTTTGTTTGTATGTTTGTTTGTTTCTCCCTCTCTTGTTGATTTTCATTAAGTCTTTCCTAATTAAAATGACCTCAGCTATGTATCTGAGTGTCTGACATCTACCAGTGTGCTGACGTCAGTGTCTCTCTCACCTTAGTGGCCACAGCAGCAATCTAACTAAAATACTCATTAACAGACTGTACAGTTAATGATAACGTATGTTACACTGACCGCGTCAGCAATACTTTGCCAAAGATTTGTGAGTGTGTGGAGGTGGAGAGGTGGCTCTGTGGTTAAGAGCATATTCTGCATTCAGTTCCCAGTGGCTCACAGCCACCTGCAACCTCGACTCAGAGAGAATCAACGCCCTCTTCTGGTCTATGCTGGAACTGCACACACAATTTAAAACAAAACAAAACAAAACAAATGGGAAATAAAAATTGCAATTCAGTGTCAAATTCCCAGTTCAGACTGCAGAGAATTCTGCTTGCCCAATGAATTTGAGAACTCAGTCATAGATAAAAGAGTGGCTTGTCTGTTTGTGGAAGCTGCTGGCCACTCTTTAAAAATTGGGAGGCCTATGTTAATTATTATGAGAGTGAAAGCCACAAGAGTTTCGGTTCGCCTGCCTCCAGTTCTTCTTTTTCTGGGAAGCGGTAGTTTCCACTCCTGAGATGAGGAAGAAACAAAAGACCAAGTGCAAAGGAGAAAATCAGGACACGAGAAAGCATCTGAAGCCAGCTAGCTGCAGGAGTCCCCAGCCTCGGATTCGGCAGAGGAAGCAGAGAGGCTGGGTAGTGGTCTGGCTCTGGGTCAGTGTGGGAGGCTGGTGTTGGGTTTGTCAGGGTGCCCTGGCCTGGTGTGGTGGGAGAGAGTGGGGGCTGCTCTAGGGTATGAGAGGGAGAACAGGAAGGGACTAGAGGGCTTTAGGCTTCAGCTGTAGGCAGGTAGAGGTCTCTGCCAGTCAAAGACCCAAGGAAAGCCACCCAGCTAGGCTGGTTGTCTGGAGGTCCTGGGATGGGATGGCACAGTGTGTGTGTGTGTGTGTGTGTGTGTGTGTGTGTGTGTGTGTAAGACTTGAGGGCAAGACTGTGCCTTCAGCCCCAAACACACAGCGAGACTGACACATAGTGGGGCCACCGACTGCACTAACAGATCTCAGGCGTTCTGAACATGGGGGAATCTCAGTGGAGTCAGGAAGGCGGCACTGACAGCTTAACAAGTGTGGGAAGAGCAGAGGCGGGCAGAGTAGGCGGCAGGAGGCTGGCAACCAGGAAGACAGCAGGCTAGCCTCGTGGAAGTTCTGCAGCCGCCCATGTCTGGGCTTTTAGTATTTCATGGAAAGACATAGTCAAAGTTCATTTACACGAAGGATAAGCTAGCTAAGTCCAGGGTAAAGATACCGGGGCTTACATGGGGCTGTCAGGCAACAGAGCATGGTGCTCAGCAGACAGGCGCTGATGGCTGTAAAGGCATTAGCAACCGTCGAATTCTCGAATTCGTTTTGGCAAACCAGCTTTCGTTCTTGCTCAGAGTCCCTGAGCTGTGAACGGGAGTCCCAGTTGTTCTCTTTCCTTGGGATAAACAGACGCAAGGGAAAGGTTTGCCGTGGCTCACAGTTTGAGGGTGTATTTCACCATGATGGGATAGGGAGTGAGTGTGTCTTGTCTCCATGATGGGGAAGGGGGCAGCTGGCGAGCGTGTCTCCAGGTGGGAGAGGAGAGCCACAAGTGTGCAAGTGCTGGTGTGGGCTTTGCTCTGTCCTTCTCCTCTAAACAAAACAAAATGTTTACTGACTGCTGATTGCGTCTGTGTGAGTCTGTATGTCTGTGTATGTGTCTGCGTGTTGTCTATGTGAAAATGTTGGGTCTGCCATTTGTAGAGAATCTCCATATTTGGCGCCTCTGGGAGAGGTTCTATTGACCCAAGCTACCGATGCCTGTGGAATTTGGGTCACAATGAGATGACATCACATTAGACCCTTTTTGTATGTTTTAAATAATATTTGCCTTTGCTGGCTCCTGTTCTCTTTATTCCTATTTATTTACTGCTTTTACCTCTTCAGGTACCAGGCTTGCATGTAGTGCATAAACATTCAGGTAGACACTCACACGCATCAAAATAAAAAAGGAATAAACCCTAAAAAGAGAATTATCATTATTCATTTGGAAGAGTGAAATTGTCTATGTCTGTGCCCACACCCAGGCAACTGTAAATGAGCTCAGACAAATAAGATGGGGGGAGACCTGTTGAGAAGAAAAAAATGGATTTAGTGGGAGTCGGAGGAAGCAGAGAGAAGATAATACAAATGAAAATAAAACGCGGCACACACAGGAGAAATTGCCAAAGAATAATAAATAATAAGCAACAGCATCAACAAAAGAATTGTCCTGATTATTCTGCTCCACAGATGAAGGAACTGGAGGGAAGAAAGATTTCCCAACATGCTCCGGGGCTCACTGTCAGCTTATGATGGAAATGGGTGAGGGCTGACTCAGTGGTTAAAGGAAGCTTGCCGCCAAGCTTGACAACCTAAGTTCGATCCTCCAGCCCTATATGGTAGAAGGAGAGACCAAATCCCCACAAGTTGTCCTCCAATGTCCCCACATGCACCTTGGCTTGTGTGTACACACACAGCGGATACAAAGATAATGTTGCAAATAGATAGTAATGAGGTTTGAGTTCGATGACCCTGGAATCTACACCTTGGATGGTGACCTTGACTCTGAAGAAGGCGAGCAGTTGATTACTGGGTAGAGCTGGGATTGATACAGGAAGTCAATCACTGAGTCTCGAGGGATGTTGGGACACTGAGTTGCAAGAGGAGGCTTAAGATCAACTGCACAGAAGCAGTGGTTGAGAAAGACACAGAGGGCCCCCTCATCTCTGCTCTTTGGGTGAGGGGCACTCATGACCCCAAAGTCAGTAGCCATAGCAGAGGGAAGCAGTGGGGGTCAGGCAGGTGTACTAGACAGGAAAGGGAGCTGGAGAAACAAGGGCTGAAGTTATGGCACATAGCAATTGGCTTTCCTGAAGTGTCAGGCTGTGACAAACATGCTTTTATTGAATGCAGGCCTGGGCAATGAATCTGCTCTGGTTCATTCTCTGAAGCGACTCTCATTCATCTTCCTTTTTTGTTAAATTAGGAAGTAGCTCAGAGTGTGAAGGAAGAGGATAAGAAAAAACACACGGAGGAGAGAACTTAAACAAGAAGGTGGTTGCCTGGGCTCTGTTACACACATCTGGATTCCAGCAGTGACCTGGAGTTTTCTGGAGACAGCACCCATCGAGCAGGAACATGTGGCTGTGCGCAGGTCTGCTCCTTCTCTGCTTCCAAGGTGGGTAGGGCAGTGGATCTGTGAACCTAATTATGCAAGGGGGGGGGGAGTCGGAGTCCTGGGTTCAAGCCAGAATCCAGGTGTCAGCAGAAGTAGGGGTGTGGTCTTGGGGCAGGGGGAACATACATGCATTCACCCATCTCTTTGTCTGTCGGTGTACTCCAGCATTCATCTATGGATCCTATAAACCATTACCAAGCACCAACTGCAACCCTGGACTGTTCTAAATGTTGTAACTATAAAGTAACTTCCCCCAGTCAAGGGGAATCCTAGTTGAATGAGGGAGTCAAAGGATTATACTACAGGGTAAGTCTTGCTACAATACAGACCAACTACAGCAGGGACTCCTCGCTCTGCCCTCAGAGGAATGGAGGCTGCATCGAGTCTCCTCAGAAGTCAGTCTTGAAGGATGGACCAGCCAGTGAAGTGGAAAGGCAATGATTTATGCTAAAGTGTAGATAGGGACCTTAAAGATTGTGGAGCATGCAGAAGTCAGCAATGACCTTGTTTTTGCTGAAGTTTAAAGAGGTTGGAAGTGTTTGTAAGAAATAATGTGTAGCCAGTTGTGACAGTGGGTGCCTGTAACCACAGCATGCAGGAGGCTGAGGCAGGAGGTTGTAGGCTTGCCTCAGCTACGTAGTGAGATCTTGCTAAAAAAAAAAAAAAATCTGTAAAAGATACTTCGGCCAAGCACAGTCATGCATGACTTTAATCCCAGTACTTGGGAGGTAGATGCAGGTGGATCTGTGTGAGTTTGAGGCCAGCCTGGTCTATATAATGAGACTCCTGTCTAAAAAAAGTGGGGGGAGAACACATTTTCCTTCCAGAAACTGTTGAGGATGAAAACTCAAGGGTATTTCTTTGCAGGTGACTTTTTATGTTTTGCTGTTGTTGTTGCTGTTGCTGTTGTTGTTGTTGCTGTTGCTGCTGGACCCTCACAGAACGTAAAAGCTACCCCATGTCTACCTGCATTTTTTTCCTCACTGGTGGTTAGGATTTAAAGGAAGAGGCCAGCTGAGTGACTCTGTCCACACGTAGTTTTCTTTGTCCTTTTTATTATGTAAGCTTGTGGTATGTGTGGTTGTGGGTGGTGATGTGAGGTCAGAGGCCAGTTTTGTAGAGTCAGCTCTCCTCTTCTGCCTTTAGGGTGAGTCTAGCGACCTAACTATGACAACCGGGTTTGAGCAGCAAGTGCCCACTGAGCCATCTTGATGGCCCCCAAACAGCTTTCTTATGAGTGAAGTGAGAGGAGCCTGGAGCAGCTCCAAGCAACTCCTCAACGCCTTCATGATCTAGTTTGTCATCGGAAGCTGAAGGGCTTGCAGCTAAATAGCTAGTTCCAGGCCAGCTTTGGCTACACGAGAGCCTGGCTCAAAACAACAAACAAACAAAAACAAGGTAAAATCTAGATCTGTAGGCTAAGTAAGACCATTAGATGCATTCATTGTATTAAACTTAGAGGGCTTGAGCTGCCTTGGCTGAAGGTGATGACGATGATGATGACAATGATGACAATGGTGGTGGTGGTGGTGATGGTGATGATGGTGGTGGTGGTAGCGATGGTGATGATGTTAGCGGTGAAGATGGTGAAGATGGTGATGTGATGATTGCAGTGATGATGATAGAACCTTCAGACAGTCTGGAGAGTAGAGTGAAAATGCTGTAATGACTGAAGTAGACTGCAGACACAATGATGGCTGAAGCTGCCTTGTCCCAGCTCACGGGAGTTGTCTATGGGCTCTCCCCTTCTCTACAGTAAATGAGAGCTTCAGATCAGATATGAGAATATTAGCACCCTGGTAATCAGCAAACGCCACAAAGCAGGACCACTCCCAGCATACAACTGCTTCTTCAAATCGGCTTGCTTACATCTGACAAAATTGCTCAAGTGCTGTAGTTGAGTGCAATTCAGTGCAGTGAAACTCTAGAGGAAGACCTCTTTTTGCCCATCCTTCCAGAGTGGGCCTCTCATCTTGACCTGTTCATCTTCATGCTAAGGGCAAAGCGCTCGTGCCCTGATTTAAACTGTGATGTAATTTGTACTGACATACAGTGCACTTCTCCTTCCGTATCTCAGCCCTCTCTTCTTTTATAACATCCCCTGTGCCTGCTGCATCTACCTAAGGTTCTAAACATGGTTTGGGAGAAGGCAGCCATCTTGTATTTATAAGGAGACCCACAGTGGGTTCTATCGTGAGCCTGAGAGGGAGGAAAGAGGAAGGGATAGAAGGGAAGACAGAGAGGCGATCACAGAGCAAGGGAGGGAAAGGCAGAGGGGCGATCACAGAGCAAGGGAGGGAAAGGCAGAGGGGCGATCACAGAGCAAGGGAGGGAAAGACAGAGGGGCGATCACAGAGCAAGGGAGGGAAAGGCAGAGGGGCGATCACAGAGCAAGAGAGGGAAAGGCAAAGGGGCGATCACAGAGCAAGGGAGGGAAAGACAGAGGGGCGATCACNGGTGTCTCATGCCTGGAATTTCATCCAGCACCCAGGACCACCAGGGAAGAGGCTCTTGAGTTCAAGTCTGATTTGGCTACACTGTGAAACCTTGTCTCAACAACAAAACCACAAAAGGCATTTGTGTCATGGGTCTGGTGCTATGTAGGAAGAGGCAGGTTCCCTCCTGCAAATTCTGGAAGGTTCTTAGGTTTGATTAAATCAGTGTCCACCACTGGTGTCAGGGTCTTCACTAGCTGTACGGAGGAGCTTAGAGCACCACCATCTCTGGTTTCCTGGTAGTGCGGAGCCTGGAGACGGAAGTACACCCCAGTCTGGAGACATGAATACCATACAAAGGGCCAGATTGGAACTTGGGTGGAATTGTTGGACAGTCTGGTTCCACAGACTTCTGTAGTCAGTACTGCCCTGCCCGTAGCTGACTTGCTCTCTCACTCCCCATGAGGTGCACAGACGGCTTGCTTCTGCACTCTCCTGCAGAAGTTGCCCTCTCCCCCAGTATCTCTCCCGCAGGAAGCTCAGTAAGGCTGCTTCTGCTGTTTGCCTCTGCATTGCCCCTCAGAAGCCCTGCTTTCCTTCCCTCCTTCAGCGAACTCAGGGGTTCATTCCACCTCCCTAGCTGCTCAGAGAGGACTCAAGGAGCCGAGGGTGCCAGCCCCAGTAAGACAAATGACAAAAACTCCTCAGCTTCAGTGGCACTGAGACCAGCAGCACTCTCCCAGATGACTAGGTGCATCTGGTGCCTGTCGTTGAAGAAAGGAGATTAGGGTCCCACGCTTAAATCATAGAAAAGAGGTAATCAGAGGTCACAGACAGTTATGGCCGGCCATAAAACTAGTTCCTGAGAGCCCCTTAGAAGACATTCTTTAATACCCCTCCCATCCTCTCAGTTCTGCTCTACCAAATGGTATTGTGTCTGAGTTATGACATACCTAACCTGCCTCCCCTCCCCTTCTCCCTAAGCATTTGAAGAATTTCTAACTGCTCTGTATATAAGTGTTAAAGCACCCAAGCCAGGGGTTGCACACCAAACCTATGTTGTAGGCAGTTTGCCATCTGAGTCAAGAGACTCTTTTGCAAATTGCAGGGGACTTCGAAGTTAGTGGTCTCTTCTGGGTTTCCCAAGGAGCTGGGGCATCACACACACAAAAGACGCTGGTTAAGATTCACCTTTGCTCCATCATTGACTGTCCATCTTTCCAGTCAACATGACACCAAGCCCAACTGAAATTACTCAGTCCAGAAAATGTGCTTTTCAAACAGCACAAGGACTTGCAAAGGTCACTCACACAGGGCCTTCTCTTTTAGAAATCATAATTTGAATAAAGTAATTTTAATGGAAAAATAATAAAAGAAGAAATAATTGAAGCACAGAGTGGTGAGGGTCATGGGCTCTTAGCAGCACGGGAAGCCTGCAGTAGCTGGTCTCATAGGTACTATTAATGCCGTTTAAGCCTATGAACCATTTGTGACTTAGGCAGAGAAGGCAGCATTTTTCCGGTTTTACAGACACACAGTAAGAGGCAGCTACAATGAAGAACTGAAAATGAGACCTCCATCCATCTCCTCCACTGGGCTGTTACTGCTGGCTATGGAAGTGTCAGATCTCCATCCATCTCCTCCACTGGGCTCTTACTGCTGGCTATGGAAGTGTCAGATCTCCATCCATCTCCTCCACTGGGTTCTTACTGGGCTATGGAAGTGTCAGATCTCCATCCATCTCCTCCACTGGGCTCTTACTGGGCTATGGAAGTGTCAAGGAACAAGATAAGCTTCTTTGTTCAAGAAATAGCTCTGGATGCTTGCAGCTGGTTTCAGTGGCTACCATGTATTCCTATTCGGTTTCTTGATGCTGTAACAAAACACTCAGCAAAAAGCAACTTCAGGGAGGAAGGGTTTATTTGGACTTGAAATTCAAGGGAATAGGTTTATGAAAACAATAGTCCCAAATCTCTCTCTCTCTCTCTCTCTCTCTCTCTCTCTCTCTCTCTCTCCCTCTCCCTCTCTTATTATATTTTTCTTTCTTTGTTTATTTTTTTGTTTTCTTCTTTCCCTTTTTTCATTCATTCATTTTTTTCAAGACAGGGTTTCTCTAAGGTACCACTTTCTTTGGCAATGGCAGTAAAGGAGTGAAGCCATGACCAAGGCATGCATATCTAAGCCTTAAGCCTGCAGCTTTGCTTCTTTAACATTAACTATATATGAAACGGATCTCAACTCTATGAGAGTAGCCTTTACAGCAAATACTTATAGTTCTCATCTGCTGGAGAGAGGCTCCAATCATATTCTAGAACAAGAGGGCTCCACTGCCTTCTCATGTCCCCATAATTTCCCTTTCTTTCTATGCTGCCCATGTACCCCTACAGCCTCTGTTTACACCAATGTATTTTTAAGGTGGCCCCTTTCTACCGCCAGGAATAAGTGACCTGTCAGTCTGAGTCCTGTGTGTGGTGCTGGATGCTGGTGCTCCTGTTTCCATCCAGGTGTATGCAGCATTCCTGCATCCTTAAAATGAAGTCAAAAGCTGCTTGCCAAGTGCAGTCTCTTAGGACTAAAAAGATGGCTCTGGTTTAGAGCACTTGTCTCTCTCACAGAGGACCCAGATTTGGTTCCTAGAACCCACATGGAGGATCACAACTATATATAACTGTAAATACCAGGTCCTCTCTGACCTCTGTGGGTATGCATATCACATATATCAAATAATACGCAAAAGTCTTTTTTTAAAAAAAATGGAGTCTTTTATGCAAGACACAATCTGGAAAACCATGTTTGCACAACATGAAGTAACTCATGGCGGGGCACACACAGCCTGGTCACAACAGTGGAGTAAGTCAGTTTTTTATTTTGAGACAGCATCTGCTATATAGCTCAGGTTGGTTCAAAACTCCCAATTAGATGAAGCTCACCTTAAACTCAAACTCAAAATTTTCCTGCCTTAGCCTCCCAAGCGCTAGGAAGTCTCTGCTAAATGCAATTTAGAAGTTGAATTTTTAAAGAGCAGGTCTGACTTGCAGAAGATTCCAGAACGCTGAGGTTTAGTGCAAAGGAAGGGATTTGTATACAACCTAACCTAACCTTAAGCCAGCTGTGGCCGTGTCTTCACTTAACCAGATTGTAAAGGCAGGGTCCATGTGTAGTCAATGAGTTGGTGCCTTGTCTCCACAGGGGACAGATTTCTACTTGTCTCTCTGCCACAGCCTCCAGTCCACTTGGCTTGCATCCCAGTTACAGATACCTCCCCTGGTACCCTTTCTGGATCTCCCCAGGCTTCAGGAAAACAGCGACTTCCCAGCCCACCCAGAAGGAGATCTAGATTCTGCCTTACGTCTTCCAGGTTGTTTATCTCTGACAGGCCCTGGCTCTGTGTCTGGCTACGTAGGAGGCTCTCTCCGTGTGCAGTGTCAATATAGTCCATCATATAAGGGCTATATGAAATACTGGTGCCGAGGACCGCACGACACAACATGTAAAACTATTGTAGAAACCGACGGAAGTGAGAAAGAAAAGAGGAGTGGCCCAGTGTCCATCAGAGACCATGCTGAAAACTCCACCATCACAGTGATCATGGAGAACCTCAGCGAAGACGATGCTGGGTCATACTGGTGCAAGATTCAGACTTCCTTTATCTGGGATTCATGGTCACGTGATCCATCGGTCAGTGTAAAGGTGCATGTCTTTCTAGGTAAGACTGCTCTGGCTCCAGCCACGGAGCTTCTAGGGAGTATCTGCCTGCACTTGGGACATGTGTGGACATTTGTCTTGAAATGTGCCTCTGAGTGTTGTGATCGTCTCAGCCAAGTTGGGAAAAGAGTGTGTGATAGACATGGAGAAAGATGGCTGACCTTTCAGCCATGGCTGGGGGAGGGGCGCAGTATAGGTCACACAAATCGTCTGACATCTGATGTCTCTAAGAGGAGCTGAGGAACAACCCACATCTTCCTTAGCGGTGGGTTAAAGTGATCTTCAGTTGTTCCCATATGAAGGATGCTTGGCAACCCTACATGGCC
The DNA here is from genome assembly GCA_902729485.2 of Mus minutoides. Taxonomy (NCBI): domain Eukaryota; kingdom Metazoa; phylum Chordata; class Mammalia; order Rodentia; family Muridae; genus Mus; species Mus minutoides. The sequence goes on along the minus strand of LR753230.1, from coordinate 10,622 downwards.
TCTGGGAGGATCCATGGTCATGGGCTGAGCTGTGTTCATTTACACTCTCTTATAGGCTTCTCATCAGTTGGGGGGAGGGGAACCCATGAGAGATCTCTCTACCCTCCCTTAGACAGAGTCAGACAGGGCTGGGAAGAAAGTCTGACACTGCACAGATGGCCAGTCTTTGAGCAAGAAGCCTCCTTCAGCCCTTGAGAGCCCCACCCAGGATGTGGCTTACAGCACTTCTCAAAACCTCTACTGTGAATATATGATTTTGTGTGACATCAGATCCACACAGATACTCTGTACAGGCTGGTGACCTGGTGTGTATCTTTATCTCCAATAGCCACAACTCCCATGGAGACTACACTCCCCGCCACAACTGTGATCCTCTCACTAGTGAATTCTGGGCAGAACCTGAGGATTAATACTAATGTGATGTTCATCTTCCAACTGTGGTAAGGACCCAAAGCTTGGGGAGAGTCAGTAGCAGTAGGATTCTGGGGGTCAGCAGTGGTATCTCATATTGGGGAAACCTTAAGACTGAGTGACATCCCTCACCCCGATCTCAGTTTTTACATTCTGCAAGCCTCCCTGTGTATGCCAAGGGATGGAAGAGGGGCTCAAGGAACACAGGCTTGGGGCAGACTCTGTGTTTGACCGATTCACATTGCTTCCCCATTCCCCCATTTCTGTCCTTCCCCACCCGACTCCAGACTTGGAGTCCTAGCTCTGTGTCTTTTTCAAAAGCCACTGTTGAGGGTCAGGGCAGTAGCTCAGTGAGTAAAATTGTTTGCTACCAAGTCTAAGAACCTTAGTTCAATCTCTGAGCCCCACAATAAAAAATTAAGTGTAAAGATCGTTGTTCAGCTGGAGTTCTTGCTCCAGGGAGCTACTCATGAAGTACTTGAAAGAATAGGCTCAGCTCCGGGCTGAAGTTTACATTTGTTCTTACTTCTTAGAGATACTCAGAGAGGACCAGGATGTCTCTAGGCCCTGAGGGAGGGAAATTCAGAAGAACTAGTTTCGGGAAGTCAACTGAAGACTAGGGATATAGCTTAGTTACTAGGGTGGCTGGCTAACATGCACAACGCCCAGAGTTTGATCCCCAGAAATGCATAGACTGGGTGCTGTCATACACATCTCTAATTACCAGCACTAGGGAATCAACAGTAAAAATAAACAGAAGTTCAAATTCAAAAGTACATCATAAAACCAGCTTGTGCTACATGAGCTCTGCCCCATCACCAATAAAGTCATTTAATAATTGAGAGATGGAAGGTAGCTCTGGGCCATACTTTTAAAAAACATGCCTAGCTAGAACCCTTCCCTCTTGTCACCCGTCACCTCTCTGTAACAACAGACCTGGGAGTGGAGGGGGCACAGGGGACTATCTCCTTGAGTCAGTCCCTAGTCTGATTCGGGATCATTTGGATCTTTGAGGCAAGACATTAGGAAATGTGGGAAGAGACAGGTTGGCTTTGGATCCTCTCCTTGAACTTATCTTCCATCTTCACATGCCCGCAGGTCCCTGCTCAGCAGCATCCAGTTCCAGGTCCTGGTCTTCCTGAAGTTGCCTTTGTTTCTGAGCATGCTCTGTGCTATCTTTTGGGTGAACAGACTTTAGGGGATTCCTGGGGGGAATGTAGAGTGACCCGTCCAAGAACTATGAAGTGAAGCATCCCAGGAATGCCCTGGGAGGGACTCAGCCCTGCAGACTGTGAGAGACATATTGGATTCTGGATCAACTCTGCTCGGAGGCCGCAGTGCCTGGATTCTGGACTTCATGTTCTGTGTCTCAAAGGTGGGGGGCCTGATTACCAAAGAGTCTTGGATATCAGAATCCTGTGGTGTCCTCCGCATAAAAGAGAGAACAAAACCGAGAGTAAAGGTGCATACCGTTAATCCCAACACTGAAGAGGCAGAGCCAAGTGAATCTCTGAGTTAAAAGCCAGCCTAGTCTATATAGTGAGTTCCTGGACAGCCAGGGATAAATAACAGACTCTGTCTCAAACACCTACCAAAAAGAGGGAACAAGACTCTCCCGGGGCCCTGTGTTAGAGGTCTGTCTTTCCCTTCTCCAAATTTCCTGGATTCTGCTCTCATGTCAGCTCCAAAGGGTGAGAATCTCCTAGAAGTCTCTTGAACAGAAGTCTAGCCCCTTGATCTTCTCAGTGCCATAAAAGCATCCCAGGCCATTGTCTCCGATGGCAACAATCACCTCCTGACTACAAAGAGGAGGTTCCTGAGGAACTGTCCCTCACACACTTGGCTTACAGGCTGTGCCCCCTCTTCTAGAACAATCCTAAAGGATTTGGCTTCTGATAGAGCATTTCAACTGCCAACTCTCCCAAGCACACAGAGAGGTCAACTAGGAGTCTAGAGGTGTGGGCTCCTGGAATGTTCAGGGCTGGAGAGAAAGGCACGGGGAGGGAGAGGGACTAACAGGTTCCTAGAGGTAGGTGAAATTACCAGTTGAGTGTTCAGGACCAAGGACAGAGCTCCGAAGTTGAGGTTAGACTGCTAAACTAAGCCTTCAGGACCACGGACAGAGACTGTAGCGGCTCTTCGACCACCAACCGTGCGGGTTTCAGCAGCACAGCAGCCATTACTCTGTTCTCAGCGGTTTTCACATGCATTCATCTACATGTGTGTTTAACTATGCAGCTTTGCCCTACACAGGCATCTAGGTAATGACCATCACAGTCAAAACAGAAGATTGCTCTACCATCACTAGTCCTCCTTCATGCAGGTCTGCCTCATTACTGCCCACTAGAGACCACTGATCTCTGTCCGACTCTGGCTCTGTCACTTTGAGAATGTTCTAGAAAGAGAAGCATTTCAGTGATATATCTTTTCCTCCCCTGTCAACTACAAGGCCTCTGGGATCCACATAAGCAGATGTTCTTAGAAATCATCCATTCCTCTTTATTTCTGAGCATTATTCCACTGTATACATTCATTACAGTTTAACTCCTTATTCATTTACGTATTTGGGTTATTTCCATTACAAATAAAACTATTATTCACATTTTGTACGTATTTTTTTCATACAATTTTGCATTTTTATGTCTCCTGGATGTATACTTGCACAACTACTAAGTTATATAGTAAGTATATGTTTAGTTTTCTAAGAAATAACCCAACTATTTCTGGCATGGTGACGTCTTACTTTTCCATCAGCTAAGGAAGGAAGATCTGGGGTTTTGTTTGTTTGTTTGCTTTTTGAGTTTTTTTCCCATTGTCATCATTTCTTTCAAGGAATTTAGATTTCCTAGAAGTGCTTTGTCTGCACCTGTGTCTGTACACCATATGCATGCCTCAGAGGTCAGAATAGAGCATTGGATTCCTGGAACTGGAGTTAGGGATAGTCTTGAGCCTCCATGTGAGTGCTGGGAACCGAATCTGGATCCTGTACGAGAGCAGCAAGCACTCTTATCTATGGAGGCCTGTCTTATTTCTTGTCATCCCAGATGTTCTGATAGACATGTGGTTCTGGGTTTCCCAAGTGACTGATGAGATTGCAAATATTTCTGGTGTGTTTCATTTCTGCCCACACATCATCCTCGACGGCATATCTCCTTTGTGTCTTCTATTTATTTTTGAACTGAAGCCATTTTTGAAAATTTGTTACTTTTTTTTAACTTAGTGTGTATACATGAACACATGTCTGTCACAGTGCAAGCATAGAGGTCAGAAGACAACTTGTGGGAGTTGGTTCTCTTCTTCTACCAAGTGGATCCTGGAACTTGAATTTAGGTCTTCAGACTTTGAGGCAGGTGCCTTTACCTGCTAAGCCATCTTGATACACTTCTGCTTCAGCCACCAGAGTTGTGTACTGCAGACATGCACTGCCATGCCTAGACTAAATAAATTAATGTTTCTTATGGCTTTCCTTTTAGAGTTATCTGCATACTATACACAGAAGTCTTTGTCCATATTTTATCTCAATCTCTGGCTTGTGTTTTTATCCTCCTTATAAGATAGTTCAATGAGAACAAAATTACTCTTTGTGTGTTTGCATGTGTATAGTGTACATATGTGTTTGTGTGCATGTGTATGTGTGGGCACACTTGCCTGTCCATGCATGCATTGAGGCCAGAGCTGAACTTGATTGTTTTCCTATATTACTTCGTAACTTATTATCCTCTCATAGAATCTGGATCTTGCTGTCTGAGCTTGACTGCCTGGCCAGCAAGTTCCCAGGAATGCCCAGGAGTCCCCTATCACACTCAGTGCATAGATTACAGATGTATGCCACTGTACCCAGGTTTTATGTAAGTACTCAGGACCTGAACTCAAGCCCTCATGGTTAAAGGACAAGAACTTTACCCATGAGCCATCTACGTGGTCAAAATGTTTTAAACTTTGATGACACACAATTCATCAAATTTTCTTTTAAAGGTTATGGTTTTGGTGTCACGTATAAGAAATTGTGAGTTGTCTCATATTTGTTCCTACTTTTAAAAAGTTTTAGAGTATCTATCCTCTCTCTCTTTCTCTCTCTCTCGTGTGTGTGTGTGTGTGTGTGTGTGTGTTTGTGTGAGCATACAGAGGCCAAGGAGGTGAGAGCTGCCTTGCTCCATGGCTTTCTGTTTTATTCCCTTGAGGCAGGGTCTCTCCATGAACTAGAGCTCACTGCTTTTTGGCTAGGCTGATAGCCAACAGGCCTGAGTTTGGTAGTTTTATTAATTTAACATTTCAACTCATGAATCATGATTTATTTTTGGTTTCTTGTTTGGCACAGGAGGAAGGACATTCTAGGCATTTAGTTTTCTAGCGTGTGGATATCTGAGTGTTTCAACAGTGTTTGTTAAACTCACAATCTTCCACTTTTTAGTAAAAAAACAAGTCAAGTACATTTGAGTAGGGGATGAATTACATTATCCAGAGCCCAGGGAGAAATGAAGCCATCAAAATGTGAGGTCTGAACCAAAGACAGAGCGCTACAGTGAAACTTAGACAATTGCCCTTAAAAATACTATGAGCAAAACAGAATGCGCCTGTCAGTTCATGCAGAATCTAGGGTAGCAGTCTGCAACCCCTGACGAGAGGATGGAAACGTCAGATCCTAGAGCCATATGCTGCTCCCAGCAGGCCTGGGGACTGACCTTCTAAGGTGCACAGATGGACCTGCAGGGACGAGGTGGGGACCAGTCAGCAGTGCAGATTCAGCTCTCTGCCTGGGTGGTGTCACATCTTCAAGTCATGTTCTTATAATAATCAATGGGATAGGCTAAGACCCTTCTCTATGGCCCTTCATGTTCTGGCTGTAAAGTCTTTAAAACTTCCTTCCCCAAAGTCCACATGGGGACGGGTTCAGCCAGTAGATGGCAGTGTGGTTCTTGGATTTATTTATTTATTTATTTATTTATTTATTTATTTATTTATTACAGAAAAACACCAATATAAGGACGGAAACTCTGCCCTAGAGAAAGCAAGAAAGTAATCCTTCAACAAACCTAAAAGAAGACAGCCACAAGAACAGAATCCCAACTCTAAAAACAAAAATGACAGGAAGCAACAATTACTGTTCCTTAATATCGCTTAATATCAATGGCCTCAATTCTCCGATAAAGAGACATAGACTATCAGACTGGCTACACAAA
>LR752667.1:55977-67360 GCA_902729485.2 Mus minutoides | reverse complement strand
CTATGAAGACCAGGCTAGCCTCAAACTTGTAGTGATACTCCTCACCTTGACTCCAGAGTGCTGGGATAACAGACATGCACTACTACACCCTACTGTGGTTTAATGGTGAGCAGAAGACATTTCACTTTGCCATTATAGTAAAGCAGTCCATCTTTCTTGCGAAAGGGATGCCGCAGTGTAGAGGAATTTTCATCCAACAACATGGTTGCTCTGGCAAGGATCGCATCCAAGCATATGATCTGGCTGGATGGAATACACACCTTGAATCCATCTGCTGAAATACAGATGGGCCTTTAGTACACGCCTTTAATCCCAAACGGTAATTGAGAGGCAGACAAAGTGACAAATCAGATAAAAATTTGGCAGAATGAATCAGAGGTAACATATGCCCAGCTCTCACGAGAACAGACAGGAAAGAGAGGCAGTGAGGGAGGCAGTTCAGTTCAGTACAGTGGAATTCTGTGGAATTCAGTTGAGTTGAGTTGAGTTGAGTTGAGTTGAGTTGAGTTGAGTTGAGTTGAGTTGAGTTCAGTTCAGTTCAGTTCAGTTCAGTTCAGTTCAGAGAAGCTGAGCTCAGTTTGGAGCAGTTCAGTGCAGTTGAGCTCCATTCAGAGCAGAGCAGTTGAGTTGTGGAGTTCAGAGACAGTCTTTCCAAGCAGAACAATTCAATCAGAAGCTGAGAAGCCAATTTGAATCAGTCAGCTCTGAGAGGAATTTGAGCCAGAACAGCTGAGTTGAACCAGCTAGCCAGAGTTCAGAAATAACTAGAAATGGTGAGCTTCTTTGGCGGTAAGCATAGGCTGAAACATTTTTGGCCTAGCATAGCAAACAGAGGTTGAAAGCTGAAGCCTTCAAGGTCCCAGTTTACAGAAGATTAGGTTGTATGGAGGCTAGCAGCCGAGGGATAGTTAGAACAGAGAAGGAAACACGCTAGGCTCAGCCTAAGCCATGTATTCACTTGGGTACAACCTGGGTACAGTTCTCATCTCATCACATCATCTGAGGAAATAAAAGTGACCTTTACACAGTAGTGAAGGGACTCAGAAGCTACATTTATGTCCAGCTCTGCCTCACAACTCCAGACAACCACATGTCAACAGTGTTCATTTATTCATTCAACAAAGTTGGCTGAGTTTCTACCCCTTGGGCCCTGTGGGGGAATCTTGTGGTGGATTTGGTTCAACATTTATATTATGTTAATTAGATTCCCAAAACTGCATGAGATTCTGCACGTAAAACACTGATGGTCCCTGACTCCAGTTGGCCTTGATTAGTAAATAAAGTTACCAAGTTTGAGAGCTGCAGAAGAGAGACCTTACCAATTATGCAACAGCCGAGGAAGAATGGCCCCAGGGACTCCCCCCACCCCCATAGGGTCTAGGGCAACCAAGATGGAATATCACCTTTAGTAAGTAATAATTCATGAGTCTTGGAGAGGAGCTGTTAGCCATGTGGAGGTTTGGGAGAGGCCCCGCCACTGACCTGCTTGGGGCATATTAAATATAAGGCTGTGTATGTGTTTTTCATTCAGAAACCCAGAATATTGAGGTAGGTAGCAAGGAAGTTGCGCTGCCACCACTAGGGGGATTTGAGAAGTATCAATCGCCTATTGCTACAACTACTTTAATGCCCAGCTCTGCCTCCACACGTCAACAGTGCTCATTTATTCATTCAACAAAGTTGGCTGAGTTTCTATCCCTTGGGCCCTGTGCTAGTGTGGGGAAATCTAAGGTCAATGGAGCATGCTCTAAAGACTCAAAGTGTTTGAGAGAAACACGTTTGGAAAGAAGTGAATCTCAGTAGAGCCTGCAGAGAATGATAGCAGAGAGAACCCAATGTGATGGGCACAGAAATTAGGGAGCTGCTATTGTAGACCCTACAGTTCATACTAAACCCTGCTAAACAGCCAATAGTAATTATCATAAAGTCTGCATTGAGAATGCTTTCTAAAGCATTTCATTTTATAATTTGAAGACACATACAATAATTCAAATAAATTGTCAAACATTTTTTCCAGCAGAGATTTCATATGTGTACTGTTGGGGGAATTAGGCAGCTGGAGTAATGGTAGACAGTACTCACCATTTTTTATCCTCTTTCGTCATTTTCTCAGCTTTATGTCACTTGGGCACACAATAGATTAAGCCATGGTCAGAATGTCATTGCTTACATTTGAAAGTTCCCCCAACATTATTGTAACCTATAGATAAAGTTGAGGACATAAATATGATCCTTAAATATTTTTGTTTTGGCTTTTTTGAGGCAGGCTTTTTCTGTAACAGCCCTAGTGCTGGCCTGGAACTTTGTAGACCAGGATGGCCTTGAACTCACAGTGATCCACCTGTTTGCCTCCAGAGTGCTGGGATGAAAAGCATGAGCCACCACAGCATGGCCCTTAACAACTTTTTAAAAATATTCACTTCTAGCCAGGTGTGGCAACACACACTTTTAACCCCAGTACTCAGGAGGCAGACATAGGTGGATTTCTGGAAGTTCAAAGTCACCCTTAGTTACATAGTGAGTTCCAGGACAGCCAGAGCTATTTAGAAAAACCCTTCCTCAACAAACAAACAAACAAACAAACAAACAAACAAACACTAAACAAGCACAAATGTTTACTTCTTGGATTATTGATTTGTTGTAAAGTAAATACGATCTTGGGTCATATGATTTCCATCATGACTGCTCAGAAGTATCTAACCTTGTGTGTTCATACCAAATAATCTATACAGCTTATTGATGTATAAGTGATGTTTCCACCTTATTGAATTGTAAACATTACATAAGTATCACATGTAAATGTCATAGAGTTCCAAAGCACAAACCATAGTGAATGTTACTGTAACTGTCTGAGAGGAAAGCAAGATGGGAATTCGTATTTACTGAACACTATGAGCTAAACACTTAAATATATTATGATTTTTAATGTTTTTGAAACACTCAGCTATGAAATAACTTTTGTTGGTTGCAACCAGTGTTTCTTATGTAAAAATGAAATGAGAAAAGAAGAGATTTATGAGCGTATCAAACAAATGTGGTCATTGGAAATACTGGTTCATAAGATCTTTTGTTTCAGTGCCATGGGAGTGTATGGATGTAGTTTATTACATGATGTTATTTAACTGTCTTTCTCATTCAAGATTGATAAAAAAAATATTTAAAGAACAATCAGAATAAACAGTTACTATCAAATCCATTTATACAGGGATGTGCTGAGATCCAGAGATCTTAAATAACACCTGTGTTCACATAGCCATGGGTGGCAGGACACATTTTAGGTGTCAATATGTTCCATTGTCTCCTGGTGGAAACAAAATTCAGTATGAATGAAGAAACAGTGTCTATAGAGAAGAGTCAGGAGTGTTCATAATAATAAAGATAATATTCATTTAACAATACATTAACAATTCATTTAATATTAACATGAATTACCACTTCCTGGTTTTTCGGTTAGGACAGCCTTTTCCTGATTGACTTATGAACTGTCACAGGCCTCGCTAGTCTGAACCCCAGGTAAGTTTTTGCTTTACTTTCATCATTGCTAAGCCTTCATGGAAGCCCTGTGCCCTGTCTGACTTCAGTTTTGATTAACGTCTATTGTCATTCCAGGCCTAGCACAGAGTCCTCCCCTGGGTCCTCTCGGCTTCACAAGCAGTCCAGCCTCCCAGAGGCTAAGTAGGTGACCTGGGGCACACCTGGCCGTCTTGGCACAGACGCTGAGTGCACACATTTGCTCCTAAGCACTGCACCTGGACAAACAGGACTCGCACTTCTTGGCTCCAAGGACAATATTTCTTTGCTGGATCATTTTCCTGTCTGCATCTTCAGCCATCCTGCAGAGTGATGCCCTCCGCATGCTGTCTGTAAAACCCCAGGAACGCTTCTCCTCACACTGCAGTCCCCGTAGTGGTTTGGGCAATTTGGAAATACAACTGAAGCAATCGTTTATTGATTTTTCCTTGTTTTTCTTCTTGAACCTCTTCTGTTTCTTTAAGACCCATGGGTTATTATTTTTACTGTGGCTGTGAAGAGTGAAGCTCTTGCCCATAGAATCCTTCTACCTAATGAGCAATGGCGAGGCAAAAGTAGCAAACCCACAGACTTGGATGGCATCCTTCCCAGGACACCCCTAGCCTTCTGTATTTACAAACCCATAAGGTATCCACCTGTGGATAAGTGTACTTTTGGTGGGTTTGGAAAGCATCGTTGAATGCTCAGGGGAGACCAGCAAAGGAGCCTCTGCTTTGGATGCAGAGGAACAAGGGACTCCAGCCTCCACCATAGGATGGGAACAATGGCATGGCGCGTCTTGCTCACTCTGGGCAGATACTGGCTTTCATGGTTTGGTTGGGGAGTAGGGCCAGCCATGTAATTTTTGTGTCAATGTAAAAATAGGTGTATATATACAGACATGAGTATAATGTTGTATATACATATACATACACATGGATACACAAATACACTTATATAAAGCCTCCTGAAGGAAAATTAATCCAAATTATAAGGTGATAACCACAACACATTAAACCAAGCATAAGATTCTGTAAGATTGCTGAAACCATACAGTTACAAAACTCTCCTCAATCTCTCCTCTCTCTCTCTCTCTCTCTCTCTCTCTCTCTCTCTCTCTCTCTCTGTGTGTGTGTGTGTGTGTCTCATACATACATACAAACCAACCAACCCATAAAAAGAAGCTGTTGTTCCCATTTTGTAGACGAAGAAGCTAAAGCACAGCTAATGATACCTTATTTATTGAAGATAATTAAGTAAAAACATAATCTAAGTGTGGAATGGAGAGGCAGGCAATAAAGATGCTTGTCATGGAAAAGATTAAAAGATACACAAAAACAGTTATGAAGAAATATACTACATTGGTGTAATATGTTACTTAAATGTCTTATATTAAAATACTTCTAGATTTACTTGTAATTGTAAGAAATAATAACCTAGCTGCCATTTTCACAGTTTCTTCTTTATAAAACGACATTCCAGCACTACAGCAAGGTTGTTGACATCCATCCATGAGGATACACGCCCACAAAGATGGGCCATGTATTTTATGACTACCTCCAAATTGCTCCTCTACATCCTCCATCCCATCCCACCTGTGATCAGAAAGATGCCTAGAGGTTCTTCCCCAACCCTGTAGAATTAGAAAGAAAATAAGGTAGGATTTATTCTCTGAAAATATGGTTGAATCTAATACATTTCCAGCTCTGGTAATATTTATTTTTGTTCTGCATGAAAAGCCTCTGGAGACATTTTTGTTAATGCAGGGAACTTTCTTTTAGAAGATTTATCTTCTGTGTTTAATTTTGTGTGTGTGTGTGTGTGAGAGAGAGAGAGAGAGAGAGAGAGAGAGAGAGAGAGAGAGAGAGAGAGATGAAATGAGTGCAGGTATCTATGAAGGCAAGAAAAGGTATTGGATCCCATGGAGTGGAGTTACAGGCTACTATGACCAGATTAACATGGAAGCTGGGAACCAAACTCAGATCTACTGCAGGAGCCTTGCAAGCTCTTAATTAACCACTCCAGCCATGGCTGTTCCTTCTTAAATCCTTCTTTTGAGCCATGGAACAGATTCTGTTGAATTCCCTGGCTGGAGATGCTGCGCTGCCTTCTGCCTGATGCTGTAGGTCATCAGCTCACATCCATCTACACTCTGCCCTTTCCTCTTTCTCCACACAAGCCTACTTTGGGTTTTACTACTCCTTCTCTGAGAATTGTATTTTTTTTTCTAGGAAGGCTAGCTCCATCATCAATTCCAGAGAATACATTTTTATACGTCTTATCTATTCTGGGTTTGCCACTCTGCCTTCTACTGCAGGTGCAGGCATGTGTATATAGTATAAGCCATAAAGACATGTGCCATTCTGTAAATCTAAATAGAATGCTCACAGACATTGTGTGGTTATCAGGATGACTGTGGCCTTGTAAGATGAATTGGGAAATGTTTCTGTTTCTACTTTGTGGGATAATTTGAGTAGTATTAGCATTAACTCTTCTTTGAAAGTCTGGTAGAACTCTGTGCTAAGTACATCTTGCCCTTTTTTTTGTGGGGTGCTGTTTGAGGGGACACTTTTTAAAAATTTTTTTATTGATTCTTTGTGAATTTCACATCATGGACCCCAATCCTATTCATCTCCCTGTCTCTTCATATCCACTCCAAACCCTTGCAACCTCCTCACCAAAAGAAAACCAACCAACAAACAAAATCTCACTGTGGAAGCTGTGGTGTGACTGTGTGTTATACAGTCTGCCCTTTTGCCCAAACTGCTTTTCTTGCAAAAGTTCATTGCAATGAGTCATTGGTCTGGTTCAAGGCCTCTGGCTTCTGCTACTATCAATACTGGATCCTCCCTGGGACTCCTCTCTGATATCCTGTTGTTGCCCTGTGTCACGGAGATCCTGCATCTCTGGGTCTTCCGGACGAGCCCCTTCACATGCTCCAGCAGTTCATAGATGGAGTAGATGTTGGGGTGGGCCAACTCATGGCCCTGGATCTGAGTCTGGGTAGGAGCTCAGCTGGTCAGCCTGACAGTTGGGTTGAGAAACTTTTAATTACTGCTTCATTAATCAGTCATTACTGTTTCACAAGGGATTTATAAGACTGTTTAAATTGTTCACCTTACCTTGTTAACTTTGTTAAGTGGTATGTATCAAGAAGATTGTCGATTTCTTTTAGATTTTCCAATTTGATGGAGTACAGGTTTTTAAAGAAAAAAATAATTTAAAGAAGCATGGGTTTCTATAATTTGTGTTATTAATATTTCCACACATTGTTTTCTGGGACTATAGAATACAATCATAATATTGTATAATTTCAACACAAATTTCAGAAAAAAATGACATCCTTCACGGGTTGGTTCTTTCTGCCATACCTTTCTGCAGAAAAACCTCTTGGTTGCTCCTATTAAGATGTGGCAAGCGACTGAACAAAGTCTTACATGATCAGTTCCGTATGGCACCTCGAGGCTGAGTGACATCTCTAAGTCCCACAGCACACCGGAGGGTCAGCAAATCGCAACTCCACCTGAAATTCCTTCTTCTTCTCCATTTAGTCTGAGAGCAGAGGTCTGGGATTATACTATCGATCATCAAAAACAACAATAACAAAAGCAGCGTGACTGCCACGTGCCTGGAACAGTACAGGCTCGTAGTAAAAGTCTTCAGACTAAAACCTGCACAGGAAACAACCACGTGACCCCGCGGAGTCCGGGGGGGCCTGACATTCCCAGCCCCACGCTGGGTCTCTGCTCCCCAGCAGCTCCGTCATCCTCTCTATTTGTTGTCTTGTATTTGTTCCATCCCAGTAATGACTGTATCCATCTCCATGGTTACCCTGATTTCCTACAGGGTAGGAGCTGTGTCTCATCTTCTTTGATTTCCTAGTCAAAAACAGCACCTGGCATATACAAGCTATTTAATAAATGTTTGTTGAATTCGATTAAATTGAATCCTGTCCTCAGCAACAGAAAGAACCTTAGAGCGCCTACCCAAGATCATGAAAACTCAACTTTCCTGATTCTATTTTCAAAGGACTTGCTAAAACAGAACAGCATGACATCTTGGCCAGCTCTTCCCCCCACCCCACCCCCACCCCCACCCCAGGCTTTGGGCAAACGTGGTATTTCTTCTAAGGGAAACCTGTCAATCTCCGTTTAAGTTGAGTTTAAGATTTCAAAGGGCAGAATTCAGCAGTGCCCTGAACCTTCAAATGAATTCATGATGAGAGGACTATCCAAGTCCCCTCATTGCTCTTGCCCTGGAATGAGTCAAGCCCGGCCAGCCCAGCTTGATGACAGCTCTAATCCCTCCCTCAGGATGCTCTGCTGAGGGTGGCTGGAGATAAAACTAACTCCGTAACTTCTTTTTCTGTTCTCAGTGTTTGAGATTGAAAAAAAAATTTAGGGAATAAAATCCAGGGTCCTGCACGTGCTAGGCAAACCATCTACTTTGTTAGGGCCAATCTAGCACTGAGATACATCCACATACCTTCAATTCTGGGTCCTTTAAGGTCTTCCCAGCTAATGTGGCTAGCTATAGTACCCGTAGCATGCCACATTGTGCAAGCATTTGAGTTTTGGAAATTTTATTGATCTGGTTTTAAATCTCATCTGTAACTTCCAGTAGCTGAGAAGCACCAAGAATTTGTTATTATGTTTATCTGAACAACTATATAACTTCGAAAGTGAAGATAAAGTATATCTACATTGGGATTATTGTATACTTATATACACTGTAAAAAGAGTGGGTTTTCTATGTGCATCAAGTATCCAAATGATAATAAATAATAATAATAATATATTAGTAAATATAAAAATAAATATTATTTTCATTATTATTAATATTATTCCACATCAGTGGCTCTAGAAATTGTACAGCCTAATGCTACCCCCTCCCCCAGATAGCCAGCTATCCCAGATTTTGAAGATACATCACTTCAGGTAGTTTTGTTCCATAATAGCCATCTCTAGAACAAGGCCAGTAGAACAAACTGTTTCATTTTGTCCTGTGAAACTTTCATTATAAAGCAGAAAAAGACTAATTCCAGATAACCAAATGATTCGTATAACCTTCCCCCTTAAAAACCCACGTGGATTTCCCTCCTTAAAAACCTAACAGTGCTTATTCTCTTGCGACCTTAAAATCTCTAGGTTTCCCTAGTTGATAAATCTGAAGCTAAATGCGTTGGCTTTGTGAAGCTAGCCTGGCTTTCCTTGAAGCAATGGAGGCCCCTACACTATCGTGGCTGACCCATCTCTATCTCCTTCCCTTTATTCATTGCCATCTCCTTAGAAAATGGACTGTTTCTCGCACCTCTCCCTGGTTTCGTCTATTATTGTTTTCTTTTCCAATGATTTATTTAATTTTATTTAACGTTCATTGGTATGAGGATGCCAGATCCCCTGGAACTCGAGTTACAGACAGTTGTGAGCTGCCATGTAGGTGCTGGGAACTGAACTCCTCTGTTATCATATTTATTATCAACTTTCTGTTAGCACGACATACATGAAGCAACAGCCTCTTCCTCAAGACAAGCTCTGCAGTCAGCCCTGACCAACTCCATCTCCATAGAGACTTCCATCTATCTATCTCTAGCTGAGGACTCCTGCAGGCAGTGGAGGATGGGTGGGTTAGGGCAAAGGCTGAAGCATCTCCTGTCTCTCTTCTTTCCTCACCAGGGGCGGTCAATGTGATGCCAAGGGCCCTCTGCATGCTTCCTTCTCCTTGAGAGCTGGAACTGTCACGGAGGGCTGAATCTTTCTGACAGCTGTGTGCAGATTTCCACCACCACACTGAGTCTACAGGGACGACGGGTTTCTCTGCAGCTCCCGTGCCTGGAAGGACTTGAATACTTGGGTTTCTCCCATTGCAGTTTACCCTCTGTTATTACTTAGATTTCTATTGCTATGATAAAATACTATGAACAAGGAAACTTTTCAGAGCGAGCATTTATTTGGGTTTAAGGTTCCAGAGAGAACGTTTGAAACGGTAACGAAAGCATGGATGACATCAGGCAGATACGGCAAGGAGCTGAGCAATCGCATCGGTGTTCAGAAGCACAAAGCGGAGAGAGAAAGCTGGAAGCCAACACGGCAGCTATGGACTCTTAAAATCCACCCCAGTTGCCTACCTCCTCCGGCAAGACTGAAGCACCTCCCGATACAGCACCAAGTCTCAGGACCAAGTGTTTGAAAGTCTGAGCCTTGGAAGGACATATCTAATTCAAGCTACCACACCTCCTACGTCTCCTTCCTGCCTCCAGCACCTTTAGGAAATGGATTTTGTGGTTTTAGTTTGTTATTTTTGGCGATTTTTTTTTTTTTACTTTTATTGTGTTTTGATGAAGTGCAAAAACCTTGGGAGGTAAAAGAATAAGCCAATTGCTCCTGGCCACTTCTTTTATAGCCATTTTCATCTTGCTTTTTACAACTGATGATAAAGGTATATCTTTCTTTCTGAACTGGAAGAAACAAGAAAAATACAGGAGAGCCTGAAAATATGGGACAGAAGGAGGGACCTCATGGTCTTTCGAAACCCGTTGGCTGGATTTGGATGAATATTTTCTTTCTTCTGCCTAATGGGAAAAAAAAATGTTATATATAAAAGTCCTTTGACTATGGTGAGATACCAGTTTTGGACAAAGGTCATTGCAACACAGAATCATCAGAGAACATGAGATTTTTTTTTTAAGGTTTACTTATTTATTATATGTAAGTACACTGTAGCTGTCTTCAGACACTCCAGAAAAGGGTGTCAGACCTCATTACGGAACATGAGCTTTTTAACCCTGGAAGATAGACACTTGTTGGCCACTGCCAGTCCTGACTGGTGCTGCAAAAGACGGCGGGGTGCTGCAAATAGGGAACAAAAGGTGAACTTATTAAACCCACTAGAAATTACTAATGATGTTTTCCTGCCATTTCTGAAGCTAAGTTCCTAAACAGGATACATACAGGTCAGACTTGCTTGGATGTCAAATCTGTACAGTCGTTTCAACATGATTTCACTGAAGACCTTAGCAGGACTTGTATAGAAACTAGTGAGCAGATTCTGTAAATTGTAGGCAAAGCAAAAGACTTAGAACAATAAAAACAACTTCGAAAGAGGGCAGAATTGAAAACCCACACTATCTTTTTTTCTAAAAACTTATTATAAAGATGTAGTTATCAAGAAATATGGCATTGATGTTCAGGTAGACAAACATATCGATAAACTGCAATACAGCCCAGAAAGGGACTAACACATCACTTTTCAATTTGCAGTTAACATGCAAAGGAAATTTGTAGAGAAAGAATAGGCACTGAGGTGTTTGTTTTGTTTTGTTTTGTTTTGTTTGCCATACGTTGCTTAAAAGTCCTGCCACGCTCAGTGAGTCTGTCTTGGTTCTAGAGAGTAAGATGGCTGTTGGCCACTCCTGCTGGTCAGGTATCAACTATCAGTGGCGAACCGTGGGAAGTTCCTTGACTCCTTTCCCAAGTACAGTGTTATTAATCTTCCCACCAATCTCTGCAAAGAGTCAAGAAAAGATACAACCACTGTAACAGAGACCAAAACTCAAGCATCTATAAGGACTGGGCAAATCACTGAAACAAACATGAATGGTGTGGACTGGATAATTATTGCACCTGATCATCAAGTGTTTCCCTTCCTCCCCCCCAAATGTGAATTATTTCTAATTTGTATGTATGCTTTCCAATGTTTCTAGATTGACAATCCACAAGGTTTTTTCCCACCCCCACCCCTCCCCTAATCAGTGAGTTTTAAGTGCCACTCAAAATCAAAAGACTATAGGAGTGTCCCAAGTCACCAACCTTATTTCTTTCATGTTTGAAAGAGGCCAAGAGAGGGAACAAACAGAATCGGTTGCTAGTTTCCC
>LR752667.1:23477-53477 GCA_902729485.2 Mus minutoides | reverse complement strand
ATGTCAGTGAGAGCAAGCACCTCCAACCCCTTCATTCAGTCTTTCCAGGTATAAAGGCCAAGGACTACCTATCAACTCTAGATCACTAGGTCTCTGTAACTGGTCGCGTCATTTGGAAAACAAGTTTAGCAACAATTAAGCAAGTGAATTGTCACATAAGGAGTCTGAAGTAAAGGGCAGCCCCAGGCGAAGGGCTAGCATGCTGCGGGGCCATCTCCTGAGACAACTGGAAACCACAGAAGGGAGCCGTAAGAGTCTCACTTCCTGTGTCTCTCTTAATGACCTGCAAATTCCAAAGAATGTGAGAATCATCACATACATGCCTGCGTGCGCGCACACACGCACGCACCCACACACAGACACACCATGGAAACAGGAGATAGGGAGGTGCCATATCAAGTGAAAGGACAGCCGAGATAGAGCAATGAGACATATGTCACATGCAATTAGAAGAGGATACTATTTGGATGTTAAAAGGGAGACCAGCAAGGAGTGACAGCACGAAAGGTTAATGGTAGGGAGCAAATGGACACAAATAATAATGGATATGAATGAAAACACTATAGTGAAACCCATTGTTTTGCAGGCTAGCTTTAAAAATAAATGTTAAATGAAATACACATTCTAGGATTCTCTACAAAAGTGTGCACTGAGTAGGTCTTGAGGGGCCCAGAAAAGTGCCAAGCAGGCGAAGCCTTCCGTGATGCTGCCGCCGCGGCTCTATTCCGCATTGGAGAAACCCTGGCCAGAGTCGGAAGTCTTCCCTGTTAGCGTGATGTCTGTGCTGGCAGGGTGAGAATGTGAGAAATCCAGCTCTTATTTCATTTCTGGGTTTGTGCCTTTGTAAGTAAGGGCCTGAAAAAAATAATATGAAGGGACAGTCAATCCTGAGAAAATACAGGGTCTGTAACCTGGGAAAGTGGTACTCCCCTTCCCCAGGGGTGGCTCAGGGGTGTGAAATCAGGGCCCTGGGCACACGGATCTCTCCTGTCAAGTTTTCGTTTGAGCAACAAGCTTGTATTTAACTTGTGTTCAGTAAATTGTGCTACCGTCCATTATTCATTCAGTGAACCTCCTCCATGATGTCACAAGGCCTTTCCACCAGCGCTAACATAATTGAAGCAGGCCGGGTAGCTCACACAAAAGCAAAACACTGAAGTTAGAGGGTATGAAATAAAACCCTGATGCTTCCTAGGGAACCTGAAGATACGTGCTCATGACTCCAGACTTCTGTGGGCACAGTCAGGGCACAAGCTTGAGGCCAGCCTGGGCCAAAAAAAAAAAAAAAAAAAAAAATTTTGAACTCTGTCTCAAGAAAATGATGGATTCTTTTGTAGTACTTTGAATGAAGATGTACCTCATTGGTTCAAATGTGTGAATACTTGTTCCGCAGAGGTAATTCCACAGAGTAGGTTTAGAAGGTATGGCCTCCAGAAGGAAGTGTGTCACTGGGGTTGGGGGTGTGGGGAGGGTGGGGTGGATTTCACAAGGCTCACACCATTCCCAGCTCACTCTCTCAGCTTCAGGCTTGTGGGTTAAGATATGAGCTCTCACCTTGCTGCTCCTGCTGCCGTCTCTCCCCCTCACACATACAATGACGACCTCTTATCCCTCTGAAACTATAACCCCAAATAAGTTTTTCTTTTATAAGTTGCCTTGATCACGATGTTTTATCACAGCAGTAAAAAAAGTAACCAGTGCAGATTTCCTCCATTGTCACTGTAAGAAGTATTACTGAGTGCATCTTTGTGTGTGTGTGTGTGTGTGTGTGTGTGTGTGTGATTATTAAATTATCTTCAGATCTGCTTCAAATGTCTACTCCCCACCCAGCTTTCTCTAAGCTCCTGAGAAGAATGATAAAAATAAATGTAAGGAAATAAATGTATTTACTTATCTGCAGTATCTCACCAATCTCAGTGAGAGGGATACTGCATATCCTACAATCAACAGACTTTGTGGGTGGTAGGAGTTTTATCACAACACGAATCTCACTGTAATAAAATTCACTCTTTACCTATCTGCTTTCCCAAGTGCATCACAGATGCCATGAGGGGAGACTGAATCTTACTCATTAATAACTCCTAATACATGTAGGTGTTCAGAAAATGAATATAGACACACATACCTGAACAGACTCCATGTGGGCATCAGCCTTCAAAATAATACCCTGGGAAAGAGGTTGTTTGTTGTACTGCTGAAACTCTTTATAATTCCCGATTTTAAAAATATCTTCAAACAAGTTTCCAAAGCACATAAGAGCACAAGAAATATTATTGTATGTCCCTGTTCCCTTTTCCATTCAAAAAGTCTATTCTCTAAAAATGTTCTTATGGTTAAATGCACCCAAGAATCGCAAGTCACCGCCCTCAAGGTACAAACACTGTCTCGATGGCCTCCCTATGTTTTAATCCCGTGAAGCCGCAGTGATTCCACTCTGCCCCTCAGGGACCTCTTCTGTCGCAAGCCACTTTGATTTTGAGATCATCTTGTATGATTTTGTATCATTCCTATCTGTGGCTTTTAAAGAGCCCTTCATACAACTGCAAAGCAGCTGCCTTCCATTTTCTCTACATTTTAGTCAACACTTAGAACCCATGGTTTTTATATCCTATCTATCTATCTATCTATCTATCTATCTATCTATCTATCTATCTATCTATCATTTATCTACTTATCTGTAGGAGATACAGTATAACAAGATTTTTTTTTCCTGAGGAGATTCAATACTCATGTCTACTCATCAAAGACACTGAGTCCACAATAGGCCAAAGTGTGGATACCACCTGAAGTGATTGGTATTGGCTTGGGACCTCCAAGATAAAACTCTCAACACAAAGGAGATTTATTTCCCCAGAAGGACAAAGGACAGGGAATAAGAGACAAGGACAGGAGGTAGAGGACAAGGGAGAAGAGGAAGGGAATGAGTGGGGGGGCGGGGTTATTTGTCCTGGAGGGGGACAAAGGACTGCCTCTGGATAGAGAAACACAGACATGGCACACATAGGAAATTAGCAGTTTATAAAGGTAAAAGGGGAAACCCCATGCTAAGACGAGGTGTTTAATTTGATTGGGCATGTTAATTAGGTAAGTGGAAGGGGGATTTGTTTGCAAGTCTCCAATACCTTGATAGCTAGCCCTTGGTAGTCAGCCTCAAAGAGAGAACGTGGTCAAATAAGGGAATGGACTGTGGAGGAATTTAATCAAGGGGCTGGAGAGATGGCTTAGTGGTTAAGAACACTGACTGTTTTTCCAGAGGTCCTGAGTTCAATTCACAATGCGGCTCTCAACCATCTGTACTGAGATCCGATGCCCTCTTCTTTTGCATCTGAGGACAGCTACAGTGTACTCATATACATAAAATAAATAAATAAATCCATTTTTTAAAAAAGGAATTTTTGTTTGTTTGTTTGTTTTTCAAGATAGGGTTTCTCTGTGTAGCCCTAGCTGTCCTGGAACTCACTTTAGTAGAGGCCCTAGCTGGCCTCGAACTCAGAAATCCGCCTGCCTCTGCCTCCCAAGTGCTGGGATCAAAGACGTGCGCCACCACACCCGGCTCTAAAAAAGGAATTTAATCTAACAATTTTTACAAGGCAGGAGGGATAGGGAAGAAGGACAAGGCCTGCCAGAGCTATATTTGCCATGCTCGGGCTAGCTAGAGTCTCTGCATCACCAAAGTCCAATTTGGCGAACCAATGAGAGTTTTGGGGGGTTACTTACAGGAATATAGGTGAAGGGTGACTAACAGCATCATAAATGACTCAAAGACAGCCTCATCACCCACGGCTACTAGCAGGGGCGACAGCTCACAAAAACCAGAGCACACTGCACACAGCCTGCAGGCAGCTCAACAGGTTGGAGAGTTCCTTTTCCAAGGGAGTCAGTCTGTCTAACTCCTCCAGGCAGCCTGGCTTGTCTCCGAGGCTTCTTTGCCGTTTGACTATATTGCTTCCTCCTAGACGGAGGAGGCCTAATGAAATTTGGGAGTTTCAGGGACTTTCTGAAACTATTTTGAGGTGTTACCCTCTGGTTTAAGGATCTTCCCTGCAGGATGAAATGTTTCAACTTAGGAGGAAATGTAGCAGGAAATCTTTAAAAAGCCACCATCCCACGCTAGTGCCAGCTACTCTCTGGCCCCGGTCACTGCGTCCATGCAGCGACCACCCATCTCTCGGTTCTCTTGCTATTGATTCTGCTCACATTCCCTGTGGTTAGCGGTCACAAATCCCAGTAACCTGGTATAATCAAAACTCTAGAGGTGTGTAATTTATCAGTCAGATTTATATTAGTAAATTCTCACCAGCACAATGAACTCAAAACCCAATTGATATAAACACAAGCTGCACACCTAGATGGGGCAGATACATCCTAATTAGTACTTAGTCATCTATCTAAAATATCCCCAATACTTATGGCTCCCAGGACTATGTGATTCTGGCTCCTCTTCCTCTCCTATAGGTTCCATCTTATCTCTTCCTCTCCTTCCCTTCTCCTCTCCTCTCTGTCCCTCTGTCCTAATCTCTAAAATTCTTAGTCCCATTCCTTTTCCACTGCCCAACCACAGGCTCTCACTTTGTCTTGTACCTGCCCTCACCTGCATAGGACAGCAATCTACAAGGCAACTGTCACACAACAAGCATACATTTCCTTCCATCATTTGAGGTCTAGAGATTAAACTTAGGTCCTAAGGGTAGGAAGCTGTCACCTTTACTATCAGCTAGTGGGCCCAGTAGTCATCTTTCAAATAAAATCTTCTCTAACCATTGGGGGGTGATATTTTATGGTTGTCTTCATTTGCATTTGCCTAATGACTAGTGATATACCAGCTGGCCATCTGAATAAATGCCATTTCACTTCCTTTGTCTGTTCATAAATTTTTGTTTCTTATATGTATGAATGTTTTGTCTGCATGCATATATATATGCATTGTGGATGTACCTTGTACCCAAGGAGGCCAGAAGAGGGCTTCAGATCTTCTGTAACTGGAATTGGTTAAGGTTGTAAATCACCATGTGGGAGTTGGGAATAGAAATTAGATCCTCTAGAAGAGCACCCAGTGCTCTTAATTACTGAGCCATTTCTCCATTTAACGGAATGACTTGTTTCCTTACTGTTGAGGTTTTTATTTTTAAGATTTAATATTATATCTAAGTACACTGTAGCTGTCTTCAGATGCACCAGAAGAGGGTGTCAGATCTCATTACGGATGGTTGTGAGCCACCACGTGGTTTCTGGGATTTGAACTCAGGACCTTTGGAAGAGCAGTCGGTGCTCTTAACCACTGAGCCATCTCTCCAGCCCACTGTTGAGCTTTTTTTTTTTTTTTAACTAGGTCATATTATGATTTGACCCTTTGGTCTGTAGAAGTGTTTCTGTTTGACCTCCCTCTTGTCTACACTTCCTATTGTTGCTTGTGCTTTTATGGTTAGATCCAATATGTTTGCGCAAGCCAGGAAACCAAGTAGTTTATGTGTATTAACTCAATGAATGCTATTTGAGATGGGTTTAAAGCATGGCTTATACATTCACTCCTGATCATTTTTAAATTCATTAGAGCTCTCGCTTCTTTTGGCACTCTCTTCATGTAGGGCAGTGTCTACTTTTCTTCCCATCACCAAGGGACTCGCTCTCCTTGTATCTACGATGGGCTGAATTGTCACTTCTACAAGGTCATATGCTGAGGCCCTAAACCCAGTGCCTCATAGTGTAGCTGTATTTGGAAATAGGGTCTCCGGGTCTCTAAAAGGTTGATTCAGTTAATACATGGTCCTTATATTTAAAAAGAAAAAAAGAGTGTAAATCTGACGTGATTGGTGTCCTTATGAAAGAAAATTGGGGCACAGGCACACAGAGGGAAGTGAAGACCTGGGGAGATGGTGGCCCTCTATAAGCCACGGGAGGAGGCTTCAGAAGTAACCAACATCATTAACATCTTCATGTCAAACTTGTACACTTGGAGCTATTAGAAAATTACATTTGTTATTTAATTCACATACTCTCTTGTATCTGGTGTAGCAGCTATGGCAAACCCATACAATACCTCACTGTTAAAACTCTAAGGGGTGTGACTATGATAGGTCCAAGTTGATGATTAGGGCCTTTGCTAAATATAGGTTAGAACAAACCACAATATCACCAACCTGTAGGATGTGCTCTTCTGAACAAATGCCCACCCCACCTAGCCAATTAGCTTTGTCCAGGGGTATGAGAGCCAGGAGATAAGGGGTACAAGATAACCCCAATGGCAATGTATATTTAAGTACCCGTCCTTGCCAAAAAAACAAAACAAAACAAAACAAAACGACAGTAAGGACTTAGAACACCTTCCATTGCTACGAAACTGGAAGCTTAGCAAGCCTAAGTTTGGACCTGTATTTAAGATTTCTTTCTATGGACCAAGGCAGAGCTAACAAGACACCAAATCGTGTATATGTCAAGAAATAGGCAACTTCTACCACTTGCCTGCTGCTATATTTGAAGCCTCCATCACTACACCTGGCACCTGCTAAGAACTTAAGTAACACATCCACTTCCTATGGACAGCAACATCCAACCAGAGACTCTTTTAGTAGGTATAATTCCAAACAGCAGAAACCTTGGACAAGTCTTGCGATGGCTGGTTGGTCAAAAGATCTAGAAATCGAGAAATATACTCTGAAATTTGCACTTAGCAGATTCTTCTCAATTGTCTTGAATGTACAGTTACAAGTAAGAGAATGGTGACAGGGCGATTCGTAGAGGAGGCTGGAGCTCCCCCTAGAGGCGGAGATGAGGTATCTCTAAAAATGCAGTGCTGGCTCAGATAGGAAATTTCTTATTTTTGAAGGAGATAAAACCTAACATTATGTGGCAGCACTGTTGAAAGAACCTCAAAGGATAAAAGATCTAATGATAAATCTTTGGTTGCAAATACATTCAAAAATCTGTCTACTAAACATCAAGATGTAAGATACAAGGTATTTGAATATTAACATTAAAATTTATTAATTTTTTTTTGAGACAAGGTTTTCCTGTGTAGCGCTGTCTGTCTGTCCTGGAACTCACTCTGTAGACCAGGCTGGCCTCGAACTCAGAGATCAACCTCCCTCTGCTTCACAAGTGCTGAAATTCAGTGTGTGTGCCACCATCAGCCGGCTTGAAATGTATTCATTTTTTAATATCTATTTTTTGTGGGGTGGGTCTTAGAGAGAACATGGAAATGCAAGTAAGGTGTGGGTGTTGAGATTAGCAAACAGCTTGCACGAGTAAGTTTCTTCTTCCACCAAGAGAATCCTGGGAATTGAACTCAAATTATCAGACTCAGTAGCAAGTACCTTTATCATCCCTCCACAAAATGGAAATTATGTAAAAAAGAGTCTTTGGTATACACTGTGTAATTGGAGTTATTTTAACATTATATAATTTAATTTTATTACATGTTTGTGAGATATTATAATTCTGTTGAACTTCAAATGACATCTTGTCCTGCCAACCCAAAATTTCTAACAGTTCCAATAGTCAAGATCAGGGGCAGACTTGTGGTTTTATTGTTTAATTTTTATTGCATCCATGTTTGTGGAGTGAGGTCTTTTTGCAATTTGTATTAAAACATTTTTATTGATCCTTTGAGAATGGTATACAATGTATTTTGACCATATTCACCACCAACTCCCGCCCTTAACTCCTCCTAGGTCCACTTCTACCTCCCCATGCCTCTCAATTGTTTTCCTTAAAAAAAAATATCCCATCTATTTAATTCATCCTCTTGGTGTGAGGCTAGCCACTGGAGCATGGTCGACCTACCAGGAGCACCATTTGTGGTGGTTTGAATAGAAATGACCCTCCTAGACTTGTGTGTTTAAACACCCGTAGGGAGTGGCACTATTAAGTGTGGCCTTGTTGGAGGAGGTGTGTCCTCGTGGGAACAGACTTTGAGATCTCTTATGCTCAAGCTATGCCCAGTATGGCACACAACCTCCTTCTGTTGCCTTTGGATCAAGGTGTAGCACTCTTAGCTCCTTCTCCAGCATCATGTCTGTCTTCATGCTGTGATGTTTTCTGCCACGATGAAACTGTAAACCAGCCCACAACGAAATGTTTTCCTTTATAAAAGTTGCCATAGACATGGTGACTCTTGCTGGCAATAAAACCCAAACTAAGATGTGGAACTAGAAAGCTGTGCCATCAGGGATGCCAGGCCAAAGCAAGAGTGAGGTCAATATGTGTCTAAACCCCAAAATCTCATGCTGAGACCAGCAGGAGTAGTACTGCTTCCACCTTGCACTTGGCTGGCATGTCCCAGCACATGTAGCCTTACAACCCACACCTTCACTACCCCTGAGGTAGTCAGGTAACCTGCTGGCCAGATTAAAGGTTAAACAACTTCTTGCCTTATAAAGACGTGTCCAGAAAGCACCCTGATTTCCTGTTCATGCAAATGGACCATTCCCAGCACCTCAGCACCAGCCAATAATATATACTCACCACCCAAACCCCTACTCATTCCCCTAGATTTATATAACCCTTGTTCAGCCCAATAAAGAGAGCTGTTTCACGGAAAACCATCTCCAGAAGGCTGTTTCTCATGGACTCACACCAGCCGAGGATGCTATCTAACCCAGCGGCCTGGCTAAGCTCCATTCCTTCTAGTCTAGCCAAGGACACAACAATGGTTCCTGGATATCCCAAGGGGAACAGCAGACTTGGGCTGGCACTAAGAAACCATCAAAGAAAACTGACTCTCCCTTCTCCAAGAGCCATCAACAATCCACAGCTCCTCAGTTAGGAGTGGGAGCTTGAGATCCCCTTCCTGAGAAAAAGTGAGTAGCCAAGTGTTTTCTGCACAGTGATCCAACAGGAAAAGCAAACACTCTTACCATGGCGTTTCTCCAAATTATATTCATATACATAAATATATATTATTCTGCCTGGAGGACAAGACCAGATGAAGGAAGCAGGGATGGTGAGCAGCAGATAGAGATGAACTGTGAACATCTTCACGGAGGTGATGGAGATTCTTTTGGTCCATTTATGGTGCCATAACAAACTATCACAAACTGGGTAGCTTATAAACAACAGAAAGTTATTTCTCACAGTCTGGGGAGCTGCGAAGTCTCTATGGAGGAAGCCAGCAAACCTGATGGCTGCTCAGGACTCTGCTGGCTAATCTATGTGCCTCTGGTTATATCTATATCCTCACTTTACAGAAGTGGGTAGCAGCCTCTGGAAGATTTTTTTTGTCTGATTATTTAATGTTCTGTCCTCATGATTCGATCATCTCTCAGCAGCCTCATGCCCAAATACCAGCACATTAGTGGTTAGATTTCAACGTACAAATTAGGAGCAAAGGTGACACATATATTCAGACCATAGCAGGTATTACCCTGATCTGATGCAATAGTTCTCAGCCTTCCTAATGCCAACACTCTTTAGTACAGTTCCTCACGCTGTGGTGATGCCTCAACCATAAAATTATTTTGTTGTTACTCTATAACTAATTTTGCTATTGTTATGAATCATAAAACAGATATTTTTGGAGACAGAGGTTTGTCAGAGGGGTCGTGAGAACCACTGATCTATAATGGTTCCACTATTGTGAAGCCAGTTGGTGATACCAAGGGCTTGCAGCAAGTGATGCCATAGCTTATAGAAACCCTGTTAATTATGAACACATAAAATAATCCAGGTAAAACTTTAATGTGATTCGAATACACAGAAATAAGCAGAGGCCGTCTATTTCTGGCATGTGACCTCTCATGCCATCTTCCTTGGGCAGTAGGGAAACAGTATTTTCCCTGGTGAGACACGGTCACTCATCCTGTACCTGTGCTGCTTGGAAGCAGCCGCTTCCCCATCAGTTAGAATTGAGAGTGTGGCACAGCTGTAGAATCAGAGGCTCAGCCCCATGCCTGTGGAGCAGGGACTGTATATTCTTAGGACTTTCAGGGCAAGGGAAACAGAAGAACACAGGGGCAATCTCTGTCCTTGGTCTTGAAACTAAAGCCTCAATAAAGTCACAGATGAAGAACATGTAAAACCGGACAAATTCAAAGCAGTAGTTACGGATGGCTTCCGAGAAATGAAATATCTGGATCTGAGATTGAAGCAAAGTCTCTCTGTATGAACTTTGCGTTGTGTGACCTGATAAAGTCTATTTTCTGCAAGCCAGTTTTCAGTCACTTGTAACCATAATCGTCGCGACATCTGGGATTTACATCTGCACCAGCTCTAAGTCTGGAAATTGATTCTGTTACTGTCACCAGAGATGTCGCCTTTTCTACCTACAGCATCAATTCAAATCATAACGTGGATGATAATATGCTTCTGAAGCACGCAGGGCTGTGTACAATAAGATTACTATCTTCGAGACTAAATTCTATTAGTGAATTTGTGGCGAGCTGAAGAAATTTCACTTCTGATAGCATTTTATGGGGAAATGGCAAACTACTCTTAAGTGAAATTCAATTTGACTGTACAGTAGATAAGACATTAGATACAGAAATGGCGGTAGGAGTGGTTGCCATGGATATGTGTGAGAAAGAGAGACAGGAAGTCAAAGGCTTAGCTTGTGAGTTCACAAACTGACCAAGGATAACTGGTCTTGGAGTCAGTACCAAGTCATAAAATGATGCCAAGAGACATAGACTCCTCCTCGAATGGCAAGAAGTTTAGACATTTTATAAGAACATAATTCTAGAAAACAAGGACACTCCGTGGTCATTAAAAAGCTTTTCAGATCAACCAGGCATGATGGTTCTTTCTCATGCTGCTAGTAAGAATACACCTCTCTCCCTTGTATCTGCCCTTCTACAAATGTCCACTACATACCAAGGAACATAGAAACCCTTTTATCTCTAGGATTTTACAAACCATGAATTCACAGAATAAGACCGTGATTGTGGGACAACAGCATAATTTACTTATGAAGGGCAGGTGTCCAGACAGGGTTTCTCTATGTAACAGCCCTAGTTGTCCTGGAGCTCACTGTGTAGACCAGGCTAGCTTCAAACTCACAGAAATTCACCTACCTTTGCATTCCAAGTGCTGGGATTAAAGGCATGTGCCACCATGCCCAGCTTGGTGTAATTAGTGAACATACATCTCAGGGGCATCCTAGGACATTGGATGATGCAGCCAACGCTGCTTAATGTAATAGAAGCTGGAAGTATTTTCAAAGGTTGTACTTAGGGGATTTTAGCTGAGACCTTTAGGCACATCTATATGATTTCTCCTAAGCCCACTTTCTCCACACCAGCTCACTGTCCCTTCTGTTTACTTTTACCAATGAGCAGATGGTTTTCACAAACCATAAACACTTCCTGTTCTCTCTCACTCCCTGCCCATCGCAAAGGCTGCTGGCATAACTGGCTTAGCGTTCAGTATCACTTCTTAGCTAAACAAATGTGCAGGACACTGTGCAAAAGTTTGCTGTGCCTTTTTCTAAAAGATAAGCAGTGTGTGTTGATGACAAAGAGCCTGTAACTCTCACAGATGCTCTGTTAAGGCCTTTTGGGTAAAAAATCCCTCCTGCTTAGTCACTTGAAGTATAAATTTCTATGAATCAACTCACTGAAAATGTAAAGTGGGCATCTCCATGGACCTTTAGATTTCTATCCCAGAAAAAAAAATGCTAAAAGCAGTTAGAAGCCCTGGACACTGAGAATACTGAAGGGTCTTTAAGTATATGCATGTTAGGAACTATCCCATAGGCCCCAGGTCCAAATTTGAATAATTACTTACTAGCTGAGGAATGGTGAGGTTTAAGAAAGAATTAAATCTTTAGTTATTTAAATAATTAAATAATTAAGGAATTACTTGAGATTTTGTTAAGTTTTCTCATCTATAAAACGAGGATCTTTTCCTTGGAGGATTAAAAGAGATAATACACATGTCATGGAATGACATTTAACGCACACATGCAAAAAAAAAAGTTGTCTGGGAAGAGTAGAACACACCTTTAATCTCAGAACTTGGGGTGCAGAGCTAGTTCCAGGCTTGCCTGGTCTACACAGAGAGTCCCTGGTCCATACATAGTGAGACCCTGTCTAAAAAAAATATTAAAATACTTCTTAAAAGGTTAACTGCAGTTTTTTGCTAATATCCAATAGAGCATCAATCACCTTATTGGCCAAAGTTTGGTTGTAGACAGTAGCCCAGCCCCTTATACTCAGCCCACTGCTAAGAGCTCTCGCTCAGCCCTGGGCAGCACTGGTGAATATTTGAGGAGTCTTACTTACTGGCAAAAGGTAAAAGCAGCAGAGCGCCTGGCTTGTGCTGAGTGAGGTCTGAAGGGGGATGAAGTCCTTCAGAATTATTAAAGCTGAAAGGATCTATGTATGGCCTTTGTATAGGTCAGAGTGACTATTAGGTAGAACACTGCTTTGGGATGTCTGGCTACCCTTCTTCCAGCCTAACCACTATCTAGGCTTAAACTACATGCAGGTTTACAGAGAAACACACACACACACACACACACACACACACACACACACACACACACACTTTT
This sequence comes from Mus minutoides, assembly GCA_902729485.2. Lineage (NCBI taxonomy): Eukaryota > Metazoa > Chordata > Mammalia > Rodentia > Muridae > Mus > Mus minutoides. The sequence goes on along the minus strand of LR752667.1, from coordinate 40,996 downwards.
GCTTATCACCATTGCACTTTTAAAGTGCCCTGAAAGTGAGATCTTTTCTCCCTGCAGTCGTCCTATGACTCATAAGAGCAAGTGACAGAAGCTAGGATCTCAATCAGCGTTTGTCCTGGAGGGACTATTACCATTTCCCCACGATGCAGCTGGTTAGACCAAGGATGATCGACTGAGTGCCTCTTCCAAGGATGTGAACACAGCTTCTAGAGATGGTGAATACAAAAGCAGATGCCTTTGGTTTTGTACAGTGAGAGAAACTCAGAGGTTAAAGATGCCTTTGTGCTTGGCATGGGTAAGCAAAGCTGAGACAAGTGGCCAGCTCCAAGTGGGTGAATGAGGTCAATACACAGATTGAACATAGGGGGAGCCCTTGAGTTTCCAAGGGAAGCGATGGCTGTCTTGCTTTCTTCAGTTGCTGGTCATCAGAGCGCCCAACATCTTCCAGTAGAAGTGTCCCTTTATGTGTAACACTTTATACGATTTCTGTCTGTACCGTCCAGGAATCCCTAAGATAGAACTGCTTGAACATGGCTCAAAGTTCAGAACATTGAAGAGCTTTCTGGATTATTGTCCTGGTGTGGCCCTAATTTACATAACGAGCAAGCATCTACTCAGACTTCTGCCCACAGAGCCAGTTCAGAAGGCTTTTACAGACTTCCAAAAAGACAGGTGCCCACCCCCAACCCCCCCAGCCACCAGTGGTGTTTTATTATTATTGTTATTTATTTTATATGAGTACACTGTCACTATCTTCAGACAGGCCAGAAGAGGGCATCAGATCCCATTACAAATGGTTGAGAATCACCATGTGGTTGCTGGGAATTGAACTCAGGACCTCAGCAAGAGCAGTCCATGTTCTTAACCATCTCTCCAGCTCCCTAGCCACCAGTGTTAAACTATCTGGTAGAAAGGTGAATTTTGAAAACATAAATATCTCTGACAGGTGTGAAAAGGAATATTTAGAGCTTCCTATTAATGTGAATCATTCAAGTTCTCACTTAGGAAGCGGAATACTGTTTTGGAGTAGATTTGATTTTCTAGTAAGAGGAGGTTTTTTTCCTCTGGCTTATTGTGATGTAACTTACATAAATTGATAATACTTTAGGTTCTTCTCCCTTGTCAGCTGTAAGACAAGGAGCCAGTTGTCTATGTGGCTCTGGCTTTGTGTTCTGTGCAAATCTTGACCTTTCCTACACCATCCCACCCCAAAACAACTCACTGCATCTGAAGCCTCCTCGTATTGTCACTGATGCTGCAACTGAGAATTTCACTCTGTATTTCCTACCTTGTTATGGGGTGGATCCCCTCCTCCACACCTCTCTCTTTTGGAACTCACTCTGTAACCCAGGTTGGCTTCAAACTCAGAGGTCTGCCTAACACTTGCCTCCTAAGTGGTAGCAGTAAAGATGTGCACCACCACGCCCAGCCAGGGATCCTCTCTCTCTCTCTCTCTCTCTCTCTCTCTCTCTCTCTCTCTCTCTCTCTGTGTGTGTGTGTGTGTGTGTTTTGTTTTTCGAGACAGGGTTTCTCTGTATAGCTCTGGCTGTCCTGGAACTCACTTTGTAGACCAGGCTGGCCTCGAACTCAGAAATCCGCCTGCCTCTGCCTCCCGAGTGTTGGGATTAAAGGCATGCGCCCCCATGCCCAGCATGTGACATGATTTTTGTCCTAATAAGTACATTGCAAGTTGAAAATATCCTTAATTGAAAATGCACAAGCTGGGCGTGGGGGCTCACACCTTTAATCCTAGGACTCAGGAGGCAGAGGAAGGGGGAGCTCTGTGAGTTCAAGGGCAGCTTGCTCTACAGAGCTAGTTCCAGAACAGCCAAGGTCTGTTATATAGATAAGCCCTGTCTCAAAATCCAAGAAGAAAAAGGAGGAGAAGGAGGAGGAAGAAGGAGGAAAAAGAGAGAGAAGAAAAGGAGGAAAAAGAAGCAAAGAAGATGCATTTAATATTCCTAACTTACAAGCATCTGCAGTTTAGCAACACAGTATAGTGTAGGCTATGAGCCATGCATCCTCACGGCTAGGGTCTAGGAAAGAGCTGCTACCCAACAACCACGAGTGTGGCATGCTATATATGGTTGGCCTCAGGAAATCTCAAAATTCAAACTACAGCTTCTGCTGGTTGCTTATTGCTCTTATACCATTATGAAGCTTTAAAAAAAAGGATAAGTCAAACCATTATAAATGAGGGTCAGGCTACATTTGGAAATAAGATCATTTCGTGTATAACTAGTTGACATGAGGGCATGTTGGCTCAAGCTGTGCTCTTGCTCTGAGATGAAGAGTGTCTTCATAAGAAGAGGAAGGAACCAAAACGGGCTCCCAAGGGGAGGGGGAGTACAGCAGAGGCTCAGATGGCAGTGTGGCGGCCATAACTAAAGGAGCCCCAAGGGTTAACCACAAAACTGGGAAGAAGGCAGCATGACCCCACAAAGGATGACCCCATATACATTTTAGACCTCTTGTCTCCAGAACTACCACACACCAGACTTCCCCAATTCCAAACCACCCGCTCTGTAACATTTTTATGATGCCATTACAAAAATAACTAACTCTCCAGCTAACTGGTGAGCGGATCCTGCCGGCTTTGCTGTCAGTGTTCATCTAGAACAAGAGTGCCTCTAGACACTGTCCACGGCCACCAACCAGCAATAGCTTTCTAACCAGCCTCCAGGCATCCACTTTTATCCCAACCATAGTCTGTCCTGGGCATAAAATAGCAAGTGATGCTTTTAACAGTCAAGTTAGACTATGTCTCTTGACATTTCTGCCTGCAGTGACTCAGTTTAATTCTGTGTGAAACTTGTCCTTGTACTATTTCATGATGTTCCCCCTCTCTTCCCTGAGTCCCTACTCTATCCCACAGTAGACTGTTCTCCCTTGTACCAAAAGCCTGTACCCCTTCCTCCCACTTCTCTCATCAGACCACTGTAGTCCATTAAACAAACTTTGTTGTCTCCAACCTCAGAGTCTATGTACTAGCTGTTTGGCTGTTCCCTCTAAGTAGAATATCCTGGCTCTACTTACCAAGAAGTCTTTCGTGCTCAGTTGCACCCTTGAAAAGCCCCTCTTCTGAGAAGGCCAGAGGCTAAGCCAGGCAGACACATGGCAGGATCCAAGCTGGTAGTTTAAGGACTAGTCCTAAATTTCTATTTCCTAATACTGGGACAAATCCAAAACAAATCAAATTCCAGGAAAAACCATGCCATTTGGGTAGCCAATCATGATCTTCCAAGAATGGCGACACTACTTAGCCTGAGCCAAAAGTAGTTAATCAAGAATGGTAAGTCCCGGGCTGGTGAGATGGCTCAGCAGGTAAGAGCACCGGACTGCTCTTCCGAAGGTGATAAGTTCAAATCCCAGCATCCACATGGTGGCTCACAACCATCCGTAACGAGATCTGGCGCCCTCTTCTGGAGTGTCTGAAGACAGCTACTGTGTACTTACATATAATAAATAAAATAAATCTTTAAAAAAAAATGGTAAGTCCCCAAAACTCCCCCAAAGCTTTGACCAATCCCAAAGACGCCCATACCCCTGGAAATAGAGCCAACCAATCAAGATAAGTCAGATCATCCTCTTCTCCCTGGAATTTCCCTAACATTCTTTAAAAGTAAGTCTGCAAGTTCTCTTGGCATCTCTATTTTGGTGGATGGAGATCCCTGCATGCTGCTAATTTCTGCAGAATAAAATGCTCTTTGCTTTTGCATACTATTTGAGTCTGGGGTCTTCCTTCAGCAGTCTTCTTGGGGCCTCTTTTCCCCTGGTCCCACCTATCTCTCCCTTCTGTATCTTTCTGGCATGGACTGTCTCTTTCCCCCTTGACATGGTGAAATTCCCTTTCTCCTTCCTCCATCTCTTCTGGAGAATCCTAAGAGTCTTGTCTCTGTCTCCCTGCTCAGCCATTGGCTTCCAGTAACCTTATTGACTAGTCAAAAACCAACCGGGGACAGGCTTCCTTCAGTCTTATATGCGGGACATTACAAACAAGTTTTTGGATAGCATAATTAACCTGAGACCACAAGCAGTTACAGCCTGTAGCAGTGGTTCTCAACCTGTGGTCATAACCCCTTGGGGGTGGAGGGGTGTTCAAATGACCATTTGCAGGGTTCCCTAAGACCATCACCATCAGAAAACACAGGCCTTTACATTACAATTTATAATACTAGCCATATTATAGTTACAAAGTAGCGAATAAAATAATTTATGGTTGGGGGTCACCATAACTTGAGGAACTGTATTAGAGGGACGCAGCATGAGGAAGGTTGAGGACCACTGAACTGGACGGTTTCTTCGAGTCACTGGTCTGAAATCCACATTGGAGAGCCAAAGGAAGCTGGGTTCTAATGTTGGCAAAAGATAGCAGCAGCAGAGGTGGTGCCTGCAATGGAGTAGATGAGCTCATACAACAGAGCAGATGAAGGTACCAGCAGGACATGAAGGCAAACAGGCAACAAGGGAAAGCTTCTCCCTTCTGCTTCCTTATATCTGGGCCTGAGTGGAAGGTGCTGCCAACACTGTGGGTGGGTGGGTCTTTCCATTGTAAGTAATCCACTCATGAAAAGCCCTTGAAAGTATGCCCAGAGGCTGTTTCCATGGGTGATTTTAGATCTTTTCAAGTTAACCATCAATATTAACCAGCATCGGACGTCATGGTGATATGCTAACAACTGTACAGTAATTAGCTTGCCTGAAAGCAAACTCTGATTTGTAAGGTTTTCCCATTATTGTGGTGGAAATGCTCTCATGGTGGCTTTTTCCAAATTACCATGTCTTGTTACTGTACAGGAACAGAAAAGATATGCAAATATCTTTTTCCCCCAGCTCCTGTGAGCAGAGTCTACACAGCCCAGAATAGGTCAGCACACTCAGGCTAATGGCTGATGTTGGCCCTTGGTTGGCCCTTGGTCTCCAGCCAGCCAACAGGTATTTTTTTTTTTTGAGTAGCTACTGTACAGGGAAGACCAAAGTACAAAGACACCCAACTGTTGTGGGACAAGGAGATGGAAGAGTAATAAGAACATAATTAAAGAAAGGACACAGTGGAAAGAGATGACATGTAGGAACAGAAAAAGGACAGATGAAGAAAAAGGTACTTGAGAGAGTGAGAGATATTGTAATGTTAGTCATTACAGTGTGTCCAGTGTGGGCTTCTCTAACAAGTCTTAGGGTCCAAGAATTTCTGAATGTAGCCTGACCCTCATTTATAAAGTTTTGACTTATACTTAAAAAAAATCTTCATAATGGTACAAGAACATTAAGCACACAGCAGAAACTTGTCTTTGAATTTTGAGTATTTCTTCAGGCTGGCCATATATAGCATGCCACGCTGAGTTGTTGGGTAGCAGCAGTGGGTTGCTAGACTAGCCATGAGGATGAATGGCTCATAGCCTACACTATACTGTGTTGCTAAACTGTAGATGTCTATGAGTTCCATCAGCCTGTCCTTAGAGTGCATTTCACTCAGTCACATGTTCCTGGTCCATCACACTTAATAGAGACCTCTTAGTCTCTCCTTCTTCCTCCTTCTTCCTCCTTCTTCTCCTCATGGTCTCTACTTGTTGAGATTTTGTCTTTTACTGTCTATACTAATGCTAAGTGATGGCCCCCAAGACTTGGAGTCTGTACATCGTTCCTGGGACCCTACCCCCAAGATAATTCTGATTTGTGAATAAAGATGATAACAGACAACAGCTGGGCAGGAGAGACATAGGTGGGGTTGAGGTTTTGTGTGTGTGGAGGAAGAGGACCATAAGGGAGAGGAGAAGGAAGAGGAAGAGGAGGAAGAGGCAGGAGGAAGCCACCATGTGATAAAGGAAGAAGCCTCCATGGACTAAAGACCAAGAGAATGTGGCCCAGAAGGCTGCCCAATTGAAATTTAAGTGCAGCCCAGATGGACCATAGTAAATAATAAGTGGTAACTTGGGGTTATCAATAGGAAAGTGGATTCTAACAGCATGGAGGGCAGGCAACTGCCCAGCGATTGTGCTGCCTGAGGCATAATTTAAGAATATAAAGGCTGGGGCTGGAGAGATGGCTCAGTGGTTAAGAGCACTGACTGCTCTTCCAAAGGTCCTGAGTTTAAATCCCAGCAACTATATGGTGGCTCACAACCATCTGTAATGAGATCTAACACCCCTTCTGGTGTGTCTGAAGACAGCTACAGCGTACTTAGATAAAATAATAAAATAAATCTTTAAAAAATATAAAGGCTGTGTGTGTGTGTGTGTGTGTGTGTGTGTGTGTGTGTGTGTGTGTGTTTCATTCTGGAACATAAATGATCTAAGGTGGGGAAGAAGCCCAGGGCCAGGATTTTAAAGAATTTTTACTATATCCATCTGCTACTTCCAGCCCAAAGCTCCACCTACCTCTATTCTCCCCCAGTAACTGGCAGCAGCCACATATATTTAACCAATAACTTTAAATTGGGGAGCAAGGTTTACACAACAAAGGCTGGTCCACGTGGAAATTAGTTTGTCTGGGACAACCAGATCTTGGGGTTCATAACTTACACATGCGTAGAAAGCACCAGACCAACCCCAATTTAAGGCAGTTTAGTAAGTCCCTTTGTAGTATATATGTATCCTATCAGTTCTGGTCTTCCGCACAGTGATATTCAACTTTCTTAATGCTTCGACCCTTTAATAAACTTCCTCATGGTGTGGTGAGTCCCCAAACAAAAAATTATTTTGTTGCTATTTCATGACTATAACTTTGTTACTCTTAGGAGTCGTAATGTAAGTATCTCACCTGCAGGATATCTGATATGTGACCCTATAGGAGTCTTGGCCCACAAGTTGAGAACCGCTGCTCTGGAGGGCCCTGACTGATGGACCTACCATTGGGAAAATGGTACAAAGCTAAGTTTTAGCTCTGAACCCAAATATATGTCAGAATATTTTTATTTATTTTACTAATTTTTTAAAAAAATAATTTTGCTCTAAGAAGCTAACAGTAGGATGGAAAGTAAATTCCATGCTGTCATCCACATTGATGTGATGGTGTTTCTCAGGGTTCCTGTTGCCAGGTAGAAAAGAGATGAAGGTTGTTACTATCCAACAAGGCACTGTGATCAATGACAAATAACTGTGGACTAATACTTCAATTGGATTTCATTGCTGAAATTATAGCTCAATCATTGAAATGATCCCTTAGCTTCAGATAATGAATAATTGAGAGGAACCAAGCACCGTGATTTAAAAAAAAATCCTATGAGACAGGGTCTGCTGTCACCCTCAACGTGGCCGCAGGCTAGTTACACATGGCGACACAGGGACATTAGCTGCTATGAATTAAAGGTAGAGGATTCTTCAAGACAGGGAGGCATAAATGACAGACATCATTCGTTTTTACCATTTTTGTGATTTTTTGTGATTATAGAAGTAATATGGAAACCAATAACAAGCTATACACAGCATCTTCAATCTAATGCTTACAATCCTTGGACCCTGTCTTGTATCCACTTTAAAAGAGGTCCGGGTTCATGTTATATCTCTTGGGGGTGATGAGGAGGAAAGGATCAGCTAAAATATAAAGAACCAGGACGCTTTTCCTATGTCAAACAGTGACGAGGCAGAGGATAGATAGGTCGTCATGACCTTGGCTCCTTGTTCCAATGACAGCCAAGAAAATGTGAGCTCTAATTAACCAGGCGATTCCCACAAGCCCCATCTGACAGAGGACTCAGAATAAGGACAACAGTGCACACCAGTTGTCTTGGGACCGTAGCATTTTGCACCTTTCACTGTCCTGGTCTGGTTTAGCATTTGCTTAGAGGAAAAAGAAAAGATGCTAATTCCAAGTAAGACACAGCAGACATAGGCCAGCAGGTGGCGCCAAATGCAAGAGTACTTTGGGATTCTAAACTGTTCCTTAATTTTTCTGTAAGGAGACCTCATATTCTGTATCATTATACTGATCCGAAACCCTACCTTTCCCCAGAAGTTTGAACATAAAAAAATTGTATAATTTTTCATGCCTATTTACTTTCATCCTTCGGGTAATGCCTCCCTTCTTAACCCTTTATGGGGGAGGGGAGACAAGGGTTCATATATGTGTAGGGGAATGCATATATATGTGTGTATGCGTGCATATGGAGGACAAGGTCAGCAACAGATGTCTTCCTCAGTCAATTTCCACTTTGCTTTTAGAGACAGGGTCTCTTGCTGAACCCGGAACTTACTGATTAGGTTAGACAGGGTAGCCAGCAAGCTCCAGGGGTCTTCCTGTCTCTGATGTACTGGCAGACCTGGCACTATAGTCAAACACAGCAGCAGTCAACTTATTCACAGGTACTGAAGATCAAACTCGGGTGTTCATGTTTGTGTGGCCAGCTCTTTACCAACTGAATCATCGTCCCAGCCTCACTACCCCACTTCTTTATAAAAATTCATTCACACACCCCATTACATTCCCAGCTTCAGTGGCGTAAGGTCCCTAAGGCCTGGCCAGCATGTACCATCGCTAAGGGTTTGCCTTTTAGCCTGAAAATGCCAGGCTAGTTTTTCTGGCATATTCAGCAACTCTTCATGATATCCAAACTAACAAGATGACGTAAGGCAGAAAGATGGGGCGTGGACTAAAAGACACTGAGGTGGATGAACTCACATAGAGAGTCTGGATCGAGCTATTGACAGAGCTCATAAGTAATAATTTAAAAACTTGAGCCGGGCGGTGGTGGCGCACGCCTTTAATCCCAGGACTTGGGAGGCAGAGGCAGGCGGATTTTTGAGTTCGAGGCCAGCCTGGTCTACAGAGTGAGTTCCAGGACAGGGCTATACAGAGAAACTCTGTCAAAACAAACAAACAAACAAACAAACACACAAACACACAAACAAACTTGAACCTTCACCAAGGTTCTATTGTCTTCCTTAGACCATATCCTAAAGAAGATACAGTACCATATCCATGTCAAAGGGTCCCCCTCCACACCACAGAGACTGCTTCTTCTTTAAGATTTATTTATTTCCTTTATGTATGTGAGTACACTATAGCTGTCTTCAGACACACCAGAAGAGGGCACCTGATCCCATTACAGATGGTTGTGAGCCACCATGTGGTTGTTGGGAATTGAACTCAGGACCTCTGGAAGAGCAGTCGGTGCTCTTAACTGCTGAGCCATCTCTCCAGCCACCACAGTGACTGCTTCTTATTTCAAGATGTGATTGGTCATCTCTCACCTGTCCTAGCTAGACTGAACATCTGCACTTCCACCCCCACCTCCTACTCAGACTCCTCAGAGTTGCAAATACGATGTAATCCAACATTCACGTAAGTTCAGTGTATTTTCCACAATGGTTTACTGTTGGTTAAAATGTGGAAGAGGTTTCATTTCAGCCTCTTTCTTCCTGTATCCTTTACTCCATCAGTCTATGCTGGACCTTCATCCTCTGCACAGGGAATTCTGTGTTCTAGGGACCATAGTACCCTAGTCTTCTTTTGGGAAAATCACCAGTTCTCCTGAAATTAGTAAGCCTCGATGATAAGGAGAGCAAAAGACTGTGTCTGGAGTCTGAGACAGGCTGCTAGTCTACAGGAACAGAACTTGTATTCACACTGCATTTTCTCTTATTATTTTCCTGGTTCCTGGGTATGGCATTTTTCATTATGGAAACAACTTCTTTTAGCCCTTCAGTGTCCAATAGACTGTGACTGGTGACTTGCCTGAATCAATATCAGATAATTCTGAGAGAGCGAGGCATTTTCCTAAATAGAGCTATCTGTTTCAAATTGTGCATTTGCAGACATTAAAATACAAAAGTAATGAATTCTTTGAAGCTAAGTTTAATTGCAAGCTGTACATAAAGCTTTGATGTTGGGAGTAACTGACTGCATTATTTTCTTAAAGTTGTGCTCATCATTTTGAAACCACAGTCACTCTTCCCTCCTGATTTTGATCAGACTTGTGTAATTGTGTAACTTCCAGAGGTGGAAGCGGGTGGGAAGGGGAGGGGGGGTTAAAGAATAATTTATATATAATATAATTCATTCAGTTTGGGTCTACCATCTATGCATTGGCAGCAATTATGATTTTGCAACCATCGCTATAATTGAGAGAAAGAACGTTTCCATCACCTGGCAATGTTCCTTTTTGCCTTTTTGCAGTAATTTTCCTCCCTCACCCCCAGCCTGCAGTAATCATTGACCTATTCCCGTGCCTTCACTGTCTTGTTCTTTTCAGAATGTTACATTGATGACACCATACCCTTTGTAGCCTCTGCTGCGGGCTTTTCCCCTGTAGCATGATTCTTCTGAGGTCCATGCATGTTTCTGCACGTACCAATAATTCATTTCGCTTTGTTGCTGAACCATCTTTCAAGGGAAAGGCACAATAGAACTGGTCACTCACTTGCCTACATTTGAGCCAAGGTTGTTCCTGGGTCTTAGTTGGCTATAAGTGAAGTAGCTGTAGGCGGGGTCTTTGTTTGAAGATATTTCTGTATTTCTCTTGGGTCATCTATGAGGAATGGGATTACTAGTCTTATTGACAAATAAGTGCTTAGCTTTGTAATCACTTCTAAATGATTTGGGGTGCTTTTGAGTCTTGCCATCAATGTGTTAGAGTTCTAATCTATCCATCCCTTACTACAACTGGCTTTGTAGTGTGACTTTTGTAATAGGCATAGAGGAATACTTTGCTGTGACTGTCAATTTTGTTAGTTCTGACTCTGTGATTAGATCCTTACTGAGGGCCAGGAAAATAGGTTAACACGTAAAGGTGCTTGCTCCTAAATATGGCTATCTAAGCTGAACCCCTGGATCCACATGGTAGAAGGAGACATCTGGTAACTGAAAGGTGTCCTCTTCTTTAACCTGCCCACTCGAGCCATGGACAGGAGGCAGGAGGTCTTTGTGCTCACAGATAAACAGTAGGGGAGCATGGATGTTAAGTACATAGGGTTGTTCTGTTGGGTCTGGGGTGTCACAGATGATGAGGGCCATGGAGTACAAGTCGAGCAGGCACAGTTTATTTACTGTGGATTTCTAAGGCTAATCAATTCGGGACGTGGCCAGACTTGGGAGCTGGAACCACAACCCCCAGCAGACACAGGCTCTTCAAACAAACAAACAAACAAACAAACAAACAAACACGGAAAAATACAAGCAGGAAAAAGGGGTCAGTAAGGGGCAGCTTGTTTCTTACAAGGATTGGCTGTGTCTGTGTCAGCAAGGAACTGATTGGCCCTGGCTAACTCTCACAGTTTACCCAAGAAGAATGTGGGTCCAGACAAGTTGTTTAAGAGCTAAGTCAGACAGGGGGCAGATGGAAGAGGAAAGGGTAGAGTTACCTTGGTCCTTTTAGTTCCTTCAAGGGAAGGAATGCAAGACCTGTTATGTGCTCAGAACGCTTTCTATCCTGGTGACCTTGGTACTCTGTGTGCATTCTTGACCCTCCTACAGACTCTTATCATAGCCTTGTCTCCTTCAGTCCATTGGTAGATGTTACCTTCAGAAAGTGACATGTGCACTTTTCAGTTTTGATGTGGTCACATTCAATTTTTGCTTAGCTTGCTTTGTTCCTCGAAGAGATTGGCGCATGCTTTGTTGTGTGTGTAGGACTGAGTTGATTATCACCAGAAAAGTTTTCACAAGGTTTTGCTGTATTGAAATATTCCTAAAATAAACCACTCAGGATCAGACTCTCAAAATTTGAACAAATACCAGCTACTGAGCTATGTTGAACACAACTGTGTTCTTGCCTCCTTTGGATCATCTCTCTACAGGCCACACACACACACACACACACACACACACAACAAAAGGACTGATAAAAATGTTTTTGGAGGCCAATGAGTCAGACCGAAAGAATACTGGCAATCAGACAAAATAACCCGGAACCTCGGAAGACTCCCAGTATCACACCGATTGGAATCACAAAGTGCTTTCCTTTTCCTTTTTATCTTATTGATAATTATTATCCCTTTTTTTCCTCACAGAGGAGTGAAGAACCAGTGTTCTATAGAATGTTTTAATTTAAAGCAACAAGCATGCATTGAATTCACAGCCGGAGGAAGGCTACGTAGGAATCAGAGTTCATCATTCTTAGTAACAGTGGCCCTGATTTACCCAAGTGAAGGCTGGCTGGCTGGAGATCAAACCATTGTTTTTCCTTGCAAGAAACTCTGTATGCTATGCGTCTTGAGTAAATGTGATGTGGCAACTTCTAGGATCCCTTTGTAATGGACAGATGGTATGTGACTTTTGCCCCCTTTCAACTTTGTCCTTTTTCTTACCTTGTGGCTAGAACTGAAGAGGTCACCTTGGTTCATGAGTGAACCTTGAAAGGGGGCTGCACATAGAAGATCTGTGAACTGGAAGTAGCCTGAGTTCCTGAAAACTACAAGCCCCACAACAGCCCTGAAACACTCACCTGCAGGACTTTATATGACTCAGATAGACTTCTAGTTTATTGGTGCAGACTAAAGGATTGCCCTTAATTCTTACCTCCTTCCTGTCCCCTGCCACCATGTTCATGTGGAGCAAGAACTCTCCACCTTTGCTTCTGTCTTCCACCTGTGGCTTCTGCTGGCTCTGAGCCTGAGCCTCCTAATGCTCTCAGCTTCTGCCTACCATGTATCCCTTCGTTGGAGGAGCAGCTCTGCCTTGCCTACCTGTAGGATCTCTGATAGAGGCAGGGTGTTATTCAAAGACACAGGTGGAGTAACACAAACCCACACGTTTTGAATGAGACTATCGAAGCTTTGGTGAAAGGTAGGGAGGGGTTCAGCTGGAAGCTGAAGGGAGCAAGCTCCAACCAACCAGTGATCAGCCAGCTCCTTTAATAGAGGGAGCAGTAGGCCTTTATTTGGCTGGGAGAGGGGGATAAAGTTTGAGTATTATCTATTTGTCATAGGCATGGATAGAGTTTTAGAAAAGATCTTCCTTGTGCTCAGGCATTCTGGCCATGAGTCACTGAACTAATGAGCAGTGACATAAGGCAGGAGCTGGTGACACTTTTCTATTGGTAGCGTCATCATGTCTCATGGTGATGAGATGGCCTCATGGTTGCCTTAGGATAAATCTGGGATGGTGGATGCAAGCTGAGAAGAAAATACAAGGACAGGGTTGAAGAAAAACCTCATTCTAACAGGTAACAAGGTCAAATAAACCACACACTGTAGACTCTGACAAAGCATTGGTTACTATGTCTACATGCAGAACCGATACTGATTAATATACCAAGGGAAAGCCAGCTACAGTTGCAGAGCTGTAATCTTAGCGCTTGGGAGCTAGAGGCAGAATGACCAGGACCTCAGAGTCATCCTTGGTTGCACAGTGAGTTCATGGGCAGTCTGGGATATGTGAGATTCCATCTCCCTCACAAAAAAAGACACCAATGGAGATAGACAGAAAAGAAAATAGAGATGCCAAGCCTCTTAGTTCATTTTTGTTATTTACCAGTTATCTATTGGGACCAGAAGAAGTCGGTGAGTTCAGGAATAGTAGCTTTCAAGTTGCTGTGAAGTAATATACCTGGCTACTAACCATAATCCACATGTCAGACATGTTATTATTAAAGTCTGTGGGAAGATAATGTACTGCACAGCTGTGTGACCTCCCAAAATAGGTATTTTTTTTAAGTCAACTAAGAACATGCCAGACTAACAGGCCTATATATATTTTGTCTAGTAACAATTTCCTATTGGCTTTGTCATTTGTGTGGCTTTTTTTTAAATCTTTTTTTTTATTAGGTATTTTCTTTATTTACATTTCAAATGCTATCCCGAAAGTTCCCTATACCCTCCCCCCGCCCTGCACCCCTACCCACCCACTCACACTTCTTGGCCCTGGTGTTCCCCTGTACTGGGGCATATAAAGTTTGTAAGACCAGAGGGCCTCTCTTCCCAATGATGGCCGACTAGGCCATCCTCTGCTATCTATGCAGCTAGAGACATGAGCTCTGGGGGTAATGGTTAGTTCATATTGTTGTTCCACCTGCAGACCCCTTTAGCTCCTTGGGTACTTTCTCTAGCTCCTACATTAGGGGCCCTGTGTTCCATCCTATAGATGACTGTGAGCATCCACTTCTGTATTTGCCAGGCACTGGCACAGCCTCACTTGAGATAGCTATATCAGGATCCTTTCAGCAAAATCTAGCTTGCATATGCAATAGTGTCTGGGTTTGGTGGCTGATTATGGGATGGATCCCCGGATGGGGCAGTCTCTGCATGGTCCATCCTTTCATCTTAGCTCCAATCTTTGTCTCTGTAACTCCTTCCATGGAAGGTTTGTTCCCTATTCTAAGGAGGAATGAAGTATCTACACTTTGGTCTTCATTTTTCTTGATTTTCTTGTGTTTTACAAATTGTATTTTGGGTATTCTAAGATTCTGGGCTAATATCCACTTATCAGTGAGTGCATATCAAGTGACTTCTTTTGTAATTGGGTTACCTCACTAAGTATGATATCCTCCAGATACATCCATTTGCCCAAGAACTTCATAAATTCATGTTTTTAATAGCTGAGTAGTACCACATTTTTTGTATTCATTCCCCTGTTGAGGGACATCTGGGTTCTTTCTAGCTTCTGGCTATTATAAATAAGGCTGATATGAACATGGTGGAGCATGTGTCCTTATTACAAGTTGGAACATCTTCTGGGTATATGCCCAGGAGAGGTACTGCTAGATCTTCCAGTAGTACTATGTCCAATTTTTTGAGGAACCGCCAGACTGATTTCCAGAGTGGTTGTACAAGCTTGCAATCCCACCAGCAATGGAGGAGCGTTCCTCTTTCTCCACATCCTTGCCAGTATCTGCTGTCACCTGAATTTTTGATCTTATTGTGTGGCCTTTTCAAAGCCTGCTAGTATCATGTTGGTTTGGTCATAAGGGACCTCTAGTCTGTAAATACTCTGGCCTTATCCAGAGTTTTATAATGAAGCTATTGAAGAGAATACAGGAATATACATATCACACTTTTAATAGGGTTCTTTTGACTCATTGCAGGTAGTCCCTAATACTTCACCCCATGTCCTGTTCAAGCAGGGGTCATCACATGACCTTCAGTTAGAAGTGATTGCTCAGATGCCACAATTCAATCCATGGAAGAACAGCAAGCACACCCATCGATCCTAAAGGATTATGGTCCAAGTCAATGAACTTCGGGGTGCTTTATCATGTAGGGGTAATGTAACTGGCACACTGGTTTAAGCTATTGCCTGTGTACCTCTTTACTATCCAGAACCGAAACAAATTCTAAGTAATACGGATGCAAAGCCATATAATGCAGAGCTTAAGCTTTGTGGGAAAGCACTGTCAAAATGGAAAAATAGGCGACAAGGTAATTTAATTGGAAAACTCTTCTTAAGGGTCCTGTAACAAATGGATATCTCTAAGAGGAAAATAGTTAAAATTTACACTTAACTTGCTCGCTAATGTAGTATATAGACCATAGACACAAAGCATTTCTTTAATAAAATAGTAATTCACATAGGTGAATAAATATTTACATGACAGACACTGAAATGACTTGCTTGAGTTATTTTATTCCACCCTCTGACTAGCTCAATAGCATAGGTGTGTGTAGAGAGGATCTGGGTGTTTGCTTAGCAGATTATTGTGGAAATGGTCTATAAGCTGTGCTCGGAAGGCTTGCCTCTCCTCATGCCCAATGGTGTTGGTTTTTCTCAGACAAGTCTCAAAGTCTGGATCTGGACACTCAACCCAAACCTGAAACTTGAAAGAAGCCTGACAGATACCCAGATTGATCTAATTCTCCAACTTATGTTCTTTGGTATTACACCAAAGATTCCAGCCAGGCTGCCCACAGAAAATACTTTAGTTAAGTAAGTGCCTAGACCCAGCTCCCTATTAAAGACACCTAACACTTTTGGTTGGGCATTTATTTCGTTTCCAGTGATTCCTCTACACAATCAGAGCTGGACGCTTTATTGCTCAGGATTCTGCAGCTGATTGTAAAGGTATCTGTCTTAATAATTATTATTGTTATGTGTCTTAATTAGGGTTTCCATTGCTATGAAGAGTTCTACAACCAAGATAGCTCTTACGAAGGCAAACATTTAATTGGGGCTGGCTTACAGGTTCAGAGGTTTAGTCCATTGTCATCATAACAGGAAACACGGTGGAACACAGGTAGATATAGTGCTAGAGAAGGAACTGGCAGTTCTACATCTTGATTCAAAAGCAGTTGGGACTTGAGCATATATATGAGAACTCAAAGCCCATCCCCACAGGGACACACCCCCTTTAACAAGTCCACACCTACTCCAGCAAGGACACACCTCCTAATAGTATTACTGTGGGCCAAGCTTTCAAACACATAAGTCTATGGGGTCAAACCTCCACATTATAGGCCTGGGGTTGTTCAGAGATTTACCAGTCAATTTATTTTAACAAGGAAGATGTTTTTATTCATATACTGGTGCCAAGTCTTCACCAGGGACTCTGGATTTTTTTGTTTGTTTGTTTTGAAACAGGGTTTCTCTTTGTAGCCCTGGCTGTCCTGGAAGCCCCTTTGTAGAGGAGGCTGGCCTCCAACTCTGAGAGTACCTGGCTCTGCCTCCCCAGCTTGAAGCTTAAAGGCATGTACCACCTCGCCCAGCTAGCCCTTAACATTTGAAAGTCAAATTTGCTTTATGGTTCTCTTAAGCACTGCAATTTTAAAGCTTTAAACAAATAGTTAACCATCTACATAATATTAGCTATCTCCATATGACTTCTGACATTCTTTTTTCTTGTTTAGTTTTTTTCTTACCCTCTTTTTCTCCTTTGCATTCTTCCTTTCTTCCTACTCTAACAGGACACAGGCTTCTGTGAGATGACCTCTCAGAAGAGTTTTAGAGTTTTAGAGTGGTTGTGGTAGAGCAGGGTGCAATGGGTCTCACAAAAGAACCCATCTTTAAGTGCTGTGGTGTTTTGTAACAGTTTCCTCTGAGATCGAAACATTCGCACCTACAGAGAAACTCCTCAAACCAGAAGAAAGTAAGCAACCCAAAATAGCTTCAAGAAGTCCCTGAAATTGATCAGATTCACTAGGTCCCTCCCTTCCAGAGTAAGCAGAAAAGAGGGCTGACTTTCAAGCAAGCCAAGCTGCAAAAAGGACCCTGAGACAAGCAAAACTCAAAAAAGATCCCGGAACAAGGCAAATCTCCTGGAAGAAACAAACCAGCGGCGCTGCCTGCCTGGAGGAGGTTTAAACCAACTGAAGCGCCTGGAAGCACCCTTCTGAGCTGCCTGCAGGCTGTGCAACGTGCTCCGGGTTTTCCAGCTTTTGTGAGCCGTCACCCATGCTGACGTGGGCTTTGGTGATGCAGCTGTCTGAGTCATTTCTACTCCCGTGAGTAAACACTCACCCATATTCCTGTAAGTAACTGCAATGAAGCTCATTGGTTCATCAGGTTGGGCTTTAGTATATTCAGACTCTGATCTATTGTGGGCTTCCTATCCAGGGTGGATAGATTTGTGTATCGCATCTCCCAGGAAATGTATTGATGTATTGTTCCACAACATACAGAGCACACACACACACACACACACACACACACACACA
>LR752667.1:0-23367 GCA_902729485.2 Mus minutoides | reverse complement strand
ACCCATATTCCTGTAAGTAACTGCAATGAAGCTCATTGGTTCATCAGGTTGGGCTTTAGTATATTCAGACTCTGATCTATTGTGGGCTTCCTATCCAGGGTGGATAGATTTGTGTATCGCATCTCCCAGGAAATGTATTGATGTATTGTTCCACAACATACAGAGCACACACACACACACACACACACACACACACACACACACAAAACCTCCACTCAGACAAAGGTCTGACCATAAGGCAAAGCAGTGAGAAATGGTAACTTTCAGAGTTATACACAGTCATATTTCAGTTAGGAGGGAGTAGGGGAAAGAAACAAAGGAGAGAGGGCAGTGCTCTTTACCTCCGAGGGGGACAAAGGGCTGCCTACGCATGAAGAGGAGACAACAGATGTGACCCATAGGAAAATGGCAGTTTATAAAGGTAAAAGGGGAACCTCCATGTTAGGATGAGGTGTTTAATTTTAATTGGGCATGTTAATTAGGTGAGCCAATGGGGGCTTTTGATTGCTGGACTGCAATACTTTGATAGCTGGACCTTGGTAGTCAGCCTCAAAAGGAGGAAGTGGACAAATAAGGGAATGGATCTTGGTGGCTAGCTTTAGGAATGTAATGTTTGGTTTTTAGCAAGGCAGACGGAATGTGGGAGCCTGTCTGCCATGCTCAGGCTGGCTAGAGTCCCTTCACTAAGTATGGCTTTATCAAACCGACATGCACATTTTATAACTGCCTTTTGTGTTGTTGGAGAATCTCCTGCATCCCTAGGATGTGTTTGATCATGCCGCCAACCCCCCACATCCATCTTATTTCTTCACCACTCACATGTGCTCTATTTTTAGACCCACGGAGTCCATTTAGTGTACTTTTAAAAAAAAAAGTGCTGGTTATTTCAAAATGCCTTGGGGACAGGGTGGAGGAGCTGATCTATGTGTGAGGTGAATGAGCAAGCCGAATGAATGAAGACCATCACTCTCTTACAGCACATCAGAGACAACCACTGTGATCTAGGGAGTCATGAGTTAGTCAGAAAGCTTTGAGACCCTGGAATACAGATGATGGTGGATTTCATCTAAGTCAGTTTCGTTCATCCAACATTCATCAAACTCACTAAATATGGGCCACAAATGGTATTCGCCACTACTACAAAACAATGGTGATATAATTTAAAGGACAATATTTTACAAGTATTGTCCTAGCCTGTGGTGATATTGGAAGGTGTTGGTACTTGTAGGTACAGCTTAGTCGGAGTGTGCCCACCCTAGAAGAAGATACTGTGATCCTATCCGCTTCCTTTCCTTTCCTTTCCTTTCCTTTCCTTTCCTTTCCTTTCCTTTCCTTTCCTTTCCTTTCCTTTCCTTTCCTTTCCTTTCCTTTCCCTTCCCTTCCTTTCCTTTCCTCATTAGCATGAGGTAACCAGCCCCCTGCCACATCCTCCCACCATAATGTATGGTGTCCCCACAGGCCTAAGCAACAAGGCCAAATAAACATGGTCAGAAACCTCTGAAACAATGAGCCAAAACCAACATATCCACTTTTATTAGTGGTTTTGTCTCAGAAGAGAAAAACTAACACAAGCATCATTTTTTTAAAAAAGTCATTGAACGTCAAAGGACATCCTAGTGGCTGTTTGAAGTGTCTAAAAGTATCAACCCAGGGAGTAAAATCCCAGTAAAACCCAATCTGCTGTGGTCAGAGCTGCTCTCTGTCTGCCCAGCTTTCTGGCTTACCGCCATTCTAAGGAGGCTCAGATGGGACAGGACATGAATGTGGGTATCTAAATCTCAACGATGCTCTTGGACATTCACCTTTATGCACAACTCTTTCTGAATGTGGAAAACTAACAGGCTAGTGTGGACATGATTGTTCTGTGGCTAAGCTGCACCCTGGCCCTGTTGCTTACCATTCCATGGTTTACATTTGCTAGTTCAGTTCTGGAGACCAGAACTCCCTCATCGCACCAACATTTTCATTGTCAAGTCAACTTGGTCAAAACATCGTTGTGAAATGATTGTGTAAAATGAGGAGTATTTGGAAGCTATTTATCTTCTTGGCAATTACTACCTGTGGGTTATCTGGAACATTCTGGCAACTGAATGAAACAGATGGCAGCCTTCTGACTGCATTGGACAGAGGACAGGGAGCATTAGGCTGGCAGAGACCCACTTGAGGTGAGTTCACAGGAAGAATAGAAATAACATATGATTATACAAATGACTTGTCAGAACATTTTTTTCTCTTTGAAAGAAGCCAGTTGGTACTCTCTTTTTTTCTTTATCATCCAAAGTACAGAGTATATTTTGTTCCGTCCTCGTGATTACTCAACTGACTCATGCATACTATGTTTATCATGAGCTTATTTTTCAAACTACTAAGATATAATTAATTTAATTCAGGACAGAGTCAACTAAGTATACAAGATCAAATGATGCTACTATATTCTCATGGTAAGGTATCAGTGGCAAAATTAACTTTACTCCTTTCATTACCCACTCCCCCCAAAACTCTTCTTTGTCTCTTTCCCTGCTATCTGCCCCTATTTCCTTTGCTGTAGAATTCTACAAATCATTTCTGACTACAGAGTCTCTTATTCTTCAATTTTATAGAAATGTAGTCATACAATACTCAATCCCTTGGTTTCTTCTAGGTAGCAAGTTTTCAAGGCTCAACCATCTCAGAGTTTATGACTTCTATATGTTCTTCTTTCCTGCATGCATACTCCATCTCATTGTGCTGTGTTTGCCAATGGGCAAACGTTCATGATGTTCCCCCTTTTATTGTTATTAATAGTGCCACTGTGGATTCTTGCATATAAGTTGCATTTGGACATCTGTTTAATTTCTCTCAAACATATACCCAGGAGTGAATCTGCCAGATAATGTTGTAAATGCATGTTTAACAATTTGAAAAACTGCCAGACTGTTTTCCAAGAGAGTTGCCGTTTTAAAATCACGCTAACAATATATGACGGTCTGGTTTTTCCTTTGCACTCACTTGCTATTTTCTGTCTGCTTGGTTACGTTAGTCCTACTGTGTGAGATGACGCCTTATCGTGGTGTACTTTCCATTTCCCTGGCTGCTAACAATATGGAGCGTCTATGCTTGTGCTCATTGGCCATTTGCAGATTTCCTAGTACTGGGGTCTGTTTTTATTCTGTGCCCATTTTAGGCGCTGTGTTGCCTTTTTAGTATTAGCTATTGTTCTATTTTCCACGTATGTCCTTTACAAGATACACATTCTCTCTCATTCTACTACTTGTCTTTTCTCCTTCACAAATAAGAGGGAATTTGAAGGGAATTAAAAGGTGGAGAGAGTACTTTTCAGTTTGCCAAGACAGCAGTGTCAGATGGGACTTTCATCTGACCGGCTTTAAAATGTCTTGGTATTGGTAACTCAGTCCCTCTCATGAAATCAGCATGTCCGCCTTGCTCAAGCACGGAATGATGGCAGTGATCCCCGCAACTCTGCCCATGAGGGCCTAGCTTTGGATTTACTTTCCTACTAGAAGAAAGCCCGACAGCTTCTGCTTGACTTTTCCTACCCTAATAACCCTTTGTCTAGATGTGAGAGACAAAATGACCATACACGCAGTCTCTAAGTGTGTCTAACAATTATAAAGTCAGAAGCTCAAGGGAAACAGCAGTGAGTTCACAAGCCTACTGTGCTTTCTGGGCTGGAAACCTGACTTGTTTATCACCTGGTCACAATAACTCTCAATGAGGAAGGGAGACTAGTAATTGAGTCCAAATAATAAAACTGAAATGTAGACTAAGTGGTATTTGGAATTTAAGCAAGGACAGTTACAGTAAGCACTCTTGCCATTTCTTTTTGTCCAACACTAGTTAAAAACCTGCTTAATAACATGGTGTCTAGTGTTAAGAAACATTTGTTGCATTTTTTAAGTAACAAGAATTTCATTCTGTTTCATGTGTTTCTTCCTGTGTGTGTTTGGGGTGCAGGAGATGAATTCTTTTCTCATAATGGCAGGTGAGCTCTTCACCACCAAGCACCTTCTTAGGCCTGGTCTTATTGCTCTATTCTAGTAAACCACAAAGTTTTTAGAGAGTAAATTTAAAACCTAAGTTCTATGGTTTACACTAAGTACTTGTTCAAGAATTACTTAAGGGGGCTGGAGAGATGGCTCAGTGGTTAAGAGTACTGACTCTTCTTTCAGAGGTTCTGAGTTCAAATCCCAGCAACCACATGGTGGCTCACAACCATCCGTGATGAGATCTGACACCTCTTCTGGTGCATCTGAAGACAGTTACAGTGTACTTAGATATATAATAATAAATAAATAAACCTTTAAAAAAAAAAAAAAAAAGGGGGCTGGTGAGATGGCTCAGCGGGTAAGAGCACCCGACTGCTCTTCCAAAGGTGATAAGTTCAAATCCCAGCAACCACATGGTGGCTCACAACCATCCGTAACGAGATCTGGCTCCCTCTTCTGGAGTGTCTGAAGACAGCTACAGTGTACTTACATAAAACAAATAAAAAAAAAAAAAAAAAAAAAGAATTACTTAAGAAGAATAGCTAAGCTGATAAATACTGATGTATGACATCCTGGCCACAGGCATCTTTTCTAAGTGGCAGATTTACCCGTTGTATAGGAAAAAGCAGGTAAGATCTTTCATAAGGAAGTGAAAATGTGTTACTTGGCATAGACCTTTCACTTCACAATTTTGGTGGGTGCCGGTGTAGTCATTTCCAACCCTCCTAGTGGAAAATTCNCCCTGGCTTGCTCAGCCTGCTCTCTTATAGAACCCAAGACTGCCAGCCCAGAGATGGTCCCACCCCCAAGGGGCCCTTGATCACTAATTGAGAAAATACCCCACAGCTAGATCTCATGGAGGCATTTCCCCAACTGAAGCTCCTTTCTCTGTGGTAACTCCAGCTGTGTCAAGTTGACACAAACCTAGCCAGTACAATAAGTTTGTATCATAAAATGACATATTTTAAAGATTTTAAACATTTCTTTCTACCTACACATGAAAAACTGTTAGACTTGTCAAATCACAACCATTTCACATTTTATATAAATCCAGACATTCTATTTTCTAATTGAGTCAAATAATTTGGACACTTCAAAGGGATACCCAGTAGGACATTATTTTAGAATTCTTGCCATTCAGATCAGCTATCAGAAACAAAAATCAACACTTTATTGAACCTGTGGGGCTTAAAAATGGAACGTTTTCCTTAGGACAATAAATAAACAAGATTTAAGAAAATTGAAGTGAACTTCAGCTAGGACTCATGTAGTTTGTAATAAAGGCATAGATACTCTCAAAATATGGATTTCTTACATGCTGTGTGCTTTATTACAGCAAGGGAATACAAGAAGGAACAAAAAAAAAAAGCCTACCATGACAGTTCTCCAGAGGACAGTACCTAACAACATCTGAGTAGCATGCTCAGCAGAAAGCAAGCCACATTGGAGGACATCAGGAGAATCCAGCTAAATATTGCATGGTAAAAATGACTTGAAACTATTGGATGAGTGTAACTATATGCCATGTTACTAGGCAATGTAGAAACCCAAAGCTATTAGTTTCAGGAAGAGCAATGTAATAAATTTAGCCACACTACCTGTCGCCTTGCTCAGCCATGCACAATGCTAAGAACGAGTTTGTGACTGATAAATACTACAACACTTTTATACTAGAAAAATGTAAGGTGTTATAGGCATCCTTTCCAGTCTATTGAGAGCAGAAGGTAGCATTGTATTCAACAGCTCAATGTGGAGGTTTCTCCAACTTTCAAAGATACCACTTTTAGGGGCTGGTGAGATGGCTCAGCGGGTAAGAGCACCCGACTGCTCTTCCGAAGGTGATAAGTTCAAATCCCAGCATCCACATGGTGGTTCACAACCATCCGTAACGAGATCTGGCGCCCTCTTCTGGAGTGTCTGAAGACAGCTACAGTGTACTTACATATAATAAATAAAATAAATCTAAAAAAAAAAAAAAAAAAAAAAAAAAAAAAAAAAAAAAAAAAAAAAAAAAAAAAAAAAAAAAAAGATACCACTTTTAGCTTAAGCTCTTACAAATTTTATTGCAATATACAAAATAATGGGTAGCTTTCCCCCTTAGAACTGACTTTTACAAATGACATTAATTTGTTTTGTGTGCAGGTGTGGAGCTAAGAAGACAATTTTGGGAGTCAGTTCTCTAGGTCTCAGGGATGAGATTCCATTATCAAGGTAGGCAGCAGGCGTCTTTACCTACTGTACTGGCTGGTTTTGTGTCAACTTGACACAAGCTGGAGTTATCACAAAGAAGGGAGCTTCCGTTGAGGAACTGCCTCCATGAGATCCAGCTGAAAGGCATTTTCTCAATTAGTGATCAAGGGGGTAGGGCACCTTGTGGGTGGAACCATCCCTGGGCTGGTAGTCTTGGGTTCTATTAAGAGAGCAAGCTGAACAAGCCAGGGGAAGCAAACCAGTAAGTAACATCCCTCCATGGCTTCTGCATCATCTCCTGCTTCCTGACCTGCTTGAATTCCAGTCCTGACCTCCTTTGCTGATGAACAGCAACGTGAAAGTGTAAGCTGAATAAACCCTCTCCTCCCCAACTTGCCTCTTGGTCTTGATGTCTTGTGCGGGAATGGAAACCCTGACTAAGACCCTCTGAGTCATCTCACTGGCCTCAGGATGGACTTTTGAAATTATTTGGTGCTAGGGTGATGCCTCAGTCAGTACATGCCTCACCTGTGTGAGGAGCTGGGTTCAGATCCTCGGACGAATACAAAAAGCCACATTCAACAGTGAATGCAAACAATCCCAGCACCAGAAAGGAGACAGGAGGATCTCTGAGGCTTAGCGGCCACCCAGGATCACTTAACTGGCAAGTTACTGATTCAGTGAGAAACTGTCTCAAAAATAATGGTGGAGAGTGATAGAGGAAGACACTTCATGCTGCCCTCTGGCTGCTTCATACACACGCTTGCCACCTCCCCCAAGCTCACAAACACATACTACTGCACCTACACACACACACACACACACACACACACATACAGAGGCTCACAAACACATACTACTCGTATACCACACACATACCCAGCACTTGGAGAGTGAGAAGGGGAGAAGCTGGAGATAATTTTATAATAAAAACGCATCCCCCAAAGCAACAACTGAAGATGCACACTGACACACCCACTGACACACCCACTGACACACCCAACCAGTCTTTACTTTTGGCAAAAGTGTATGCAGCAGTATTAGTTTACAAAAATAAGTTAGTCCTCTGGTATACACATTTTCACAGTTTGAACAGGAAGTTAGTGTCCACTGTCATCCAGAGTATCCCCAGCACACATCAGCCTTCTGCACCCTGCTGCTCAGAAGACACTTTCCGGGTGGATCTGTTCCGAATCCGTTTCCTTTTCCTTTTCTTCTCCGAAGCAGGGGACTTTGTATCCTGTGCTTTCTTCTTTTTCTTCAGGCAGCTGAGAGGATTGGGGCCACCCACCTTCTTCTTTTTCCTCCTCTTCCTCCTCAGGTCCGGATTCTGCACCAGCCCTTGATCCTCCTTGAGTTGCTTGATACTTTGTTTCTCGTGCACTGAAACCAGCTGGCCTGCCTCCACTGCCTTCACAAAGGCCACTGTTCTGGGAGAAGGCTTGTCCAACACTATAGTGTTCTGAATAATGAACATGAGAGGAATTCCAGGAGTTCTCTTGACTTTCATAGACAAGTTCTGATCCTATTAAAAAGGAAAGGGATTTGGTTTCTCAATCAAAATTAAAACCTAAAATTAAGTTCTATTAAGAAGGCTAGATGGGGGAAAAAAAAGGACTACATGTTTTCTTTCTCAGATGACATGTCTTATTAATCAAAGTGTATCTTATGATAGAGGACAGAAAACATAAACACTAAGCAGAAGGAAGGTACACAACAGCAGTCTGGGCTGGATCAGTCAACACTCTGGGCCCACGAATTATCATCTAATATATTAGGAACTTTTGCATTTTCACTAAATATTCTCTTGAAACATCGACAAGGGAAGAGGTTGGAGCAGAGTAATAAGCTGACACCAAAATCTTATCTGTATACCACACGTGTGCCTAGGTGGCCAAAAGATTGTATTGGTTCTTTGAGACTGTAGGTACACACATGGTTGAGAGCAGCTGTATAGGTGTTAGGAATTAAACCAAGAGCAGCCAGCTCTTAAATACTGAGCCATCTCTCCAGCCTCCTGATCTCAAAGGATGTGCACCATGGCCTTGAGAAATAGTAGGAGTTCAGGAACATGCTGATAGTTATGAGTACAGAAGGCAGAGACTGCCCGACTCTTCCCTGCTTGAAGACCCGCAAAGCTATCAGCACACTACTGCAACAGCTCCTCGACCTCTAGAAGGAAACTTCTGACAGAAACAACTCCCTCAAATTTAAAGTTTCCTCCTCATATGTTCAAGTAAGTACCTGTATTGATTCCATTTTAAAATGTGCGTTTTTTAAAAGTCCAAACAATGAAGCATGGGCTATAGCTAAGTGAATGGCATCCTCTTTAATAGTAAATAAATAAAACTTCAAACACTACATTATCTCTCCCACTTACTTTTTTTTGCACTACAAACAGCTCTGCATAAAGTATATATAGAGGTAGTTAAAACTGCCTTATAGTTTTGAAAGTAACATTACCTGCGTGGCCACAAAATAATGGTGAGGGTTCCCCTCATCCACCATGGACAGGAGACATTCAGACCCACACACTGGGCTCTTGAAATGAGGACAGTTTCGAACCTGACATTTCTGTGCAATCAGTTTTGCTCCATATAATTCCTTTCCCAGTGTTTCCAACTCCTTTAACACACATCTGGGGAGAAAAAAAAAGTCATTCAGAGTCCAGAATCACAAATAATACGTTCCTTCTGTTTATACAAAGCAAGCATAAACACAGTACTCAAATTTTTAAAGTGAAGAAACTATACTATAAAAATGTGAATTTATAGCATAGTTGCCATTTTCTTCTTAAATGAAAACTTTAAAAATACATACTCCAAGTAGAAAGAATACCATTGTCAGAGTACACTAAGTGCTCATGTGTACAGGAGGCATGCAAGTTGTTTTTCACATATTATTGCTTAACCTCAAATGCGTAGTAAAGCTACGTGATAAACTGAATTAACTTTCTAACTTATCCTCAAACCTATACCTCTTACAGACAGACCAGATACAGTGAGCCTTCCAGATGCTGAAGGGGACTCCAGGTTACAACTTCAAAAACCACTCACAGAATCAAAAGCAAATTATGTATCCTGCTTGAATCCTGATTTAAAATAAATAAATAAAAATAAAAAGGTTTTTCTTTTCTTTTTTCTTAATTGTAGGGGCCAGAATGGTTGAGGGCACCAGGAGAAAATGGCCCACAGAATCAATTAAGCAGGGTTCATGGGGCTCACAGAGACTAAAGCAGCCACCATGGAGCCTGCATGGGTCTGTGCTAGGTCCTCTGTATATATGTTATGGTTGTATAGTTTGGTGTTTTTGTGGGACTCCGAACAGTAGAAGTGGGGGTGCCTCTGACTCTCTAACCTGCCCTTGGGACTCTTTCTCACCTACGAGGTTACCTCATCCTGTCTTGATGAGGGTTTGTGTCTCGTCTTATTTCATCTATGCCCTGTTTGGTTGCTATCCCTGGGAGGCCTGCCCTTTTCTGACGAGAAACAGAGGAACAGTGGATTTTGTGGGACGAGGGGTAAGGGAACTGTAGTTGGGATGGATTGTATGCGAGAAGAATTAAAAAAAAAAAAGTTTTTCATGACAAACAGCAAAGAATGACAAGCAGATGGTGAGGAGGTCTACAGAGCATGTTTCAGAACAGCCTGGTCTACAGAGCATGTTTCAGAACAGCCAGGGCTACTCAGAGAAACCTTGTACAAAACAACAAAAAAAACCCAAACATACAAAAAACCCCAAAAACCTAAACCCACAAAGAAACAAAGATTCCCAAGGTTAAGTGGTTGTTGTCCTTCCTCCTCTTCCTCCTTGAGACAGGCTCTTGCCAGGCCTACTTCAAACTCATGGTACTCCTCCTGACTCGGCCTTGCAGAGTATAACCTTCCTTGAGTGACTCCGCAGTTGAAGTCCTTGGGGAGCTACGCGTGTACATGTAGTACTTCTCGCCCGCTTGCATCAGCACTGGACTCTTACTATTGGTATGTGGGAGGAAGCAACCTCCTGACATTCAGAAGCAGCTAATCCAGGGGCATAGGCTGTTAAAAGCTGTACAGGCAGCTCCTAAGGCTAAAGGGATCAAACTTTTATTTCAGACTATGGGATCGATAAAACATTTAAAAGTTTGCATGTGTTGGGCTGGGTGGTGGTGGTGGTAGTGCCACACGCCTTTAATCCCAGATTTCACAAGGCAGAGGTAGGCGAATATATGAGTTCAAGGCCATCCTGGTCTACAGAGTGAGTTACACAGGGAAACCTTTTCTTGAAACCATCACCTGGACTCCAAAAAAAAATATTTTTTGTATGTATATGTGGGTGGTTAGTTGTAGAGGCCAGAAGAGGGTGTTGGAGCCCCTGGAGTTGGAGTTACAAGCAGTTGTGAGACCCCTGACAGTGATGTCAGGAACCCATCTCAGGTCCTCTGGAAGGGCAGGAAGCATGCTTAACCACTGAGCCATCTTTCCAGCCTGAGATTGAAAATTTGAGGATATCTGTAACTCAGAAAGAGCATTACTTAAGGAATTGTAAATGTGGAAGGTTGTTTACTGCAAAATAGAACATTAACAGCACTCGGCACAGCTTGATTCGTACAAATGTATAAAGAACACCCTAACTGGCTATTTGTAATCTGTAGTGGTTGAACTCATTTTAATTTATTTACTTAAGTAAATATTCCACAAAAACTACTAAAATTCTTCTTTTATCTTTTTTTTAAATTTTAATTTAATTTTATTTTTGTTTTTTTGAGACAGCGTTTCTCTGTATAGACCTGGCTGTCCTGGAACTCACTTTGTATATCAGGCTGGCCTCGAACTCAGAAATCCGCCTGCCTCTGCCTCCCAAGTGCTGGGATTGAAGGCGTGTGCCACCACGCCGGCTCTAAAATTCTTATTCAGGGTCTAGCTTCAGTTTACCTTTTCCCTATTTTCATGTCCCATAATATTAGGTATAATATATATTTTCCTGTCCCATAATTAGATATGGTTCAAGCATCAACCAACTCTATTTGTGCTAAAGTTCTCTCAAACAATAACATTACTATTTCTATCATTGAAAACAGACATTTCCTCCTCGGTTCTACACAAACCTCAGGGGGCTCCAACATCGATTCTATGAAACCTTTCAAAATAACCACCACCTGCACCCCCGCTTCACCCCCCCCACCCAAACCCGGGTAGCTCCCGTGTGTGCTGCCCTAGGTGTGCTCACTTACATGGGGGGGGGGCACTGATGTGGAGTGAAAACAGCCATCAGGGGTTGACTTTACAGCCCATGAAGGCTAAGGCTAGGCCTTCGTCTTGCCCACTAAGATATCCTCAGGGTCTGGAGCAGTGCTTGCCATTTGGTTGTTATTTAAAAATGGCCTTGGGTAAAGTTTTTAATATCTCTTGCCTTGACTTCTTTTCCTAGGAATTGAAGATAAAACCTCCCTGGCGGCTGGAAGGCTTGAAAACCGTTGGGTTAAATTTATAAGTAACGGGCCGGGCGTGGTGGCGCACGCCTTTAATCCCAGCAATTGGGAGGCAGAGGCAGGCGGATTTCTGAGTTCGAGGCCAGCCTGGTCTACAAAGTGAGTTCCAGGACAGCCAGGGCTACACAGAGAAAACCCGTCTCGAAAAACCAAAAACCAAAAACCAAACCAAAACAAAAAAAAAACCCGCAAAAAACAAAAAGCAACTTATAAACTTATAAGTAACAACCGCTACAGAAAGGGTGTTAGCTTTTGGATGTTGAGAAATATCCTATGTACATGATACCTCATGCGACCTTATATCAACTTTGAAGAAGTTATGCTCTCTGCTTCACAACTACACCATTTCTTGCCTGAGACCACTTTTAATTGGAACCAGAAGTCCAAGTCAGGTCCACTTGTTACAGAATAGCTGTTCTGATTTTTCTCAGAAATAACGGAATATTCACATGGCACAGTTGCGGCCCCGTGGAGAACTCTGGGCCACACCCACGACCCCGCCCCGCAGGCCCACCTCGTGGTGCACAGCTGGGTCTCTCCCATAAGGTAGCGGGGCAGCTGGTCCCGCAGCTGGATGCGACCCCGCAGCGCCGCCTGGCAGAAAGTGCCGTCCACAAGGACCTGGTAGGGCTCGCGGACTCCGAAATTGTTACGGAAAAAGCCGAGATGCTTCTTGGCGTGTTTCTGCCTGGTGATCTTCATGCCTGCTTAAGCCACCACCGGACTCACCGGCACCAGCCTCACTTCCGCACTCCTAGAAATTTGTAGTTCCTGGAACGAAGCGCCTTCGACCCGGAAGTACACGCCCTTGTGTCCACGGCCCGCCTCTCGGATTCTGTGGTTCGCAGAGGAACGCCCACTCCCATATCCGAGGTTTAGGGGGCGGAGCTTTCTGTGCCCTGGAGCCGCGGAGTGCGCAAATTGGCTCAGGTTGGCACATGCGCACTCGCGAGCTGGACTAAAAGTTTTTGTTTTGTGTAGCTCTTTGCCAGACACTTAGGAAGTCTCTAAAAGACTATCTGAAAATAACCAAAGACGATACCATTGACCCAGGCACTCTGTAATTTGCCATTCACTATATATCATTCCCATGAATGTTTTTAGTTTCCAAGGGAAGAAATGAGCCAATGTTGGACGGCCATAACTTGGGAGGTTTTGCTGGCTGCTGGTCTTCAAGGAAGGAAAGCACTTTTGCTAAGGGCGCGTGGTTCCTAAGCGTCTGGAACTCACACTGACGGCTCGATATTCACAGGTATTTTACAACACCTTACGAATGAACTGACTCTATGGTAAAACGGTGTTACCCAACTTGACAGCACAGTCTCTAACTTATCCTGGAGAACCCAATTGAAATAGCCAAATTTGCAGATTGTGGTGGCACACACGTCTTTAATCCCAGGAGGCAGAGAGGCAGGAAGATCTCTGTGAGTTCCAGGACAGCCTGATCTACTTAGTGAGTTCCAAGACAGCCAGAGCTACATATTGTGATCCTGTCTTGGAAAACAACTAAACTAAACTAAACAACCAACCAAATTAATAGTTTAAAAAAAGGGGGCGGGGATTTGCTTAGTGTGGCCAAATGCAGGTGCCAGTCATTATGGAAGTCAATCTCTGAGGTCCTGAAGTGAAATTAAAGTGTACATAGGTAGTCAGAGACAAGAATATCTAACTCAGTGGTTCTCAACCTTCCTAATACCCTTTAATATAGCCCTTTAATATAGTTCAAGTGTGGTGAGTGCCAATCATAAAATCAATTTCATTGCTACTTCATAACTGTAACATTGTTACTGCTATGAATCATAATTCCGATATCTGCGTTTTCTAATGGTATTAGGTGACCCCTGTGAAAGGGTCTTTTGAACCTCAAGGGGTCAGGACCCACAGGTTGAGGAATGCTGAATTCTAACCAATCTTGGTTAATATGTGGCACTGTCCATCATTTTTTGGACTTTGGTCCTACCCTGGAAGATGTTCTAAGAAGGCATTAAGACTGGGAAATCTCTTTCCCAGAAGAGAAATTAAATTCTCCCTTGGTGTCAGGCTCTGCGTCTTTTCCTTCTTCCAGCATGAAATTACCATTTCTTAGGGTCAGTTGTTTCACTTGAGGGACACGAAAGAATATCTTCAAGTCCTGCCAGGCCGGTTACAGAGCCACTATTTGTATCTCCTCATCCTAAAGCCAAGCCTGAGGGACTCAGGGTTTTAGAAGAATTCCCAAGAGTTTCATTTTCTGAAAGTCTGTTGAGTTGGAGGCCTGATCTCAATTTCATAGTCGTTTTTCTGTCTGAAGTTTCTGATATAGGAAAAATACATACCGGGTTAAAAATAGGAACACACACACACACACACCCCTAATTTAAATAGTTTCGAAGTTACTTAATCAATTTAGTTAAATGAAGACAATGAATAAGGAGTTTTCAAATTTGGTTAACTGTGTAGGGTATCCACTTTAAGGTAAAAGAATCAAAGACTAGAGAGTATGGAGTTTGCATTTTTGTCTCTGGCTGGAATCTGTCCCAGATCTAGTCTTGGCCAATTTGGCCAAAGATTGAAGGAACTTTTTTTTTATGACTTATAATGTGATTGAAATGTATTCCTTGCATTTGGCCCTTTATTTCAATTTATAGGTTTATGGAATTGAACTAAGGTATTCTGTAAAGTCAATCCTGACCTGAAACCCAGTACTACCATGAGATGGCTGCTTTCATTTAACGGAAAATAAAATTAGGGTTTGAAATCATGAGATGCTGCAGAAGGGCTGGTTTCATAGTTCTTAAACATAATTGCTCAGTATTTTCTACTTTAATCCTTCCTTTATCCCTTTATGCACACTCCCTGCCCTGAATGGACTTTCATGACAAAGAATTATCATCCCAACCTCGTAAAACAATTAAAAGCTTAAAAAAACAAAACAAAAACAGACTTTCTTTCCACCTAGATCTAACTTCTAGTCACTTTTTAGTTCTAAAAAGATATGGGACACCACTACGAATTTGAATCATATTCTAGGGTGTTTTGCTGTTGTTATTGTTTTAAATTTTCATTTGCTGAACTACAGCATAGTCTTTTTCAAGTTCTATGTTTGACTGCCAATTTGCACACTTATTCTTCTTACCAAGTACAAGAGAGCCTTATAACAGTGATCATCAAGTTTGGAATCATTTTCTATTGACTTAAAAAAAAAAGCCTAAAACATTGTCCCTGGTTAGTAGGAAAAGCCTTAGGGTGCTTGCTTAAGATGGCCATTTCTGGCTCAGAGCAAGTTTTGCTGGAGAAATTCTACTGCAGCTTGAAGTTCTTAGACTCTCCCAGGTGGCACCTGAAATAGGCATAGCAATTAACTCTATATAGACTGAATTTTTTCTGATATATACAGGCCCATGATAAATTTTTTCCATGATAAATTTGTCATAAATTAATCACAGTAGGAAACTGGCAACACCAATAAAACAAAGCAGCTAACACTGGAGTAAAATGTCTGTGGAGCTCTCTTCTCAATGCCTCTGTGTAAGATGAGATTTTTGCTTTAATGTCCAGCTACCTCCTAAGTGACTACCAGGTAGGTAGTATTCAGACAGAAAGGCACATTTATTATGAAAATTTCTTCAAGTCATTGCTATGCTCTTAGTGTTCCTGACCCAACTTTTGCAGGAAAACACTACTGTTTATCCAATATAATATTTTCATTAAGCGGTCTACCAAAAATATTTTTGCACACATGCCAAATGACCTAGTATTAATGGCGAGTCAATATTTGGATACAGCTAAGACAGAAGCTCAAGAATGCCATTATTCAACGAAGTATTAGGATATAAGTTTGATAATTAAAAAAATAAAAACCTAATTCTTTTGAAGAAATATTGTGACGTCATTTTAAAACTACAATAGTCTTTGAAAAACATGATCTAACAGTGGTAAAAACAATGAAGCCTGATCATTGCTATCCACTGGCTTTGACTGGGATTCCAGGACTGGGTCCTTTCTATGCCAGACATTTCCATTCAACTGAGGTGGGTGGAAAATTGGTTTATTTTTCTTTACTTTTAAAATACTCTTAATAGTCATTATTGTGTCTGGATCAAATATAATTTATAATGTGATGTTTTGGTACATGGTCTTGGAGGTTTTTTCTTCATGAAAGTTTGATGAAGCCAAGGTGACATGAGAATGATTTATTCTTGGAAGGTGTGACTAATACCCAAATAGGACTATTTCATGAAAAATTTATGGTCTAAATGGAATTAAATAGGTAAATATAAATTTCAGTTCATAAAGGTTATTTTGTTTCACTCATGAATGTTGGTATAATTTTATTTAATTTCATGGACAACAAGGGGTACATGTAACATATCTATTGTAATATTATCTCCCTTGTATTCATATTTAAATATTTATAAATTTTTCTCAACATGGCATTAACTCAAAAAGAATATTACTTTTCTCCTAAATTATGCCTGAAATTCTATCTAAATAAACAATTTAGCTAAATAAATTGCATTTTAAAACAAGTTAAGTAACTGTAACATAGTAAGGTCCTGTTAAGCTCTTCACTGTATATAGAGATAGAAATATGCAGATATATTTCATTCTGTAGTATAGAATCCATGTGGGCTTCCTGACTGGAATTTCCTACCTGTCTGAAGGTGTTATTAAGATTAAATATAAAGGTGATGCATTTTAAAAATATTTTCTAATTTCAAATTACAAACTTACCTATGCCAGCCATTATAAGTAGAACAATAAATATAAGATGTTAACTCCCATTGTGTGGCAAAATTTTCCCTGGGGAGATACAACACACATCTACTCACCACAGATAAGGAACCCAGAACAGACCAAAATATGGATACAACTAAAGCCTATAGACTTTTTTTTTCCTGTCTTTTTTTGAAACAGGACCTCATTGTCACCATGGTTGGCCTGAAACCTGCTAGTAGACCAGGCTGACCGTGAGCTCACAGAGATCTGCATGCTTCTGCCTTCTGAACACGGGGACTGGAGGTATGCCCCACTACCCATGGCCACATTTGCTTCTCTTGCTTAACAATCTTGTAGAAATGGCCTTGACCTGAGGGAGGTAATGAAGTTCTCATTTATTATTGTCAGTGATTGCCTGCCATCTCTCACAAAACCAAGGATAATATAGTAGATGCAGCAGAGGCTGACTTTCCACCTAATACCTTTTCTCTTTTTATAGTTCTTAAAAATAATTACTTTTTACTTTATGTGCATTGATGTTTTCTCTGTATGTATGTCTGTATGAGGGTGTCCAATATGGAGTTACAGACTGTGCAAGTGGTAAGATGTTGTGAGCTGCCATGTGGGTGTTGGTAACTGGCTCCTGTCCTCTAGGAGAGCAGTCAGTGCTCTCAATTGCTGAGTCACCTCTCCAGCCCCAGCCCCATATTTTACTCTAATTTTACTCTAGGCAGTAATATACCGGAAAAGAGATAGATTTAATTAAAGATTCATGTGTGTCAAGTGTTACTAGGACTGTTGAGAAGGCTGATAAAAGAAGTTGACATGGGGCTGGTGAGATGGCTCAGTGGGTAAGAGCACCCGACTGCTCTTCCGAAGGTGATAAGTTCAAATCCCAGCAACCACATGGTGGCTCACAACCATCCGTAACGAGATCTGGCTCCCTCTTCTGGAGTGTCTGAAGACAGCTACAGTGTACTTACATATAATAAATAAAATAAATCTTTAAAAAAAAAAAAAGAAGTTGACATGACTTGGCAATGAACACCTGTGTTTCCCGCGTCATTCTTTCTAATGGAATTTACATGCGATGGATGCCGCTCTAGCAGCTTAAATTAAGCCATGAGGTCACCGCCAAGAGAAGCCATGAACTAAGCTGGCAGAGCAAAAAGAGAAAACTTACGTTGCTCGCAGTAATGGAAATAACTTCCAAACCTAGACTTCTAGGATTAGTTCTCAAACAACTCTTGTCTCATGGCTATAAAAGTAGATCAGAAAGTTTATTTGAACAAAGTCATGTGAGATTACTGCCCACTTGACTAAACTGAGTGAAAGTCAGGTTTTCACTATGGTCTGGATAGTACTCCCGCTTGGAATCTCACTACATAACCTTAAATTTTACTGTATAAAGGTATGGCGGAAAGCCTCGCAGAGAAGAGTGAAAGGTTCACAAGTAGCAGCCATTTTTAGTTTTTCCTGTTAAAACTGAAGCAGCTTCAGTAAGGAAAATGTTTGCCTTGATGAGAGCACACTGCCATTTGAAATTTAATCACATTGTAACCAAAATGGATCAAAAATTTCGCATTGTATGTGAGCTATCATTTTAAACCATCAAAGCATTTTAGAGATTAATGAATCCTTTAGAAATTACTCTAGGTAGGCAAATATTAGTGCCGTTACTGAAATGACCTTCAAGATTGAAAATTATCTCAGATTACAGCTTTAAAAGGATTTTCTAACACCCTTATTTATTTATATAGAGCAGAAGGTTGAAGACAACTTTTTCTCTCATGGTTCTGTGTATATTTTTTAAGCAGCAGGAAAACTTGAACTCCTGGAGGCAAGAAAAATAAATGTGCTTTATTAATCCAGTAGAATATTATTACAAAGTCTAGTAATTATAATTGAGTTACACCAATATGAGGTATTAATTACAGAATATTATACAAAATAAGTTCAGCCTTGGAATCTTTGATATTTTCTCAACGTGGGCTCAATTTGTTTTAATACTAGTCAGTAAGTCATAAATCAACATACTGGGAGAGAAAGGCCGAAGGTCATTTAAAAAATTATTATTTTAACAAACTTATAGAAAATGGCCCCATGCTGAGTCTCGTGGAAGTGAATATCATTTTCCTTTTAATGGTTCTTACTTTACCCTTCACCTGCCTCTTCAAAGCATAATCTCCCATGGTGGTACGCAGGGGACAAAATAGGAGGAGCGTGGGTGAAGTTGATCCCAAGCAGAGTGCAGCGAAAGCCTTTTCCTGTGGTTGGCGTTGAGGTTTGAATATGAAATGTCCCCAGAAGCTCGGGTGTTTGAATACTTAGTCTCCAGCTGGTGGTGCTGCTTTGGAAGGTTCTGGAACCTTTAGATGGTGGCACTGAAGATGGGTCACTGCTGCAGGACTTCGAGGGTGTTTGTTTGTTTGCTTTTTGTTTTTAGATTGGCTCACTGCTTGTCAATTTCATGAACCACTGGGATGTAAGGAACTCACAAATCCCAGATCAGACTTGCCATCATGGAACTGCCTGTCACCGTGCCTTCTGTTACAGATGGGCTGTATTCTGCCCGACTGTGAGCCAAGCTTTTAGTCCTTCAGTTGCCTTCCCTTTCTTCCTCTTAAACTGACTACTTGAGCTATTTTGTAAAGCAACCAAATTCTGGCCTACACAGTATCTTCTGACTTTGTTCTCTGTTTTTCATATCTTAGACTTAGCTCATGAATTTTAATGGCTCTGAACTATTCTCTTAAGGAGGAAGGGTTAGAAGTTATTAACTGTTTCTCGTATTTACAAGAAGAGAGGGCTTCTGATACTTCTCATGAGCAAGCAGTGTTGGAAGGTGGGGTTGCTACATCCTCCTCCGTTCTGATACTGGGACGCCCTGAGGAACTGGCTCAACTAATGCTTCGATCGAGGCATAACCATGGCATAAAAACATCCTCTGCAAGGAAACAGAGAAGACTATAAACTGTTGCTTTTCTTTCTTCATCTTGAGATGCCAAATCTTTTAAGTTCATACTCCGTTTTAGAGAACTTGACCTAAGTTTAAACTCAGGTACATAGCATTCCAAGTTGCCCCCCAACAAAACCTGAGCCTAGCCCCAGTATCTAGTCTAATCCTCAGCAAGACCAGTGTCTCCAGTTTATTGCCCCAACAAACTTGTACCCCCAGGTTATAAGCAGACTTCCTGCCTATTGAGCACCAATACAGAGGGGAGCAGAAGTTACGTTTATGATATGACTCCCAACACCAGCCAATCATGTTAAAGGCCACAGCAGCTTTCCAATTAGATGCTTGCCCATGTACTCTCTGCTTGCTGCTTACTCTAAAGCTTTGCCCCAATAGACATTTGGGGCTTCCCTACCACCAAATCTGTCCTGCGTGATGGTAGTGCGTTGGGGTGGGAGGTGGGCTAGCTCAAATAAAATAAAGACCCGGTTGTAAGTTGCATCAGATTGGCTCCTGTCTGTTTTTTGGGAATCACTAACAACAGACTCACAAACTGAAATAAAAATGTAAATAGCCAGAAAAGGGATATTTATGCCTTTTCCCCTACAGCATGATCTGCACAGACAAGAAAATAGGAAATCCTGACTAAATAATAAATAATAGGATACATGTTAAAGAAAGTTCATACAGTTAAGTAACACGCAGTGATGTTTAAAAGGCATAGTTTGGTCCTCTTCAGTGTTTTCTGTTCTTTGATTTTATTGGTTTGAAAGGGGTTTTAGTGAAGTCTTAGACGAGGAAGGGAAAGCAGCTAGGACCATAAGGCTGGCACTCTCTGGGTTGTGCTTTCCTACCGATGAGAACTGTTCTGCAAAACCAGTCAGGCTTTTTGTTGTTGTTTTGTTTTGTTTCACGTTTTTCACTCAGTCTTTCGGTGATTTCTGTCCCCAGGTAGGAGTCGCTCATCGGCAGGGTCCCTGAAGTAGGTTGGAAGGTTCTCAGTGCTCACTCCCAATCCCCACTTCTTCCTTCCTCTCTGCCCTTCCCCATACCTGTAATTAAATCTAAAAATTTCCAGCAAATACAGGACTTTTAAAAAAAAGCCTTGAATTTCTATAATTGAGTACTGGTAATGAAATCAGTGTCTGCAATAGTAAACTGTCTTCTAGGGGCATGGAAAATATAGCAGGACTAATGGGGCCAACCGTTGTTGGGTGATACTCAGTACTCCTGTTATTTATTATTCATCAGCATGTTTTATGTCTTCTCTCTCTCTCTCTCTCTCTCTCTCTCTCTCTCTGATTTTGAAAGGGATTTTTAGATTACTGATTTGAGACATCTGATTTTCTAACCCAGGCATTTAGCTACAACTTCCCTCTCAGTAATAATATATTCCACAAATGTGTCAATATTTTATATATCCTGTATTTATGTAGTATAGTGGGTGTGTACATGAGTGTGCAGTTGTGTGTGTATTGCATTGTATGAATGTTGTTTTGTGCTTATGTGTGTACACAAGTGCCCAGGTATGTGTGCATGAGTTCAGGTGTGTCTGTGTGTCTGTGTGTGTTTGTGTATGTGTTATGTGTGTTTAGGCCAGAGGGAAACCTCAGAAATTCCTCCTCAGGCACTATCTGCCTTTTTAAAAAATTAAAATTATACTCATTTATTTATTGAGGGGGTGTGTATGTCTGTGAGCATTATAGAGATCAGAGGACAACTTGCATTAAATCCTATGTCTGTAGCATGTGGATTTGGGGGACTGAACTCAGGGTGTGAGGATTGACAGCAGGTGCCTTTATCTCCCAATCTCATAGACCCCACTTTTTTCTGAGACAGCATTTTTCCACTGGCCTGGAACTGGGCCAGAAGACTAGGCTGGTCTGGCTTGTCTAGAAGGCCTCAAGAATCCATCTGTCTCTGTGCCCCTAATGCTAGGATCACACCTAAGCATTAGGTCTGTACCCCACCTTTTTATATGGGGTTTGAGGATCAAATGCATAGCGTCATGTTTACAAGGCAAGTACTTTATGAGCTGAGCTGTCTCTCTAGCCTCCCTGTCCCCCCCCCCCCCCCATTTTACTAACAACATGTTTAAATCATTCTGTCTGAAGTAAGTTTCTTCTGGTCATTTATGCTTACGTTTATGTTTCTAGATCTTATTTTTTGTCTTGTAATTGGTGTATCAAGAACACTTATATTATTGTAGCTACTTATATATTTAGGCTTAGGCAAGCCATTTAATTTCTTTATCTCCAATCTATTGTCACTATTTTATTTCTTTCTTCCCTTCTGTGTTCTTGAAGGTTAAATATCTTTGAAGCATTTTTTTTTTAGATATTTTCTCATTGTGTAGGCCATCCTGACCTGCTCAGAAGTTCCCATCTTGCCTTAGTTTCCCAAGCTCTAGGCTTCAGGTTTGTGCAAGCATAACTATTAGCCCTTTATATTAATTACCTATGGCATGTTAGTCTATTTATTTGCAAAACTTATCCAGTTGCCATCAGAGAAGCTTCCCCTGCAGCCGAATGGGAACAAATTCAGGAATCTGCAGCCAGACATTACACAGACACCACACACACACACACACATACACACGGTGGGTGTTGGAGGACGGAGGAGAGACAGAGACAGAGAGAAACAGAGAGAGACAGGTACGGAGACAGACAGAGATAGATCCTGGAATACACAGCTTTAAAGAGATGTTTTCATTAAATCCTTCTCCTAGGAGCTAAGGGAAATCCTTAGAACAGGAGGCAGAATAAGTCTAAGAGCCAGAGGGGATGGAGCACACAGGGAGAACAAGTTCCTCTAAATCTACTGAGCAAGGCTCACATGAACTCACCGAGGCTGAAGCCGCCAGCACAGGGGCTGCATAGAGTCTGCACCAGGTCCTTCGTGTATAGATTATATTTTCCAGTTTAGGGTTTTTGTTTGTTTGTTCAGTTTGATTTGATTTGATTTCTGTTTTTTTCAAGGCAGGGTTTCTCTGTGTAGTTCTGGTGTCCTGGAACTTGCCCTGGATCAGGCTGAATTTAAACTCCTAGATATTTGCCTGCCTTTGTCTCCCCAGTGCTGAGATTAAAGGCAAGTGCCACCACCTAACCGGCAGGATTTTTAAAGTAATTTTAACATGTATATTTGAGTACTTTGGTGCTGAGCTCTGGATCTTTACTTTGGCTGGCTCGTCTAACACAGATCTGGTGACGGAAAGGTAGCTAGTAGGCACTTCTCTGAAGGGACTCTAGCCAGCCCAAGCACTGCAGGCATGGATTTGTTAGGCCTTACCCTTCTCCCTCTATTCCCTCCATCAATCCAAACCATCAGATAGCATTCCTAAAGCTAGCCAACACGGTCCATTCCCTTATTTGGCTGCTTCCTCCTTCTGTGGATGACTACCAAAGTCCAGCTATCAAAGGAAGTCCAGCACTCAGCTCCTACCTTGGCTCACCTAATTAACACGCCCAATTAAAATTAAGTACTTCATCCTAATTTGGGTTTTCCCCTTCACCTTTATAAGCTGCCATTTTCCCATGAGCCACATTTGTGTCCCTGCTATTCAGAGTCAGTGTCCTGTTAAACTATGCATGTTGTAGGATTAGCTAGTGGATATTTTTTCTTTATAAATACCACACAGTTTTAACTCCCATTAAATTCTTTTGAGAGTTTTATTTCTGCTGTTTAACACCCTGCTACAGCTTTCTAGTGTAACTCTTCTATGATGCACCTTCGATACTTTGTGGAGATTTTCTCTGTGAGCCAGGATGCTAATATTCCTTCTAGACTTGCAGAAGTTGACATGGAATCATTAGTAATATTTTAATCCTTGCTGTCAGATTGATGCATAACAAACCCCAAATAATTGATACATAACAAACCCCAAATAATAGCAACAACAAAAATTAAAGGTTAGCATACAATATTTTCTGCCACAGTGTGACCATTTCATTACTTTTGAATACTGGGTGAAGGAATACTTATTGTAAAAATAGGGAATAGGGAAAAAGTCTCTCTAAAGCAGAGAATTATTACAATGGCTTCCTAGAACTGATGCAGTGTTTTGCAGT
>LR752666.1:0-57785 GCA_902729485.2 Mus minutoides | reverse complement strand
GCCTGCAGTTCAAGTCCAAGCTTCCCACTTCTGCCTACATGCCTTTGTTCTGTCACGGCAGACTGTAACCTTCTGGAACTGTATGCTCAAACCTTCCTTCTATAACTTGTCTTGGTCATGATATTTTTTCACAATACAAAAGTAACTAAAACACACAATCTCAAAAAAATGTTTCTTTTTTTTTTTTTTTTTTTTTTTTGGTTTTTTTTTGAGACAGGGTTTCTCTGTGTAGCCCTGGCTGTCCTCGAACTCACTCTGTAGACCAGGCTGGCCTCGAACTCAGAAATCCGCCTGCCTCTGCCTCCCGAGTGCTGGGATTAAAGGCGTGCACCACCACGTGCGGCCCCAAAAAAATGTTTCTTATAGAAGACTGTAGACCACTAGTCCTAATGGACCAGCAAATATTCCATAAGAGATTAACCTCCAGCCAGATTCCTGACTCCCCAGTCCTCAGCCCCCCGTCCACTCAAAATTCACCAAGCCTGTGAGCCTAGTGCTTTTTCGCCTTATGTCCATTTCCCAATGGTTAACTTGGCCTCTCTATCACTCCTTTCAAACCTATTCTTATCAAAGAACCGAAAGACCTCCCAAACTAAAGGCCATTCTGCACGCCTTGTGTATGAACTCCACTCTGCGGTGCCGTGTCCAGCATCCCCAGCTATGAGAAAGCGATCTGACCGTTCTGACAGCTTCAATCCTTAGGAGTTTGGTTCATGGTACCTTAGCAGCACTCTTGCACAGATGGTGGGGAGCTATACCCCAGCTTTCTGCTTTACCCCCCACCCAGCCTACTCTCAATCTGCTTGACAGTGCATCTCCCTGTCAACTTCTCATCCACACACCACTCCAGAAACCAGCAAACGCTCCCTCAAAAAGCGCTGGGTGCTTCTGGATTGCTGTCATTCGCAACCAGATGTCTCCAATGTAGAGGGTGGGAGGTGATCTCCAAGGATCCAAAAAATATTGTAATTTCTAATTGTGTGGATTTGCCTCATTCTTTTGTTGCTATTTTTGTAGATCTTAAATGCAAACAGCTTGCCGCTAGCAGATAGATGACGGTAATTTATACCTGTACAAATGCTGCCGGTATGAGCAAGGATTTTACTGATGTCGAGAGTGCTTTAAGACTACTGCCTTGCCAGTCACAGTGGCATGCACCAACAGGCCCGGCTACTCAGGAAGCAGATGCAGGGGGATTCCTTGAACCCAGCAGCTGGAAGTTACCTCAGGCAAACAAAATAGCAAGATAGCACCTCCTCAACAATATAAAGTAAATGCTACTGGACAAATAGTAACACTTTTGTTCCTAAATTTATTTGGTGCATATATTAGTTACTTTTCTGTTTCTCTGATAAAATGCCAAGACTGGGGGTTAGATAGATGGCTCATCGGTTAAGAGCACTAGATGCTCCTCTAGAGGACCCAGGTTCAATTCCCAGCACCCACATGATAGCTCACAACTGTCTGCAATCCCAGTTCAGGGGGATCCACCCCACACCAGGCATGCATATGGTGCGCATCTCTGAGCATGCAAGCAAAATACCCATACATATAAAATAAATTTTTTTAAAAATATAAGAAATTTAAAAACACCATGACCAATAGCAACTTACAAACTTTCAAACTCATGAAGTAGTGCTTATAAAACATGAATCATTCTACATTTTTTCACTATATATATATATATATATATATATATATATATATATATATATAGGCTTAGGGTTTCAGAGGGCTAAGAGCCCGTCAGGACACAGGAATGGCGTGACAGTAAGCTGTAGGCATAGTGACCAGAGCAGGAAGAAAGAGATCACATCTCCAACCACAGACATGAAGTAGATAGAACTGGAAATGAAGAGAGCTATAAATTCCCAAAGCCCACCCCTAGCCCTAGTGACACACTTCTTCCTCCAGGCAGGCTGCACCACTACTCCAAACAGTACCGCCAGCTGAGAACGCAGTGTTTCAATTCCTGGCCAATGAGGGACATTTCTTATCTAAATTATCACAGTGGTCCAGAGGCAACTCCAAATAAATCAATGTATTCTAGTTGGGGCCATAAACTGTTTTATAGTCATGTAGTTTAGACAGCAACATAACCTTCTCATTCCTAAAATCATCTCATTTCTGGCTTGCCTATTACACAGTTAAAATTACTTTTATTCAGGCCTGCTCTTACAGACATGGCCACAGATATATACACACTCAGACAGACAGACAGACAGACAGACAGACAGACAGGGTGGCTAGAGAACTGACTCAGCAGTGAAGGGCACTTACTGCTCTTACCCAGGACCCAGGTCAGTTCTCAGCACACACACAGTGGCTAACAAGCATTTGTATCATTTGTGGCTCTAGTTCCAGGGGATCCAATGTCCCTTATGAATGATCCAAGGGTTCCTGCATGCATGTGATAGACACATACACACACTCAGGTACATACACAGACATACAAATATTTGAAGTATGTGTGTATTATTTTTAAATTAAAATAATCAGTGAAACAACTCTTAAAAATAAATGACTAAAATAGACAAACTTTCAAACTCATGAAGTAGTGCTTATAAAACATATGAATCATTCTACATTTTTTCACGAATTGTTTTTGACTTTTAACACTTAAAATATATAAAATTATGTTTGTTTTTCTAGAAAGATTAGGCTTTCATTTTGTTTTGTTTTGTTCTTTCTACAGTTTTTCTGTGTAGCCCTGGCTGGCCTTGAACTCAGAGATTCATCCTGCCTCTGCCTTCCAAGAGCTGGCATTAAAGGTGTGTGCCACCACTGTCCAGCAAATAGGAACATATTTTTTATTAAAGGTTTATTTTATGGTTATGTGTGCTTGAGAATGTGTGCCATCCACATGCAGGCAAACTCAGGAGGCCAGGAGAGGGCATTTATGCTGTAGAACTGGAGTTTCAAAGCAGATGGGA
Organism: Mus minutoides; assembly: GCA_902729485.2. Lineage (NCBI taxonomy): Eukaryota > Metazoa > Chordata > Mammalia > Rodentia > Muridae > Mus > Mus minutoides. Next base: position 54,852 of record LR752666.1, on the reverse strand, counting down.
GCTGCCTGACATAGGTGCTGGGATCCAAGCACATACCCTCTCTGCAAGAACAGCAGGTGTTCTTAACCAGTGAGCCACCTGTCCAGCCCAGTGGTTCTCAACCTTCTTAATGCTATGTACCTTCAATACAGTTCCACTGTTAATGTGACATCCCCAGCCATAAAATCATATTCATTGCTACTTCCTAACTGTAACTTTGTACTGTTATAAATCATAATGTTAAAAAAAAAAAAATCTGTGTTTTCCAATGGTCTTAGGCAACCCCTGTGAAAGGGTCATTCCTTCCACAGGTCTAGAACCACCACCCTAGCCCCAGAAAAATACTTTTATAAAACTTTTATACTTTTATAAAACTTAGGATTCTCCTATACTCAATATTGGGTTTTTTCTTTTCAAAATCTTTTCCTTTCTGAAAGGAAGATTTTTATTATTTTTTAGTTATGTGTAGAGTGCAGTGTGTCACACACACACACACACACACACACACACACACACACACACACACACGGCCCCGGGGCTGCAACCACAGGGCTGCAACCACTCATGGAGGTTTAGATATCTTTAAGGTCAGTATGTGCTCTGAGCTCCTGAACTATCTCTCCAGCCCCTTTGATATCATTTTCCATGAAAGGGTTCTGCAGGCAAGCCATTATCTCTGCTACTTGTCACGGCGACCAGTTTTGCAGCTTTGAACAGGTCAGGCAGCGAGCATCACCTCCTTGGCCCATCACAGCTATATTAAATTCATTCTACGTGTCAGGGATGTTCTTGGCTGAGAGATACAGGCTGAGGATACTGAGATTCATTCACAGCAACAATAAAAGTCCTTTTGCAAAAGCCCATTAAGTAATTCCAAGATTAAGTCATTATAATATTAGCCCTGGGGGTGGAAGGAGCTGAAGTCAAACGCAGAGGCTCATCCATGCTAGGATAAGCATTTTACCACTGAGTTATAGCCCCCAAATTAGCCACAATTCTTTTACAAAATGAAGGGCTACTTAGTAACTGTTACTTTAGTCTTGTTTTAAAAGCAAGTTTTCACCAGGCCTCAATGTGTCTCAACTGGCAAAAAGCAAAGGAGACTGTGGAAAGCAGACTCCAAATAAACCGATACCCTCCACCTCTCCTTGAGGCAAAGCTCTACAGATCCGGCTAACCACCGGGGGTAAAACATCACAGCCAGAAACAAGGCTCCCGCAAATGGCTTTTTGATGGACGGCCTCCCACAGAGCTCTGTCTGGATCCTCAAAGTGCTTTTCAATGATGCTGATGAAGGTCTGTTTACACCTGGAGGTTACAGCTGACTCCTGGTACTGCGGAGAATCTGACAACTGCAGAATTCAACTGCAGCGCAACTCAATCCCTCCTTTCCAGGCTGCCCTCGAGGGACCTGCCACGAGCCATCTTCTTATGTATTCAAAATGATTACATAATCACAGACTTTGTTTGCTACTGCTACTGGCCACCTTCATTTCACAGAAGGCACCCCTCAGACAGCCCCACCCCCCAACCCAGCACAGCACAGAATTTAAAAATCCTCCAACCAGGAGGATAAATGACTCCTGCTGGGTCCAAAGAATACGTATGAAGGAAAATGATAAGAGGAACTCCCCAGAGAGTACATTCCCTCATAAACAGATTAGGTGTCACCATAAACACCTTACTAAATCCAAGTACCCGAGACGAGCTTGCACCTATACCAGGGGGATCACAAACAACACGGACCGCCCACTGAAGCCTGGACACGCCTCAGTCATTCTATGTTACAAACCTCGAAAGTGTTCACAAGGAGCTGGTAATATTCACTTCCTATTAGATTCATTTCATACACTTCTGCCAAAAAGAAAGAAACCCTAGGGCGCGAGGTCTCCGTTTGTCTGCAAGCTGGGAAAGCTGGCCCTGATCTGCCCTCACACTGGGGGTTTGCTATTGGCAGCAGAGAAATCTTTAGGCCTCCTCATCCTCCCTATATCCATGCATCTCCACCCAGGTTCAGGTTCTTGCCTGCAGACTCAGTGGGTCCACTGCTGTCCCCAGGGAAGGTGGCAGGAAGGAGGAGCCTGAGAAAGAGGGGGACAGGCTAAGCTGCTATTAGCACAGTCCTCCGCTCCATCCTGCCCAGTCGGGGAGGAATCCACTGGCAACTTGGGATCTGGAGGTAGCACAGACTCCCACACACACTCAAGCCTCTCTGTAAACTTGTGTGCACTCCTGGGCCCTCTGACGGTTCCATTACAGCTGTACCCAGTCGAAACACTGGAGGCCAGGCTGTGCCGTCACACTTTGACCCGTGTGACCTCACTACTAGGCCCTCCTCCCACCTTCCTGTCCCCATTAGGCATTTTTCTTACCTCTATTAACAATACACACACACACACACACACACACACACACACACACACACACACACATACTTTCCAGAACCTTCTGCTTTCTAGCTCCCTGAGGAGGGCAGGAGAATCCAACCGCACTAGCTTCCCCGCTGTCTAAACGTGTGACCTTAGGCGATTTGTCTAATCCCTTAAAGTCGGGACCCTCCATCTGTACAGCAGTGCTGACCTCAGCCCTCCAAATGAGGATTTGATGAAAACAACACGCACAACATGCTTAGCATTCATTCACTGATTTGCTAAGAACCCACTATGCAAAGGAAACCGTTTTTTGTGACTGGAAACGGTCTGTTATTCCCGCCCTCCACTCTCCTCCTTTTGATGTCCGTAAGACAGAAACTAATGTTACCATTGATAAGCCTACAGTTAGTTGAGTAGCATAGGTGCAACACATGGTTCTTGGCCATCACTGCCAGCAATGTCTGAACAGAATTCTTCCAGGGGCAGGGCCACTGGAACCCTGCTCTCTGAACGTGAGCTCTCCTGCTCAGCTAAGGAAGCACCTTAACGGAACTTCTCCAGGCCACACGTGGAAACTGTTCCTCCTTTGGCGGTTTTCCTACACTCGGTCATATTACCCTCCACTCCAACTCGAAGCTGACACCTACCTATCTCTGGTATCTTCTCATTCACCGAGGAAATGCGGTACGGTGGTCCTTAAGTCTCGGCTCTCTCTCCTGTCCTTCTTCTGTGACCAACAGTCAGCTCCTGCGAGGAACAAGAGCACAGGGGACAATCTGGATTACAATCCCAACTCCGTTTTTGGACTCACCATGCAACCTAGAGCGGTTTCGTCCCCTCCCTGGGCCCCCATGCCCCATCTGTAGATGGGGATAAACCATTCATGGTGCTGTTAACCCACCCAATACTTGAAAGCACTTACTGCTGTGTCCAGCCCAGGAAGTCACAGCGGCTGCCATTCACCACACCCACCCCAGCTCCCCAACCATGCTCCACTCACTACCAGGCACACCGCATAGGCAACAGAGTCATTCTAAGCTTGTGCTTGCCACAAGTCCCGGCTCTTTGGTGGCCCTAGAGTGTGTTCTGTTCTTCACACCCAGACCTCACAGTCATCGACCTCAGTCTCCTGGCCTTCAATTTCCTTATTCTACGGTGCTCTTCGCTGGTCACAAGGTGGGGACCAGATCGGGACTCAGCTTTTCAACTGTGTCCCAAGCCAAAAAAAAGACCTCAGAGAGAAGGTGTGTGCAGCCCAGAGATGCCGGAGCCCTGGAATTCTCAGACCCAGAAAGGCCCTCAACAAAAGACTCAAAAACAAGTCCTCTTAATTGCCTGCTCTGCACGTGCCACGCCCTCCTCCACCCAGAAGCACAAAGCCAGCACTAGTCCCACCTCCCGGCCTCTCTGTTCCTTACCAGGATCTAGCCACAGGCACTGCCCCATACTTTCTGCTTTGATTCTTAATCAATTTTCCTGAGACCCTCTTCTAGGTCTTGACCATTGTACATCCCTACCTTTCCCCACTTAGACAAGAACTCCATGCCTGCCTGGGTTCCCGCTGGGCTGGCTCCCAGGTCTCCTCAGGTATCTATCTCCCTCTGCTAAACAACCCCCCATCCCTCACCTACTCACTCCCCTGAGATGCTCCACAAAATCCACCTCCTCCCAGAAGCCTGTCCTGACCCCCATCCTGCCTGTCACCCTCTGCACTCCTCCAAGAACACCTCACTATTTCCTCCTGATTGTGTCTCTCTACCAGGGCACCGAGCCACGCCTGGCACAGTGTGCCAGTAACTGCTCCATAAATAAACCCATGGGTACCGCAGTCCCTGCTTTCAGCCCTGAGATGGTTTATTGAGATGGTTTATTTGAAATTTCAATTAAGACTCATAAAGCAACCACTCATAGGAGATGCTGTACATTTTCTTTCCCTGAATTAGATTAGGAAACATCCCCTGCCCTTGACTTCCCAGAACAAATAGANGGCAACAAAACCTACATCCTCTCAACTCTTCACCCTCCACTGTCCACAGGGCACAGCTACAGATGTAGCATCCACTACAATGGGCCTGGAACCTTGTGAACAACCAGCCACCTTGGGAGTCTAGAGAGGAAGGGGACTGGTGGTACCAGGAAGGGAACAAAATGGGAGCTGGATGAGACAGAATACATTTCATTATGTATACGGAAATCTCATAATGGAACCCACTATTATGTATAATTAATATGTACTAATAAAAACGTTTTATAGAAGAAATCATTCTTTAAACAGCGGTGTGGTACTAAGGGGGGCATACTCACTGGCACTGATGTTTGCAACTTTATAAAGTCCTTTCTAAAATAAGGTGGATTGATGGGCAGCTGTGTAATAAGTCAAGAGAGTAAAATCTCAATAGTAGAATGCGCATGAGGAGTCATCTCTGTCTCTCCATGGCATGTTTCCCCATCATGGAATGCTCTCCGAACGAGACGGTCAGGGTGAGTATTTAAGAGTCTGTAATCATCAGATGTCATCTGGGTTACTCTAGTTTTCCACTAACCCCCTCTGCTCTAGGCTCTTGGTCCCACATTGTAGCTACTTGCCCTCTGCCTCCTTCATCTCTTTTGGTATCTTGGAGTTTTTTCTTTATTTCTTTGTCTTTTTTATTTATTTATTTATTTTTTCCATGACCTTAACAGTGTCAAGGAGAACTGGTCAGGATTTTTGTAAAATGTTCCTCAATGGGGTTTGTCTGGCTTTTTTTTTTCCACTTCAACAAGAGTTTATGTTTCATATGAAAACGTACATGACCCAATCCTACACAATAGTCAATGATGCCCTTGGGGAGGAACATGGGTCCTCTGCTGAACTCACAGCTATTGGTTTAGACTCTTTCCAAGGCTTCTAACACAATGCTGTTTCTGAGGATGACCACCACTCCCGTGTGACTCTGTGCCCACCAGCTGTCACCTCCACATATCCACCAATCACAACGAGTCACAAAGGGACCAAAACCCTCGGTGTTCCTTGTTCAGATCTGCCACCACAGAACCTCAGTGATAAAGTCTTGTTGACACATTTCTTCAGCTTGGAAGGGTGAGCCCAGCTCATGGTGACTCCTTAGCAAACTCAGTGTTATGGCAAAGGAGTGGATGTCTCTGGCATTTTTTAATGACTGTAGTGGGCTATGGGTTTGGGGAGACAGCAGGTTAAGGTTCTGCCATCACTGTATGCCCACACTGTCACAGGATGGCTAAACCCCAGGTTAGCCTCTCCCTTATCATCCTCTACCCTTTAGAGGACTCACCAACTTCGGCCACAGTCTAGCCTCAGTGAGCAGGAGGGAATGGGAACTTCAGCCATAGGCTCCTGAAGAAAAAGGTATTTGCAACAAGTATTTGAAATTCTCCTCTAGGAGAGCTGCTTCCTGACTTAGCATAAATCCATGTCATGCGAATACATATATTATGCTTTGTATTATTATGCAGTACCACACTATTTATTTTGTAGCTAAAGTTAGCTCTGGCTGTTAAGAGCTCCTTGAGGTTGGCTCCTTCCTCCCTTCAACATGCCCACATCCTTTGTTTTTTTTTCGGAGCACTTCCTTATTTTCTGGCCACACAAGATGCTCCAGATCTATAATTATGCTGCTCAAGGAGTCCGGCTCACTGGAGACCGGCACCAGTGGAGGGAAGAGATGCATATGCTTATTACTAACAGCGAGTCAAGGCTACAAGGCCCTATCACTCCTGTGTGTGCACCAGCCCATTTACACACTTACTTACCATCTCTTTGTGGATCAGTATTTAGCCCAACCCAAGTCCACACCTGGGTCTCCAACATCCCAGCCTTCTCCCCTGCTTACATCACACCATCCTAACCCATGTGTATACACAATGAAACTCCAGAATTGCTAACCCATACCCCGTGAGAAACTTTGCCAACTACATACACTGCAATGTGTTTACTTTTCTTCCTGACTTGAGATTTATACTCGAAAATACCACTCTTCAAAGTGAACTGGGTCCCTAGGCCTTGTGTCCCAAATTTTCAGTGTCACTGTCATCTAATAACACAGCTAGACTCTTCCATTATAGTCTGCATCTGTACACACCTCCCGCACTCACAGACAGCTGCTTCCCGGTGTCTGATCTGAATATACTCAATTTTCCCATGTGTACTCTAACTGGAATGCAGTGTACACCTGTTCTGCCTGACCCTTAATGCTATGACTCTGAGACCTGAAGGGGCTCGCCTGGCACCCAGCTCAGTCCTGGAACACAGAGGTTCCTCAGATTATTAAAAAGATAAACAGGCTACATAGATTTAGTCTTTTTATGTTAATCTAATCAAGGTTAATGGTTGGAAGACATTTATCAAAACTTGAAGTACAATTTTTATCACAATACCTAAAATTCAGTAATAATAGTTATAAATTTAATGTTACTCCTAAAAGACTAAAGAGCAAATTACAGATAGTGGTTAGGAATCATTTGAATACAAATTGGTATCGATAAAAATATACTACACTTGTGTACAAAAAAAAATTTATGTAGCTAAATAACTAAATAAGAATAGCATACCATTTAGCATATGTCTGTGAACAGAAAAACATTGAAGGACACATACCAGGTTATTTTTAACCTCCTTTCTTCCCTTTGTCCTTAAATTAAAATTAAGGAGCCTGTTTGCCATGTAGGAAACAAGAATCAATCTCAACAAAGAAGAAAACCAGCCCAGTGTTGTACACCTTTAAGCCCAGCACCCAGGAGGCAGAGGCAGGTGGATCTCTGTGAGTTCGAGACCAGCCTGCTCTGCAGAGCAAGTTCTAAGCCTGTTGGGGCTACAGAGAGAGAAAATGAAGATCAGCAGCTGTGTGCTGAACTAGGGACAGCTTCCAGAGCAAGGAGAGACGGGGCAAGGAACCAAGGTCCAAGGGACATGTCCTCAGGTCCACTGTCACCTAGCAGGGACACCTCAAAGGCAGGAGGACATGGATGTGATGTTGCTTCCTGCAGAGAGCAAGGGTAGAAACGGGTAGCTGTCTAGAGAGTGTCCTAAGAAACAGGAAGTTTAACGGACAGGAAAGGTTTAGTGAAGGCAGGGAAGATGTCTAGAAGATGTCTCGTCAGCCACCGCATGAGAACCTAAGGAAGATCACAGGCCCTAGCATCGACAGGGAGCCCTTCACCTGCCTTCTGCCCGTGCCCTGGGAGGAGAGAGGGATTACTGTGTGGGTAAGTCTGCCTCCAGCAGATCTCATAAAGCTCAAGTGGCTGATACTGGGATTAACATTTTTACACTGGAATTTATACCCCACCCCCTACAAAAAGTGCTTGTAACAGAAAGGACCCCAGTCCACAGTAATCTTCCTAATGGGAGTGAAGCCCAATGCCCACTATCCAGTCATTTTCGGTGCATACCACTGAGCCCAGCAGACAGCCATCTCTAGTCCCAGATCACCCAGGGTTAGACAAAAAAAAAGGCCGACAACACATACACGCACGCGCACACACACACACACACACACACACACACTGTGGACTACCAACACAAGGAAATTATCCCAGCTGTGAGGGTCTGGGAAGAATTGGTATGCATTGACCATTTAGCTAGGCAAGGCAGGGTGTGTGGGCCATTTCTCAGTCTTCACAGTTGTGGAGACAGGGACTAGCCAGTATACAGCCACTCACAGCTCAATGCACAGGCCCTGAGTTCAATAGATGGCAGCTCACAGGTGCTGGTAACTACAGTTCCAGGGGATCTGACACCCTCTTATGGCTTCCAAGGGCTCCCACAGGCCCTTGGCACACCCACACTCACGCAGACACATACACTTAAGTAGAAATAAAGCTTTGAAAGACATCGATTGGATCCTTCCTCACGTAGCAGTCTTTTTTTTTTTTTAAACAAAAAAGTAAACTCATACACAATACCAAAATCTCAAGGTTAAAATCTAAAGCACAGGCAAACATGGCGGCACATATCTGTAATCCCAGCATGCAAGAGGTAGAAGCAGGAGGATCAGGAGTTTGAGAGCCAGTCTCTGTTTCACAAAATAGTTCAAAAAGGGGGCATACCCGGTTTCAAAAGTCAAAAAGTCAAAAAGTCAAAACAAAAAACAAAAAAACAAAAAAACCCAACCAACCAAAAACCACATTCTCCATTCCCAAAGGACTAAAGACAACATCTGTGGGACTGAGGCAGGAGGATTGTAAATTCCCAGCCAGACTGAACTAGACAAGACCATGTACCAAACGAATACAAATCTCCAATGGAAGCAAACACAGAGATGTTGGTTTCTCTCCAGGGAGGACTGACTAGCCCAGTGGGCATTCTAAATTCCTCACAACCTTCCCACCTAGCTCTCCCATACCCTAATAAAGACTCTCTTCCTCAGTTAATTGCAAAAATAATTAAAATAATTATTTGATCTACAAGCTATAAAATAAAAAAGGTTGGGCCCAGTTCTGCCAGTTTATAATCTCTGAGACAGGCTCTCTGGTTAACAGGAGGTCTGTGTAGAGTGTATGCTCCTGCCTGTGCCCGTGGGAAAACTCGTCACATTAGAATGACTTCATCTTTTACACATTCATTAACTACTGAGAGTGATACTGCTGTTGGGCGCTGGATGTGACACCTAAAATATGGCTGCAGGGGACCACAACACCTCTGAAAACTTTCTGAGTGCATTATTCTGAGGAGCTGTCCTTCTGTAAATGAACAGGCATCTACGCAGAAAAGAGACATTAGTAAGAAAGCTGCTTCCAACAGCTGCCACGGTATCCGAGGCTTAGCTGCACTAAAAGGCAGTCTCCATCCGCCCGAGGCGACCTCCCCCACCCACGGGAAGCCCCCATACCGATTGTGCTAGTAAGCTTCAATGTTCTAGCTCTCTTGCTTTGTGATATAGATTTCTATGCCTGTCTACATAATATGGGTTGCCCTACTAACCTGGTCTGTGAGAGGTCGACAAGAAACCAAGTTCTCTCTCCTACACCTTCAGGCCCTTATTATAGATACCCAAAGCATCACTGGTCACACCTGAGCACCCTATCGACATTCTGTAATTCAGGAAAACAAGACAACTCTAAAGAGGATTTTGGAAATTAATGTTTAAAATTTTAAGGTGAAACAGGAAGGAGAAGAAGCTCATTTGTTTGTTTGTTTGTTTGTTTGAGCCAAGGTCTCACTAAGTAGCCCTGTCTGGCCTCAAACTCAGAGATCCATCTGCCTCTGCCTCTGCCTCTGCCTCTGCCTCTGCCTCTGCCTCTGCCTCTGCCTCTGCCTCTGCTTCCTCTGCCTCTGCCTCTGCTTCCTCTGCCTCTGCCTCTGCCTCTGCCTCTGCCTCTGCCTCTGCCTCTGCCTCTGCCTCTGCCTCTGCCTCTGCCTCTGCCTCTGCGTACTGAGACTAAAGGTGTGCACCACCACTCCTGGCTACGTTCATTTTTTTTTTTTTTAAGACTGAGAAAAATGTTTTGTCCTTATTAAAACATAGAATTATTGAATATATCACTAATGGCAAATAGTACAAAGGTCATTCTTAAAAGAAAAACTGTTGAATCCTACCAACCAAATACCATCCAGAATCAGTGTGTGTGTGTGACTTATCTTGGCATACTGTATATGTGTAAAAGAGCTGGTGAGAAGGCTCCACAGAAGGTACCTGCTGCTAACCTGAGTTTCGACCCCAAGACCCATATGGTTTAGAAGGGGCTAACCCAAGCAAGTCATCCTCTGGCCTCCACGTGCATTCTGTGACACTCACCTAGCAACACACACACCCTCAGCCACACAAAAGATAAAATATACAAATGTAAGAAATGTAATGCATGCCATGAAAAAAAAATAAATGTAATGCCATTTAATAAAACTCTCAGTCCAATATGGCGGTGCCCAGTGGCAGTGTGTACTGTGAAGAGTTCTCTGAGTTCCGGGAATGACTCAAGGCAATGAGGACCACTGATGACAGGATAACACATGACTTAAACGCTATGGTTCCAACAGCTTCCTCTGCAGGGAAAACTGATGCCAGCCAAACCTGTAAGCAGCTGTGTGAGCCTGTGACGGCAGCTCATGTCAGTGGGGACAGTGTTGTAAAGAACTGCTTAGCCCAGACCTCAGCAGCAGTAAAAAGTCTCCGAGAAGAGAGAGAAGAACCTGGATGACTTAGAAAAGAACAAACAAAGCTGTAGTGAATGCAGTCAGAACTAAATGTCAAAGACGTGGGAAATGACAGGAGCTGGGAGGGCTGATGGGCGTGCCAAATTCACTTCAAGCCTCCAAAAAATGAGGAGAGAGAGAGGTTTTTTTTTTTTAAAAAGATCTGGTCATCTCATCGCCTAAGCATGACAAATATCAGCAGGGCTGGCTTTGGAGGGTGGTCTCTGAGCCAGCAGGCCAAGGCCTTTGGTTGGCTCAGCCTCGTTTAGTCAAGACCTCAAGTCTAATTCTCATAGTTATAAAACAGTCAACTGCTACTTTATACTGATTCTGTAAAATAAAAAAAAATGTTTTGTAACTATTAATTTTCTGAAAAAATAAAATAAAACTCCTATTTCCAAAGAATATATCCCAACAAATGCTAAAAACCTCAGTACCAAAGCCTACCTGTACACACACACACACACACACACACACACACTATAATAAAGTATAATTTATAAATTAGTCATAGTAAGTGATTAAAAACATTAATAGTCTTAGGGTTTCAATGCTAAGAGACATGCTAACCACAGCAACCCTTATAAACATTTAATTGGAGCAGGCTTACAGATGCGAGGTTAGGTCCAGCACCATCTCGGAAAGGAGCATGGCAGCATGGCAGGTACAGACACGGTGCTGGCCAAGGAGCTCAGAGTTCTATATCTTCACCCGAAGGCAGAAGAAGACTGACTGCCACACTAGGCCTAGCTTGAGCATCTTGGGCCTCAAAGCCCGCCTCCACAGGGACACACTTCCCCCAGCAAATGTAGAGTGACACCCACTCCAATAAGGCCACACCTCCTAACAGAGCCACTCCCTGTTGGCCAAGCATTCAACCACGTGAGTCTGGGGTGGGGAGGGGCATTCCTAGTCAACCCACCACAACAACAATAAAACAATTACAACACTACAATAAAAGTCCGGGAACGAGTCTGTCCCTCTTGAAGGAATCAAGGTGAATACTAGGAATTCCAGATCCTGGTGATGGTGGCCTTCTAAACCACAGAAAAGACGGTGGATAGGTGGGACGCCGACATGGAGCAAGCCTGGGCAGCTCCTTTTCCCCTCAGCAGTACACAGGAGACGCTTGCACGCCCCTGTCAGTCCACTGAGCATCCTCATGTCTGCTCCCAAAGAAACTCAGTCCAAATGGCTAACTGCAGTGCCTACTTAACAGAGGTGAGCACAGGCTGCCGCCAGGCTGCTCAGTACCTGGGGTTTCTCTCGGCACCTGTGGCTTCTCTCAGCACCTTTCACCCTGTCCCTACCCTAAGCCTCTCCAGCCTGCAAGCTTCGCTTCCCTTCCCCCAGCTTCTGGTTCCTAAAAAAAACTGCCATTTGGGCCATGCACTCTCAAGGTTGTTTTGGTGCTGCTGGTCCCCTGTTCTTGGTTCTTCTCTCTCACGTAGTTCTCCTGTGGTCTTCTGTCTTCATCTCTTGCCTCTGTTTCTCTGTCTCTGTCTCTCTGTCTCTCTGTCTCTCTCTCTCTCTCTCTCTCTCTCTCTCTCTCTCTCTCTCTCTCTGTGTCTCTCTCTTTGTGTCTCTTTTAGCCTGGTTCAGTCTGGACTCTTACAGATGCCTGTGGCTGAACTCTCCTTCACATCTACAATAAGAACCTTCTCTTCAACCATAACCTAGGGGTGGCTGTGTCCTTATTTTCATTCACGCCCCCTGCACAGAGCTGCCTACTCGTTCTAGCTCAGTTGCTGCCGCTGTGGTAAAACACTCACCAAAGCAACTCTTGGGAGGAAAGGGTTTACTTTCCTTACACTTCCCCACATAGTCCATCATGGAGAGACTCAGGCAGGGAGCTAGAGGCAGGAACTGAAGCGAAGACCATAGAGGAACGCTACTTACTCACAAGCCTCCAAGTTCAAACTCGGATACACTTTGTACAAAGCCCAGCCCACCTGCCCAGGGATGGCTGGACCCTCCTATAGCACTTAGAAATCAAGAAAATCTAATACAAGACACAGACCAATCTAATACAAGACAGCTCCTCAACTGAAGGCCCATTTACCCAAGATTAGCCATCATACTCCTGGTAAAATCAGTTCCTGAGATAGTAGAACATACTGTAAGTATGACATGCTTGTCCTTGGGCTCCTTTTGGGACAGGTTTCTTTCCGTGTTCCTTTTGAGATGAACACTTTCCCTATCTTCTTTGTTTGTTTGTTTTTATAATAAATAATGTGGTAACCATCTATGTGATATGTATGTGTGCAGTTGTACAATTATTTCATGGGGCATAAGCTTCTAGAGCCAGAACTTCCATTCCAATGATTTGCATAAATACACCGACAGGCAGCCTGCAGATCTGTCCCCAGTTGTTCTCCCAACACTGGAAGATAGTTCTCCTGTCCCCATCACCCTCGCTAACATGGGGATTCTTTTCCATCATCAGCATCCAGTGAGTGCTATATACACGCCAGGTCCCACCTGAGAAGCCCTCCAGCTGCTGTGGTTGCAATGAGGATGGCTCCCTATAGGCTCGTGATTTGAAAACATGGTCCCCAGAGGATGATGCTGCTTGGGGAGGTTTAGGAGGTGAGGCCTTTTGGAGAAGGTATATCACTGCAGGTTACAGAGGATTTTAATCCAGCAACATGGCTGCTCTGGCAAGGGATTATATCCTAAGACCTTCTAGGTCTATATGATCCAGCTGGGATGCAGACACACCCTGGATTACAGTATGGTCTGGCTGGAGTATAGACACACCCTTAGTACACACCTTTAATCCCTAACAATGAAAGTAAGGTTACTTTGTAGAAGAAAGCAGCCATGTTTGAAAGTGGCATCTAATCGAGGGGCAGACAAAGTAATGAACCAGAGAAAGAGTTGACAGAATGACTCAGAGATAGGATACATCCAACTCTCCTGAGAACAGCACAGGAAAGGGAGGCTACTTAAGAGTGGGGAGGAGAGGGGGATAGTGTAGTGTGTGGTGTGTGTGTATGGCAGTTTTGCCAAGACAGTTTTACAGAGACAGGTTGCAAAGAAAGAACAAACTCCACACAGGTGAAGATAGAACAAGCCAGAGAATGAGAAGGAGCCAAAAGAGTAGAACATATATATAGCCAGAGTTAGTATGAGGCCAAGCAGAGCAATTCAGTCAGAAGCAGAGAAAAGCCAGATTGAATCAGTCAGCTTGGGCCTGGAGAGATTGCTCAGTGGTTAAGAACACTATTCTTCCAAAGGTCCTGAGTTCAAAAACCCAGCAACCACATGATGACTCACAACCATCTACAATGAGATCTGACGCCCTCCTCTGGTGCTTCTGAAGCCAGCTACAGTGTACTTATGTATAATAATAAATAAATTGGGCTGGAGCAAGCAGGGACTGAGCAAGTGGGGCTGACCGGAGCTAGCAGAGCTGACCAGAGTGAGCGGAGGTCCTAAAATTCAATTCCCAACAACTACATGAAGGCTCACAACCATCTGTACAGATACAGTGTACTCATATACATTAAATAAATAAATAAATAAATAAATAAATAAATAAATAAAATTAGTCAGCTTGGAAGATTAGATTGTATGGAGGCTAGAAGCTTTGCAGGACTAAGCCTAGAGATAGTTAAGAGAAATAAATACTCTGGGCTCAGCCCAAGCTCTCATCCTGTCCCATCGTCTGAGGAAATAGAAGCAACATCTACAAGAGGTAGACTTTGAGAGTCTAAACTTTAGGCTCCAAAGCCCTTCCCAGTGGCTGTCTCTGCCTTGAGCTTTCTGTTTGCAGATGTAAGCTCTTAGCATTCTTCTCCAGCCACCACGGTCCACTCTGCCATCACCAACCCTTACATCCCTCTGAAACCCTAAGCCTAAGTATACTCTTCCTTCCTTAAGTTACACTGGCCATGGCTGTTTTATCACAGCAACAGAAAACTAACTAACTCAGTTCTTAGCACCTGACCTTACAATAGCAGTGTGGAAATAGGTGCTCAAAAATACATTATACCTACGTAACTGGTCACACTACTCTGGGGCAGTAAAGCCCAGATCCATGTGACCTGTTCAAGGTCACACAGCTTGCCAAACATGTTGCTGGGGTATGACCCCTGTTCATCGTCTCCAGAACCCAAGATGACACTTCAGCTTCTCAAAAAAAAAAAAAAAAAAAAAAAAAGTCTAAACTTTGGTTCACTCATTCTTCCTGCTGAGTCACCCTTCCACAGTAAAACCTACTGAAGGTTTCCATTTCAAGGATGATGCAAAGGCTGCCAGGCTAGAAGTCAGGAGAATGCTTGAGTCCAGCGCCTTGCGCCTGTTTTCCTGAATCTCTTCTTGGCTGAAAACTGCCCAAAATAGCTCCCATCTCTACCTTTACAATGCACTGCAAAGCCTAAGATGAGCAGCTATTCTTTCCAGAGTACCTGCTGAGCTCTTTCTCTGTGCCCTGATTCCAGAAGACAAAGAGGCCATGCTGGCCCCAAGCATGAGAGAGATGGGCAACAAGGCCAGCAGCAACCTGACTATAATAGAAAGCAGGGAGGCAGGTGAAGACGCAGACACTAACACACACATGCACGCATGCGCGCGCGTGCACACACACACACACACACACATGCGTGTGTGCGCGCGCCACCAACTAGCCAACACCTGGGAAATCTGTGACTCCCTCTGAAACAAAAGCCCCTTGAGTCTAAAGACCCACAGAGACTGAGAAGGAAGGAAGTCATGGCCGCCGACTTGAACACATAATGGTATTCTTTCTCCCCTTTCCCAAACTTTACAGAGCATCATTTAACATTTATAATTCCTAAAATATTTTAATTGCCGGGAGCACAGATGGAGGCGTGATTAATTCTGACTGAAATAATGTATGTAAAAGGTGGAAGCTGACCCCTCCCCCACCCCACGAATGGTGTTACTGTCAGAGCAGGCAGTAACCTAGAATTATGCCTAATAACATCACAGACTGCAGCGCAGGTTATATTTAAGTTATGCTCTTGGTTTCCAGCTCACCTGATAATATGCAACATTAATCATCTCTTAACAGTATTTCCTCTAACTCTTTAAAAAAATACAAATGTAAAAGAAAACAGATGGACAGCACAAAGGGGCCTGGAGAGGCAAGGCTTTCTCCTGTCCCACATTCTTAACGTTTGGGTTGTCTTATTAATCTTAGTAAACGCTACATTTCTGTTTTAACCACAAGTTTACATGTAAGTACTGCTAACACTTCATTCAAGATGCTGCATCTTAATTCCAAACCATCCTCTCCTTTCCAGCCCTGACTTCTTCCCCCCTCCCTCCCCCCCACCACCCCCCCCACCCCCGTGCTTCTAAAGCCTACGACCAACATCCAACTTCTCCCAAACTCTACCTAGATCCTCCCTGGCCAAGATCCCCCCTACCCCCATGTGGCACGCCCTCCACTCCTCATGCTCCCAGAGAGGGGTCTCCTTCACACTGGTGTCCCCCTCACCATTATTTACACAGAGACCACCACCAGAAATCTAGACAGATCCTTTCTTCTTCCTTCTGTGTACTTATCAATCAATCAATCACTGATTTCATCTTCTCAATCCACCCATGCTTCCCGTTCCCACCCAAGATCAAGATACTATCTTACCATGCAAGAGTCCGACTGGCTTCCTGGCCTCCCTTCTCCCTTCCTACCAATCTAACACGAAAGGAAATTTGACCAAGTCCTTCCCCTTAAGCCTCTCAGAGGTTCCACGACCTACAGTATCAACTCAGTTCTTCTTCAGCAAGATCCATGAGGCCCACAGATACTCACTCACATCAGGCTCTCCGGGCTCCCATCTCAGGACCGCCTTCGTCCTGCAATCTACCCATCCCTCTCAGATTCGTTATAGCTCTAAATATTTCCATCCACTGTTCATGCTTTTGCTTTGGCCACAACCCATCTGTGACGGCTAATCTTAGATGACAACTTGACATACCTGGGACCAGGGACCCTTAGTTGGGGAGTCTGTTTTTGTTTTTTTGTTTTTATCAGATTGGCCTGTGAACATGTCTTTGGGGCATTTTCTAGACTGCTGATTGATGTAGAAGACCCCAGTTATCACCATTACTAGGCAGGTAGGTTTAGTTTATAATCATCACAAAGAAGTGAATGAGAGTTTTGCCATTGATTTAATAGTAAGGGCAACTCGTTAGTGAGGTGGATCACTGCGTGGTCATAGTCTGTGACAGTGAGGGTAGTGACTTGGGCCACTATACTGGCTGGTTTTGTGTATCAACTTGACACAACCTGGAGTTACCACAGAGAGAGCTTCCCTCCAGAAAATGCCTCCATGAGATCCAGCTGCAAGGCATTTTCTCAATTAGTGATCAATGGGGGTAGGGCTTAGCCCATTGTGGGTGGTGCCATCTCTGGGCTGGTAGTCTTGAGTTCTATAACAAAGCAAGCTGAGCAAGTTAGGGGAAGCAAGCCAGTAAATAGCATTCCTCCATGGTCTCTGTATCAGCTCCTGCCTCCAAGTTCCTGCCCTGTGTGAGTTCTTGTCCTAACTTCCTTTAGTGATGACCAGCAATGTGGAAGTGTTAGCTGAATAAACCCTTTCCTCCCCAACTTGCTTCTTGGTCATGATGTTTTGTGCAGGAATAGAAACCCTGACTAAGACAGCCACCCAAAGATGTATATACACGTGGACAGAGAAGACAAAATGGGGACCTGCAATTAAAGCAGCACCATCAGGAGAGCTTGGCTGCATCCTTGTCCTCTGACCCCTACAGAACAATCTCTATGTCAGCTGTGTTAGTATGAGGTCAAGGCTTTGTGTGAAAGATGTCCTCTGTTAGGAAGAAAGGATGATAACACCATTTTTTAAAAGCAGCTGAAGGGAGTCTGGTGACATGCCAGTAAGCACCCTTCCTCCGTGGTTTCAGCTTCAAGTTCCTGCCCTGTGTTCCCGGCTTTGGCTTCCCTCCATGGTGGCTAAAACCTGTAAAATGAAATAAGCCCTTTTCCCCTCAAGCTGCTTTTAGTCATGGTGTTTATCACAGCAACAGAGAAACAAACTCAGTTGTTAGTCTTTCCAAAGATGGTTTAGGCACAAACTTGTCTTGAAAAGTTTCAAGGAATTGGCAAGCCCTGGGGAGAGAAGCCTCTCCCATACTCTGCTCCTCACCATAGCTCCTGGCACCTAAGCTCCCGCTCACTCTATCAGCCCTGCCCACAGATGTACTGCTCTTCCAAAACACAGACCGTATCTTCATCCTCATAGCTCCCAGACTTTCACACAACTCAATGCTGTTAGTTGTACAAGAACACACCCTATTCCAGGTATCCTGCATTAATATTACCTCTCATGAGTTCAATGACCCCCCCCCCACCTTCTACACAGAGAAACTGAGACTCTAATATTAAGAAACATCTGCCAGGCCATTAAGCAGATGAGGAAACCTGAAGCCAAGTCTCTCTCTATATATATATACATAACTCCACAACCATCACTCCTTAAATTTTACTGTTCTCTGTGTATTTTGGAGCTTGAACTGTAAAGTCCTGAAGGTAAGGATGAGCTCACGACTCTGGGCAACCTAAGGACACTGTATTCCCACCCCCAACTGTCAGTCCAAAACAATCTAGAAAAGACAGCGAAACAGACAGCATCTTAGGAACAAATTTTGTAACCAGCCCCACCCCACAACAGTGGCTTGGAATACCCAGGTAAGGGCTTTGGAGAGGGCTACGGAAAATCCAAAGGGCACATCATCTTAAGCAGCTACAATAGCCCAGCTTAATCCTACCTGTTAGCTTTCTCCATGTCCCAAATCTGTCTCCCCACACCCTAACTGCATAGCATCTATAGGCCCTCTACAACAGACCTTTGAACCAAAACCCATAGGGAGTTAGTTACAAGCTGACTCCTTCTGCCCAGACAGAGCTATCCCTGAAAATAACCAATGGGGAGCCCATGACAGAAACAGATAGTGCAAGAACACAAGATTAGTATCAGAGGGATGGAGGTGGGAGTCAAGGACCTGGGAGCTGAGAAGTCCAGTCATGGAGACACAAAGTAGTAATGACATTTGCCCAAAGTGGGGAGAGAAGGCTCACTCTCTCCCCAACACGAGAATAACGAACAAGAAACGAATCTGACCTGTGAGAATGAACGCAAAGCTTGCTGGCTAAGAGAACCAAAGCAGCAAAAACTACTGTGAGCGGCCAGATGCCTACAAAAGTCAAAAGTCAAAAAATCCAAACCCACCACCTATTCCATGCAGCCAGAGCCACACACAACTCAGAGGTTTCCACCCAACTCTGGAGAGTCCCAGGAGGAAGACAAGGAAAAGCAGCACACAGTCAGCCCGATACCCACTGCAGGCAAGAGGCACACAGTCAGCCCGATACCCACTGCAGGCAAGAGTAACAGACTCTTAGTGTTCCCACCGAGACAGATTCTCAAGCCTCAGCCACCTCCCAACATTAACCTGAAGTCTAGGAGTTCACCACACTCCATTCCAACAACAACCTTCAGAAGTAGCCACACCCCAGGTCCCCAGAGAGTATGCTCCAGGCGGCTGTGCAACCCACTCAGGGCACTGGGACCAGGGCACTGGGTTGGAGCCTTAACCACAGTCGCCTGACTTCAAAACCTCAACTTGGCAGAGCTGCACATGACAAAGAGGGCAGGGACTGGATGGCACTAGACACAAGCCAGTGTATAATAAGTGGTGGCTTGACTTTAACACTCAGATTTCAAAGAGCTGGGGACTTTCTGCTACGTTGCGGGATGTGGAGGAGACTGAAACCAGTGACTTGTGATAGGGAACCACATTCAGGGCCTTTTTATCATGGTAGACAAGCACTCTCCAGTCCACCATTGAGCTTCCTAGATCCCAGACTCTCTGGGTTTATCAGGAACAACCTAGGCCATTCCTGGGCAATTTAACAACCCCAGAATATCTAACATTCCTCTCCACTCATTCTCCTTACTTTCCAAGATTCTGAAACTCCTCTTTTTTTTTCTAAGACATGACTCACTGTTTAGCCCTAGAAGGCCTAAAATGTACTATGTAGACCAGGATGGCCTCAAACACAGAGATCCACTTACTTCTCTGTCTCCCAAGTGCTAGAATTCAAGGCCTGTACCACCAACATCCGGCCCTCAACCTCTTTTGTGTAAGCAAGAAAACCAGGAAGCTAATTTCCTAATTTCCTAGAAATCTCTTTCTGAAAGCCCACTGAAAAGGCAAGGCAAAGACTAATGTCAAGGGCTTGCTACTTTTGAATGCTAATCCACATAACTTTTTAAAAAGAGCAACCTTGGCAAAATTCCATGTAAATGCACACGAGATGCTAAAAATAAATCATTTTCCNGTGTAAGCAAGAAAACCAGGAAGCTAATTTCCTAATTTCCTAGAAATCTCTTTCTGAAAGCCCACTGAAAAGGCAAGGCAAAGACTAATGTCAAGGGCTTGCTACTTTTGAATGCTAATCCACATAACTTTTTAAAAAGAGCAACCTTGGCAAAATTCCATGTAAATGCACACGAGATGCTAAAAATAAATCATTTTCCTATTTTTCTGATTTTTTTTAAACCAAAGATCAACACCGTATGGTTTAATGAGCTATCAAAAGTTCCTGAAATCAAGGCTGGGGAGATGGCTCAGTCAGTCAGTGAAGGACTCTGTGGCTCACTGAAGCTTACTGGCCTCCAGCCTAGCCACATCCACAGGCTCCAATTATAGTGAGAGACCCTGTTGCGGGGCAGGATTTCTTAATAGGGTGTTGAAGGAAAAGAAAGCAAAAAGGAAGAATAAACTGTGTTCTCCTGAAGTCTAAGCCTTCTAGAAGAGAGAAGATATTTCTTCAAATTCCCAAATGGACAGTTTTCCAGTAACACAAGACTCCCAGCCATATCACCCACAGCAAGCACGGCCATACCAAGGAAGGGTTCAGCCTGGCCCTAACCTGTTCTCTGCTGTCTGCCTCCTTGCCACCATCCCTGTTGACTCTTCTGCCCCACCCTGCCTTTCTCTGAGTTCCTGTCTGCTCTGTGGACTCCATGCTGCCCAGTTCATAAACTGCTGAGAAAGGCAAGTTGCATCTTGAAAACTCAGTTTGTTAAGAGTGTTCTTAGACAGCCTGTTCTAAAGAGGACCCGGGTGACCTTGGGTCTGTTTCCCTTCATGAAAACGCCATGAGCTGTGTCTTTAGTGTACACTCAAAGGTACTCAGTAGCCTCAGTTCTCTTCCTGCCCTACCTGTCATCTCTCAGCTGGTCTACTTCAAAAGCCCAACAGAGCGCCCTGCCACCCATCTGTCCCCTCACCAGTCTCCTGTCCTCCATACCACCGCTGCCAAGGCTTTGGTCCAAAACACAGATCTGATTACATCATCTCCCAGCGGAAAGGGCTTTGACAGCTATCACTTGCTCTCAGGAGCAAGTCCGCACTTCTTGGTCTGGCAGGGAATGCCTCTGCAATCTGGCTCGCTCTCCTTCCATCCACTCTACCAAATGCCAGGCACCGTCTGCGCTTGAACAACCCCCCCAAGCATGACTTGTTTGCATGCCTCCCAGCCTCTGCTCATTGTGCTCCCTTCATCCAGAAAAGCACATCCTCCCACCTGGCAGAACCCTACCCAGGCTGCATCTCCTCCCTCTGCTCCCTGATGCCAGCCCAGAACCAACACCTCCTCTTTCTCCGCCTCCTCTTCCTCCTTCCTCCAGATGCACCAGCTCCTGGTCACGCACGTTCCCTTAGGAGCTGTGTATGCTCTACTGTCTCAGACAGAGACACGAGCCTGTACCTCAAAAGGGCATGATAGCCCTCAAAAACTACTTGTTGGCTACAAGAGCCAAAGACCATCCAACAAAAACCTCAACACCAAGCATGAGAAGTCCTCTTTTGAGTTGTTGGTCAGCATTGTCTAAGAGATTCCCAAAACAGTATAGGCCACTGCTATTGGTGCTACTGCTATTGTATTGTCTGTCCCCAGGGGTGGAACTTAAGTCCCTATTATTGCAGACACCACACACTTCAGGCCTTGAGGCTGCTGCTGAGACAGAACTGACCGGAAAGTCTCCTCCCTCTTTTTGCGGTACAAAAGGTACCGTGCTATTCAAGCTTCCAAAGGAAGGAAGCAACCAACAGTGCTACCCAGCTATGACATATATGAAGCATGTGCTGGTTAGCTGTATGTCAACTTGACACAAGCTATTGTCATTGGAGAGGAGAGAACCTCAATTGAGAAAACACCTCCAGAAGAAAATGACTCTGGCTGTAAGCAGACAAGCCACCAAGGTCCAAGAGGCCTCGCATGTTCTCAGTCTCAGAAGGTAAATGGATTTTCATAAAAACCAGACGGTTAGCTAGCAATACTCCTATGCCAATAGTAAAGTGCCACTCTGGGTTGGCTAGTTCCTTCTCTCCCATAAGTAACCATCTAGAATTACCCTGCATGTCTGTTCAAACGTTTCTGTATGGACATCTACTTGTTTAAATACAAGCCAGCCACCTTAGAGATTAGCAGGAAACTAAGTTTGTATCTGGACTTCTATAAAAAGAAAAAAAAAATCTTAAAATTAACAATCCTCACCCCTGAGCTGAGGACCAAACCCCACATAGTGAATTCTTTGCTGCTGAACTAAGTCCCCAACCTCTTTAAATTAACAATTCTCAAAACAGTGCAAACAAATGTCTCAGTCTGTAGAGGGGCCTGATGTCAAGCCCGATGACCTGAGCTCAATCCTGGGGCCCTCGTGGTAGAAATCTAACATCTGCACGTTCCCCTCTAACCCTCCACTCTCACCCTGACATAGGTACACTCAAACGTATAAACACACTCACACTAAATAAGACGTAAAACAAATAAATTTAAAATTTTCATCCAATAACCTATGTATCAAGTTGAACTTAAAATATGATCCTGTAAGAAGGCATGTCTTGGGTACCTGAGAACCAAGCATGTAAGCAGGTACAGGGCTTACCTTTGGTCCTGGCACAAACTCCAAGAGATAGTCGTTACCATCCTCAGTTTACAAATATGGAAATAGGTCAAGTCTCCTACCAGAGCTACACACAAAATTCCTATGAACCAAAGGTTATAATCTTGTGGTTCGGGCAGAGGGTACTTGCCTAGTGTGTACACATTCTGGGGTTTGATGCTCTTTACTAGCATAAATAAATAAATAAATAAATAAATAAATAAATAAGAGGAGCTGGGCACAGAGGCACACGCATTGAACATGAACTGAACATTAGCTCAGGATGCTAATCTGGGCAACATAGCAAGACTCCATCTCTAAAAAAAAGAGAGAGGAAATAGAGTATATATGTACATTTGCAGTGCTGTGCTATAGTTATAAAATACCTAGTCTGATTAAGGCACTTTACTTCACCAAGGGCAAATTTTAATGTATAAAACAGTGTATAAATCCCTGCCAGCTAAGGGATTAAATATAAGAATGTGCTGGCAAAGGCTTATGAAGGTTGCCATTCATCATATAAAGCCACTTTATATGTGGTTGTTATTCTTCATTAACACACAAAAATTCCTTTAAGTTTTCCCAGACATAAAAGCACTCAAAAGGCTAAAGAAGGGGAAAAATTTCGACGGCTAATTAAATTAGCAAACTCAGCAACGATGGGAACTTTGATTTATTCATCTGCGGTTACCAGATGATGTGCACATAAATTTGCTACCATGAAGGTTTCCTTACATTTTTGTTCTTAGATTGGTCTGAGCATCTGTCAGGAAAGGCTTTATTAAAAACTGTTATCTAGTAGAAATAAAATTGATGTGTACTTCTAAATTAGTAGGCTAACAAAGATGAACCCCTATATAATAGTTTATTAAAACTACCTTGTCGTTCTGAATAAAACCAAAAGTGTTCAACACCAAAAACACTTAGAAGACACATGCCAAAAAGGTACAGTATGCTGTTACACCCAGATCACCAGGCCAACCACACAGTATACCTTCTCATCACACCTAGACCAATTCAACTTTACCTCCTTGGCATGCCAATAATAGAATCAATTCTAAAGAGATTCTAAGACATTATTTCCTGGGGCTGGAGAGATGGCTCAGTGGTTGGGAGCACCAACTGCTCTTCCAGAGGTCCTGAGTTCAAATCCCAGCAACCACATGATGGCTCACAACCATCCATAATGAGATCTGATGCCCTCTTCTGGTATGTCTGAAGACAGTGACAGTGTACTCACATACATAAAATAAGTAATTCTTTAAAAAAACAAAACAAAAAAAGGACATTACTTCCTTTATTTTCTTTTAAGCTAAATGATGTTCCCAAATAAGGGTAGTGAAAAAATACACAAAGACCTTTTTTCCCCCAAAAGACTTTTATCCTGAATCTCCTTGTGCCTTTATTAAATTTCTTTTTTTTTTTTCTTTTTTTTTTTCTTTTTTTTTGTGCATGTGCGCATGCTACTGGCATGGCTTGTTGATTAGAAGTCAGGGGGTAATTTGCAGAAGTCAGTTCTCTTCTTCCACCATGTAGCTTCTAGGATTCAAACTCTAGTCAAATGGCTTGACGGCGGATACATTTATTTATCTGCTGGTTATCTCTCCAGGCTCTAATTACACCTTTAAAACTAGCTTCCAGTTTATAGGAAATATTGGGACAAAGCAACAACATAAAACACCATCACATGGAAACTATTTCAGGATATGAGATAATCTACATGTTCTCTGTTGAAAAAAAAAGTCAATAACAAATGACATTTAAGGGATAGTGTCAGATAACATAGAGATTATTGCTAAGTTTATGCAATAATGAAGCGGGTTATTTTTGTAGTCCTTAGTTGGAGATATAAAGTTTGTGAATCAAAATTACATTAACTGGATTTGCTTTAAAATGCCTGATAAACTACTCAACCAATGTCGCTCTGTGTGCTTTGCAAAAAAAAAAAAAAATACCTACAGTTCCATGTAAAACATGAATACTCCATTTGCCTTCTAAGAGATCTGAGCATAAGACCTGGGAGTTCAAAAGTTGCAGCA
Organism: Mus minutoides; assembly: GCA_902729485.2. Taxonomy (NCBI): domain Eukaryota; kingdom Metazoa; phylum Chordata; class Mammalia; order Rodentia; family Muridae; genus Mus; species Mus minutoides. The sequence continues at coordinate 30,371 of LR752666.1, read as the reverse complement.
TTTGTAAAAGCTTACCTAGTTTAGGGCTGAGAAGACTGCTCAGTGAGTGTCATACAAGCTTGAGGATTAGCCTTCAGAAGCCCAGAATGCACATAAAAGCAGCTAGGCACGGTGGCCTCCTGTGATCCCATCACCTGGGACAATGAGCCAGGGAGTCTCAGCGGGCAGCAAGCTTGCTAAGATGGATACTCTGATCTGGCAAGCTCTAGGTTCAGCAAGGGACCCTAAGTAAATAAAATAGAGTGATGGAGGAAGACACCTGCGGTGTTTAGAATTCCGACAGCCTCCTAGGTTCCCACGCTTCAACACTTGGGCTGCTTTGTGAAGCTGTCTGTGAAGGACTGGGAGGTGTGGCTTGGTGAAGGGAGTGTGTGATGGGGCAGGCTTTAAGGCTTCTAAAGCCCCAGCTATCTTCAGTGTGCTCTCTGCTTCCTGCTGACAGTTAAATGTGAGCTCTCAGCTGTTCTGGCCACAACACCTCTGCTCCACCATCACTTGGCCTCTAATCCTCTGGAACCGTAAACCCAACTAAACCCTTCCTTTTCCAAGTTGGCTTGACATGGTGTTTTATCACAGCAACGAAAGTAACTAATTTCACACCTAACACCTACTTCAGGCTTCTATACTAATTGCTTACACACACACACACACACCTATTATACTTTGCTTGGCCCAGATTTTTTTTTTTTAATCTCTAGACTCCTTTCCCTCCTGTGGTGCCTAAATTTTTTGACACTTACTTTCTCATTGAACCCACTGGGGAAACTGCCATTTACTTAGACAAATCACCCTGTGGGAAAGTCCCATGCAAGTTAAGAACCTCAGACAAGGCAGGTAGAATGTACCGATGCACACCTGGAACCCCAACACTGAGAGAACTGAGGCAAATGGACCGTGAGTTCTAGACTAGCCTGGGCTGCAAAGTGTAACAAAAACAAACAACCAAATAAAATCACAATTGCATGTTGGCAATCTAAGAGCGACTGACCGCTTCAGTGTCTCTTGCATCTATAATTACGTTGTCTCTGACATGTTTTAGTTTGTAAATCTCTACAGTACAAAATTCCACGGCAAACTTGGCCTCTACGATGTTCAGTCTTACTCCTCCCCATTTTTTTTTTTTTTTTTTGGTTTTTCGAGACAGGGTTTCTCTGTGTAGCCCTGGCTGTCCTGGAACTCACTCTGTAGACCAGGCTGGCCTCAAACTCAGAAATCCGCCGGCCTCTGCCTCCCGAGTGCTGGGATTAAAGGCGTGCGCCACCACGCACGGCTCCCATTTTTTTTTTTAAATCCACAGACGAACGATTTCAAACTCATCCAGACTGCCGAACAACGCTTAACTTTCCAGTTTCATTCTATGTTGAGCTATTTCCAAGGAATACCAACACCTCTCTAAGGAAGTGATTGAAATTCCCATAGAAATCAAACATCTCTTGGGTACCATTTAAAGCTTGCCCTGATTCTCATCTTTATCCANTTTTTTTTTTAAATCCACAGACGAACGATTTCAAACTCATCCAGACTGCCGAACAACGCTTAACTTTCCAGTTTCATTCTATGTTGAGCTATTTCCAAGGAATACCAACACCTCTCTAAGGAAGTGATTGAAATTCCCATAGAAATCAAACATCTCTTGGGTACCATTTAAAGCTTGCCCTGATTCTCATCTTTATCCAGCAGTGTCCCACTCAATAACCAAGTACCTGGCCAACTGAACTGTCAGAGCATCACACATCATACACACTTCCAACTAAATGTTTTACAGCCCTTTCCAACTTCTATCTGTACTTTTTCTCAAAACAAAACAAAACAAAAACCACATCCCATTCCACTTAGGATGCCCCTGAAACGTATGGAAATGTACTGCGAAGGAAACAGAAATGGCTAACAAAGACATATGATATAGAAGTCAACCCCACAAGGAAATGATCAGAGTCATGCTTCCCCCTGCCTGGGAGGCCATTTACAATGTTCCAGACACTTCCGTATACACTCTGTCATCTGACCCTCAAAACCCTGGAGGAGTCTGTTTTTCATCAGAGCAGCATGAAGTATCTAGCATAGCTCAACTTGAAAGCAGACAGCTTGTCAACCCTCAATTAGCCTTTCCATGTAAGGAATGTCAGCTGAGCAGTGTAGAGGCCACTGTTCCCAACAGGGATGCTCTGGCCAGTATCACAGTAGCGTACAGGACAGTCTCCCAGGAATTTGCTTGGTGGTAATTACAGATGGCTAACCATCCACAGGCATTTAGGGTCTTCCTATATATCAGCTATGCATGGTGGCACATGCCTGCAATCCCACCACTTAAAGTTGGAGACAACGGGATCAGGATTTCAAGACTAGCTGCAGCTATTTATTGAGTTTGAGCTCAGTCTGGGCTACATGAGACTGTTTTGTTTGTTTGTTTGTTTGTTTGTTTGTTTTTAAATCAGACTAATGAGATAGCTCAACAGATAAAGGCAAAAGGGGGCTTGCCATCGGTCTGACAACCTGAGTTTGATTCTTGGTCCCCCACTCCACCCCTGTAGGAAGGAAGTTGTATGTATGTATGTATGTATGTATGTATACACACATACATACGCACACACACATACATACACACACACACACACACATATATATATATATATATATATATATGCATAGTGGTGAATTATATAGTCATAAAAAGGAAATTATCTCATCGTTTTTTACCATATGCAAGTGGCCACTGTAGTAAATATATTAAATAAGTTAAAAGTAAGGCAGGCATAAATACTTTTGTGATCTCAATTATTTTATGTGAAATGAGGTGGCACTCGGGTGGCAAAGATAAGTAGATCTCTATGAGTTCAAGGACAGCCAGAGGTATACAGTGAGATCTTGTCTCAAAAGCACACCAAAAAAAAAAAAAAAAAAAAGCCAGGTAGTGGTGGCACATGCCTTTAATCAGGAGTCAATGGCAGGGGGAATCTGAGTTCAAAGCCAGCCTGATCTACAGAGTTCCAGGACAGCCAGGACTACACAGAGAAATCATGTCTCAAAAATACAAACAACAACAACAACAACAAAAAGAATGTCAGATTCAGAGGCAAGGTAGTGTAGGTATTGAGTGTGTTCATTTTACTGTGGAATATTACATGTTGTATACATAGGACAGCTAATGATGTAGAGCAAGATACTCAGTCTTTATTCCCACCACCCCCACACACACTCACGTGCATAGGCACAGGCATGCACAGAGCTGTGGCACATGAGTGACTTAGGTTTGTGTCTTGGAGCCTTCTTAGCTCTATGCGATATGTGCACAGCTCTCTGCTTTCTCGAGGTCCCTAAGCTCTGGAAGTGGCAGAGATACCCAGAATACTTGGTGCACAGTGACATTTAAAAACTGTGGGTTCTGGCGCTGGAAAGAGATAGCCCAGCAGTTAGGAACTCACGTTCTTGCAGAGGACTGAAGTTCTATTCCCAGCACCCACATGGCAGCTCACAATCATCAGTAACTCCAGTTCCAGGGATCCAACACCCTCTTCTGGCCTCCACAGGCTCCAGACATGAAAGTGGTGCACATACATACAGGAAGGTGAGATATCCATGCACATAAAAACAAATCAATCCTTTTAAAATTGAAGGATGTATTTCCTGCCTGTCTCTTTATTCCAAAGCAGAAGTAAATAATTACTTTTTTTTAAAGTGACTAAGGCAAGGCAAGACCCCTTCCATCCAAAAGCTTACAAGCCATCAGTAGGGCAACCAGGCGAACTTAATTATAAAAAGCAAAAGGAAAGTAACATTTGGGGGGGGGGGGTTCGAGACAGGGTTTCTCTGTGTAGCCTTGGCTATCTTGGAACTCATTTTGTAGACCTGGCTGGCTTCAAACTCAGAAATCCGCCTGCCTCTGCCTCCCAAGTGCTGGGATTAAAGGCGTGCGCCACCACGCCCAGTGGAGAAAAACATTTTAATAAATGTGTAGGCAATGTGTCAGGAAGATTAAGGGAGGAGTCACTGTAATGTGGAAAACAGAGAGGGGCAATCTGCATGAGAAATCCTTGCTTCTTTGAGCTGTGTTGTAAGGCTGGGGAAGGATGTCATTTTTCAGTTTGGGGGAAAGAAGAGAAGAAACTTACTAAAGGGAAAATTAAACATAAGGGACTAGAGCATAAGGAGACTTGTCAGCTTCAAGTAAAATGGAGGCCACCGTCCCCAACTGTCCTCAGAGCAGGCACTGCTTCCGTGCAAGTAATGAGAGGGAGGGGAAAAGCACGGGGACGGGGACGGGGACAGGGACGAGAGGGAGGCTCAGGGACTAAGTGTTTTTACTGTTCTTCCAGAGGCCCAAGGCACGGTCCCCAGCAACCACATGGCTCTCACAACCACCTGGGACTCCAGTTCCAAAAAATCTGACACCCTCTTCTGGCCTCTGTGGGCTCCCGTACACATATAAGGTATATATACACCCAAAAGCTCACACATACACATTTTTTTAAAAAAGAAAAGAACTTTATATAAATGACTTAAAGGGTATTCTCAAATGTTCTGTGATGACATAGACCTCTCAGTAAAAGAGATTAAACATATAACCCTAACATAGTATAAACTGTCTATAATGTATGCATAATGAAAAGTCTAGTGTGCTGGGTGTGGTGTGCCTACCTTTAATCCCAGCACCCAGGAGGCAGGGAGCGTCTCTGACTCCAAAGCCAACCTATCCTGTTCTATAGATGGGAGCTCCAGGACAGTCAGGGCCCCACAGAAAAACCCTGTGTGGGGATGGGGATCGGGGGTGCAAATAAAAAGAAAAATTCGGGCTAGAGAGATGGCTCAGCAGTTAATAACACCGACTGCTCTTCCAGAGGTCCCGAGTTTAATTCCCAGCAACCAAATGGTGGCTCACAACCATCTGTAATGGGATCTGATGCCCTCTTCTGGTGTGTGTCTGAAGTAAGCTACAGTGTACTCATATAAATAGAATAAACAAAAGAATTAAAAATTCTATAAGAAAAATTATTTAGGAATTTTCTTCTTAAAGAAAAAAAGAATTATTTAAAAAAATTAATCACACACAGAATTAACCAATCAGAATCAAAGTACATCTCACTGAATGTTTTTAGAGACCAGACCTCTCTACAAAGCCCTGGCTATCCTGGAATTCACTATGTAGACCAGGTTGGCCTCTTACTGATCTGCCTGTCTCTGCCTCCCAAATGCTGGGATTACAAGTATGCCCTACCACACACAGAGTTTGGAGTGGCCATCTGGAATGGAAGTGTTGGAATGGGTTTTATATTTATATTTACTGGATTGAATATATTTTTGTATACTTATACTATGGAAAATAAACCATTTACAACAGAGTTAGAACTAGAAGACAATTTTCTATCCTTTCCTAACTCATGCCATCATCTGCATTCAGTGGGTCCTCATTTCCTAACATTTAGCCTTTCTTGTTCTTTTCTGCACGTTACACTGTACCCACATGGGTATTTGTTTACATATATGCATATAATATTTACAAGATTCCCACATACGGCGAACATAACATATGGCTTCTCCTAAGAATCAAATGAGACTTAGATTCAGTCAGCATTTTAGTTCCTTTTTATTAATAATATAAATTGATATGCAAATCTTGTGCCAACCTATCAAAGCCAATTTCCTAACCACTTTATAATAAACTCTCCTCCTTCAGACCGTCTCATTAGCTTTACTCCTCATGTGCGTCATTAGCATCTTCCCACACTTTCTTTCTAGAGCCTTTTAAAGTGGCTTCCATTTTGTGTGAGCCAGTTTAATTAAAAATAAATGATAGAAACCTTCAATTCACATTGGTTCTCAATCTGTGGGTCCCGACCCCGTTGGTGTCAAACAACCCTTATTCAAGGGTCACCTATCAGATATTAGCATTATGACTCATAATAGTAGCAAGATTACTGTTATGAAGTAGCAATGAAATAATGTTACGGCCATGATCACCACAGCAGGAGGGACTGCATTAAAGGGTTGAAGCATTTAGGAAGGTTGAGAACCACTGATCTAAAGCAAGAAGGGCAGGCTGGGTTCCAGAGTCCACTCAGCTAGGTTATAAAATGCTCCTCACACAACTCGAGTGACAGGTGCTGAGCAGATACACACCCAGTGTCTACCCATACGTAAATGTTAGTAAAACTGTTTAGTTTTTTCCCTTGAGAAAGCTCTGATTTTCCTCCTCTCCCACCCTGGATAATCTGGCACGTTCTGCTTTGGTGATCACTGTTTTATGCACTCGTAAATATTACTTTCCTCGGAGACATTACAAGTCAAGGTAGCTCTGGGGCTGGCTAATTCAGCAGCCGAGAAGTCACTGCTGTTTGGGGTACCTTCAGCCTCTGTAGTGTGTTAGACCTCTCCAAACCTCATGGAATACTGCAGATATACAAGTCGTAATCGATATCACAAACCTGCTCGTTAATCAGTCACTGACAGCAGGTGTGGGTATACTGAAGTTATCTTGACTCAAGATTCTCTCCCTGGGACATTCCCAGCTAACCCAAGAATGAGTGATCCACTGGAAAGTAATCGAAAGCAGATTTGTGGCTGCGTGGTGATGGCACAGGTCTTAATCCCAGCACTTGGGAGGCGGAGGCAGAGGCAGTCAGATCTCTGTGAGTTCCAGACCAGCCTGGTCTACAGAGCAAGTTCCAGGACAGCCAAGGCTACACAGAGAAAACCTCCCCTTCCCCAAGTCCTCCCCACAACTCAAATAAATAAATAAATAAATAAATAAATAAATAAATAAATGACAGAATCGTGATTGGAAGGGTAGGAAGTAACGTTGTGAGCTTTTTACAGCTTTTTACAGCAGATGAATTTAAGCCTGGGCAGAACCACCATCCAAATGAGGCTAGTTTCATTCCAAAGAAATAAACTGTGGTTGGTCTATGTCACAAAAAGCAAGGGAGGCCAGGACACAGGAGGAGGCTCTGTGCATAACTGTCGCTGTGTGTTTAGGACAATGAGAGAAGAGTTACTCTTCTTTTATTTCCATGGATATTTTAAAATTCACACATCTAGTGCCACATCAGCAAGTACTCAATAAACATTAATAATTGATGTTAAGAATCTTGAGTAATTTAGAGCAATGCCTGGCAGTAAGAGAGGATACTAACAGACTATATGGGAGTCACAACCAGCTCCAAATTTTTAGATGTAATTCAACACCCACCCCCCTTTACACAAATGGCTATACACACAGTGACTAAATCCCTGTAGAATGTGGCCAAGTCTAGGCTTTCCAGAGTACAGGAGCATATGCCATGAAGACATTAGGAATGTTCACACTCTATGCCATTGAGTGTGCTCTTAAGGCCAGCCAATACCACTCCTGGAGATCTATGCTATGTGGTGTTTTCTTACTCCCTGTCTCTTCCATCTACAATAACCTCCTCTGTGGGACACTGTGGCCCAGAGACCCATCTGGTGGGTTTAATGGGGTCTGCCACCTGGAACTCTTCTTTGCCCAGCCTGGGTTCTTTCCACATTTCTCTCAGGTTGGTGCTAACAGCAAAAAGGCAGCTTCTTGATGATGGAAGTTTTGGAGCTACAAGTAGCCAGAGGTTGTGTAAGGACACAGTGACTTAATATGTGTGCCCCATCTGAGTCAAAGGCCTCTGATATCTGTCCAAAGATGTCAAAGGTCAAAAATCAATCATTTGGTAATGGTAACACATATGCAATGGATTTAGTAACCAGTCATTAAAACAGGGCCAAAGAACGAACACAGGGAAGGCATGTCTGACATGGGACACAAGAAAAAGTGTGTCACATGAGCATATGCAGACTCTACACTGCACAAACGCAATATATGCATCTTCATTTGCATGATGTCTTTCATGTGTTGAAACTCTAGGTCGCATAATGTTCCACTTTGCTTCTGTACATCCTTTGTGCAAAAAGGCCACCCACGGTTGACAGTTTCTTCCACTCTTCTCCGCCCCTCAGGGGCCACAAGCCAATCTACCACAGGTGTGTGACCCTAGGTATGCTGGGTAAGGCAAGAAAGTGCTGAGTCACCGAGATTCTATGTTAAATGGCTGAATATTCTGGGTTCGCATCTGTCTACAATGAACATTAGCGGGGAGACTTTAGAACTAATAAATCCGCTCATGCTAATGGCAAAATTCCACGCTGAAATCCATGGTCTGTGTCCTGTCTCTGTAACATCTGTCTTGCCCTTGATACTTCTGTCTATGGGATGCTTCTCTCTGGAACATTCTCCTCGATCACCCACACTCACAGAAGCCCTTAAAGACAACACTCACTCTACAAAGGCAGCTGACCAGCAACAGAGGCAAACAAAACTAGAACTCCTTTCGCGGGCACGATAAGGCTTCTAAGAGCCCTCTTCAAGGAAATCTGCTCATCCCACTTTCTGTTTCTGTCCCCCTTTGGAACAGTGACAGCCTTCCAACTCTACTAGGAAATGATGTTTGATGTTTCCCGGCTGTCCTCTTACTCTGCTTTCACTTCTCAAGGAAAGGGCAACAATTTCAGATTGGCCAGTCAGTCAACAGATACTAATGTATCTTCTTCCGAGTTTAAACACCATTGCTTATTACTTTGCAAAGCCACCCCTCTCCAAGAGTACGTTTTAAGAGCTGCGTCTGAAGCCTCAAATTGTGCTCCATACTTGTAACCTCAGCACACAGCAGGCTGGGGCAGGGAGATCGCATGCTTGAAGCCAGACTAGTCTACACAGTAAGACTTTCTGGCAAAACCAACAGATAAATAAATGCCTTACATGGACAAGTTCCTCATCATAAAAGAGCTGTCTCGGTGGTTCATAGGGCTTGCTATGCAAGATTGACAACCTGAGTTCGAGTCCCGGGTCCCACAGTAGAAAGAGAGAACTCCAGAAGCTGTCCTCTAACCTCCACGCACAGTGGCAAACGCACCCACGTTCATGAATGCAAGCACGCAGAAATGAAAGCTGTAAAGAAGAAACTGCTATCCTAGAATATGATTTCATTTTTGAACCTGTTAAAAGTTCACAGACCAGGGGTGTAGTTCAGTGGTACAACACATATTTAGCATGTCGGAAAACCTAGATTTGGTCATCAGCACTACCAAAAGGACAAATAAAACCCAGCTTCCAGACTGAGGGCACAGCTACACTGAGTACTCCTAAACTGGCAGACAGGAACACAGCAAACAGTGAAAATGGATCACTGCAACCTACTACCTTTTCACCACTTAATCAGGAGCATAAAAGGAGACCTATGTAGCATGGGAAGTGGCTCACAGTCAGATCTATGCACTTGTCGATAGGAAGGGCTCAGGACTCCAAGAAAGGATATTCAGACAGGCTTCGTGCTTAGCCTGACAGAAGCCAAGATGAGAGGTAGTGTTTTTATCCTTATGTTTAAGTTGATAGACATCTGAACTATAAATCATGTTAGACCATGAAGCCTACTTGATAAGAAAGAAAGAAAGAAAGAAAGAAAGAAAGAAAGAAAGAAATTGAAAGAAAACAAATGATTAGTTGGAGGTATGTGACTTTCTGAAACTCTCCTACCGAAAATGTTTAGTTATCATTATTAGAGAGCTGCTTTTAATCCATCCTGTCAAAGCAGAGATATAAACCCCAGGGTTCTGGAACCAAAATAACCATAAATGAAACACTGTGAGAAACGGCCACATGTTGTTTGTCGGGCTTTAGCGAGTTCACAGGTGACTCAGATGAATCAAGAGAGATAGAGGGCAAGGAATGGGGAGTCAGGGACCTGCTGGGCTCAAGTTCAACGTCACAGGTGACATCAGTCAAACTGATCTAACTTCCTGGGCCCTGGTTTATTCAACTGAGAGGTTTAGGGATAAAATATGCAGTGAAGCCCTTTATGATTGCTGCTACACTGTTTTAACATTACAGCACAGCTTCCAAAATTCCTAGATTTCCCCAACTCTTGCAGTCATGAGGGTGCAGTGTGATTCCATTTCGGGGATGATCATGAGGAAACTAAATCCCATAAAGACTTCACAGCCCTATAGACCAAACACTTCTGTAAACTGGGGGGAGGGGTAGTTCTACACCTAAAACAAGCATTTAAAAGACAGTTCAGAGCCAGGTTTGGTGGTGCAGAGCTTTAATCCCAGCCCCTGGGAAGCAGAGACAAGCTGATCTCTATGAGATTGAGGGCAGCCTGGTCTACACAGTGAGTTTCAAGACAGCCTGGCCTAAACAGTGAGACCCTGGTTCAAACAAACTCACACACAAACAAAAACCCAGTTCAGAATAAACCCATTCTAGAGACTAACTCAGTTCCCCTGTGTGTGTGTGTGTGTGTGTGTGTGTGTGTGTGTCTATAAATTTATTTACACATTTATTCCCATAAGTTACAAGTTAAAAATAAAGGTACCGCGATAAAAATAAAAGTTTGTTCTTCCCTCAACAAGGCCTCAGAAACCCATCTTTCTAACTAGGAAATTCTTGACCTAACAGAAATAAAATCTTTACTATTGAGTTTGAAGTGCCTGGTGAACACAGACCCACCTACCTCCCAGCTATTCTGGCAAACCTCATTATAATATGGATTATAGCTCTACTAGCCCAGGGACAGGGCTTTTAATGTTCTCTGGGAGATAAAGAATTAATCAGCAACCCAGAAAAGAAGTTGTCTAAAAATGGATGATTTAGTCAAAGTAATTCCATTGTCTCTAAAACTGTGCCCTCGATCGCCGGGCATCAAAAACTATGGCATCAAATAAATTGCATGTGGTTGAAGAGACAAAATGTTCTTCTGGCTGTTATGGGAAGCAGAAAAGGGCTGACTATGAATCAGTTATGTTTTAGCTCCACGATGAACGTGAATTATGATAATTTAGACATTCTGGTGGTTAAACCAAAAAAAGCCAGAAAATCAATACTTTTGAGTTCCAGCAAAAGTTAAGTTTGTGGCACGGGAATTGCAAGATAGAAACATGGACGTGACCTTAAATTCAGTTCTGGACTTTCCCACCCCCACCAAAATCAATGACAACGTTTCCCGTCCCTCACCGTCCAATCACAGCAGCCGGGAAGCCTGGAAACATCAACTTGGCTGGTAAGAAAAAAGGTCTACGAAGGAGTTTCGAACAGTCACACTCCAAACTTCCTTTGCTTGACATGCTTTTCATTGTAAAAAGCACCAAGATCTATTTATGATGCTTTTTGATTGACACCCACAAGCATTCCAGCTGACACAGACTTTGCAGATTGTAAGGAAGTCCCTGTGAGCTCTTTAAGTAGCCCAGATGAGCAAAACACTCAGAACAGTACCATAATGAGCACCTCTCAGGCGCTCATAAATTCTTTCATTCCCAGCAATCAAAAAGCAGCTGTTAAAATCCAGGACTCTTCCCAGTAGCAGATCTGAAATACCTCCGGGCTGCCCAGAGACGCTCCACAACGGCTTTCTTCTCTTCCTCCCTCCCCCATCCCAGGAGTGCCAGCCTGGCAGGATAAGAATGACCCAGGAAGGGGGTGTGGGTGGAGGGGAGTAGCGGATCTGGTGTAAGCAGAGACGCAAGACTCCCTTCTTTTTCACCACAAAGAAAAACTAACCCTCTGTGCCAGCCAACCAGGTTTCTCCTTCCCTCCCCTGGCACACTAACTTCGGTAGTCTGATGAGTCTGGCATTTCCAGAGTTCGCGACCTCAGCCACCCTGAGCCCTTTCCTGAAAGATCTTGAACCCCAGGAGCTACCGGCGTCTGAGCTCCTTTACAGATTAAGACTCAGCCTGCCTTTACCTTTTAACCCACCAGGACGCTACTCCAGGGGTCAAGTTCAAGATGAAGGTGCTCTCCTCACCTCCCTGAGTTCACTCTGCAGGAAGCTGTATTACTCAGACCGGTCCCACTACTCCAAGCACGCAAGGATCTGGGGCTGCCAAGCCGGAGCCGAGGCAGCCTGAAGAAGACTGTCACAGCTCGGCGTCCTCCACCCTCGGCCGCGGCGCCGCGTTTCTTCTACCTGGCCATGGCCGCATTTCCTCCCGGAGCCTTTACACAATAAGTCAAGTAAGTTTTGGGAACGCCAGTCCAGAGATCTTGCTGTCTGCAAACACGCTACACAATGCCCAGGGCTTCCTTCCCCGCCAGCCGTTCCGGAAAGCGGCCGCGCCGAGCCAGCGCCCCCCCACCACACACACACACCCAAAAGTCCTCCAGGAAGAACCTGAATCCCCATAATGCCTCCAAAGTAACTACTTGTCGCCCAAGGATAAGGGGACTCGCAAACTTGACACGACCCTTCATTTAGCTGGCACTACTAAAAGGAAGAAAAAAAAGAATCCTCAAGGTCTAATCCCAAATCATCACCCTAACACCAACACCACCAGGGAAAGAAATTGGCTTGCATCTGCGAGCCGCAGCCTGCAGGAGCGAAGCCCACACTTTCAGCTCACGGTGGGCGATACGATTCCCCCCCCCCCCGCTGAAGTTCTCCCGGGAACTTGGCGACCCGCGCGCGGCGACACTCAAGAAAGACCCCGCGGTGCCAGGCGCCCCTCCTGCACGTCCTCCTACCCCCATCCCCCAGGTGCCCAGCGCAGCCCAGGCCCTGTCTAGCCAAGGGACCGAAGAGGCGGACAAGGGCCGGCTGGGAAAGTCCTGCGCGCCGCGTGATCCCAATGTCCCCCCTAGCCCGGCTCTGCTGCAACCCGCTCCTCCGGGAGCGCAGGAAACGGCCTGCACCGACTCCCCGGCAGCGCCTAGCCCCAGGCCGGGAACTCCGGCGTGCCCGCGCCTTTTCCGGGAAAGCTCCCGCTGGGTCCGGCGGAGGAGGGGGCGTCCCCAAACTTTCCCACCAGCCTGGCTCTCGTTCCCCAGGCTGCTCTCCGGGACCCTTCCTTCCCCGCCGGCTCCGGCAACTGAGCCGACTGCGGGACTCCCGGGGGCCGTCAGCGGCGCCCCGGCAGCGAGAGTTACCTGCCAGGAAAGTTTCCAGCTTTCGGCGCGGTTCCCACCCCGGGGGCCGGGCCTCAGGGCGCGGCGGGCTGGGCGCTTGGCGGCTGCGGCTCCTGCGGCTCGCGAGCCGGGCTCCCGCAGCTGCCACCGCGGAGGCAGCGCTCCGGCCCGTCCCCGCGCCTCGCTCGGCCCACACCGGGACCTCATTGGCAGCGCGAGTCCCCGCCCTTGCGCGTGTTCCGGAAGGCACCTTCCCTGTGCGCGCCCGCCGGGGCTGCGCCTCCCGCGCCCCTCCCGACCGGAGCTGCCCGAGCTCTGGGACCCGCTGGGGCGCGGCACGCCGACTTTCCGCCCGGCGCCTTCGCCCCTCCTCACCCAGCATGTTCTCTGCGGGAAGCTTAGCTTTCCCGGAGAAGGTTGCTCCCCTGGGGCCTCGCCTGGACCCCTGTGGGACAGGATCAGAAGTGTGATTAGCCCTCTCCTCCTTTTTCTTTCTTTCTTTTTTTTTTTTCTTTTAGCCGTTTTAGAATCGGTAAAGTGGCCCGGCCTTCGGTCTACGCTGCTCTCTGAAAGCATCCGAGAAGGACATATGGGAGCAATTAGCCAAGCTGAAGTTTCCGCGGATGCCTTAGGGTAGCTTTGTTGGCTTTTCTTCCCCTCGCTTAACTAAACACAAACAAATACACTTTCTTGTTCCAAAATGAGCTGAGAAAGATGGAAAGTGCATCTTGCCCATTGCACCTTTTTCTTTCTGGAAAGTTAGGTTGGGGGTGTTGGGGGATCAGTCACTGCCCAGAGTCAGTCGAACTCTGTGGCTGGCGGTACTGTCTGGGCTAAGTACACTGGCCAGCGGCTAGCTTCCTTGTCAGGAGGAGGAGGAGTCCTGGAGGGAGAACAGACAAAGATGCTATTATTAAGTAGGCTGGTGGCAGTAAATTAAACTCCCTAGTTCCCAAAATGTTTTGTTATTCCCAATAGAACAAAAGTTTGAAAATGGCCTAGGGAACTGAGAGACCTGGGTCCTCCACAACCTCCCAGGAATCCAGGCAGCCAATTTGTATGTAGAAGGCTCAGCCCTCTCTATTCCCAAGGCCCCTTTGGACCCCCTTTCTTTGCAGAAGGATCAACTAGAAATTCCAACAGGAATTGCACACAGGCTGCCCATCCATGTAAGGAGAGTGAAGAATACAGAAGTTGCTATAAATGGGTTTATTGGCAACCCCTAACCTTTACTGTGGCAAACCTGCCTTTAAAGACAACTGTGTTTTAAACAACTTTCCCTATAAAAACTTCAACCTCACATAGAGCTTCCCAATATAAAAGATAGCTGCAAGAATGGTGTTTGCATTTAAAGTTCCTGTGAAAAGCGACAGGAAGAAAAAGGCCGCTTAATCTATCTCTCCATGATAAATAAAAGATGATTCAAATGTCCTGGGTATTTTTCACTCGTATAGTCAAAGGCCTGATTATCACTATATTTATAAGTATGCAGTGAACATATCCCAGCCTTTACTCAAGCAAAGAATGACATGAATATTCAAAGAAAGTAAGGGCTCCTGGTAAGCCTGGAAGGTCATAGACATCCCCTCCACCTCCAATGCCTGGTTGGTGAAAACCAGGATGGTGTTTGATTAACTTCTCTTGAAATACAGTGTGTAAAACTGACCAGTCTTTCAACCACGGATAACAAAGTCAGACTACATCGATGAGACAATGTCCCAAACAAAAGACAAAAACCCAGTCGTCCAGTCTGAAATACTAAGATGTAAGAGAAACTCCTAAAGACTTAAGCAGGTCCAGGTCCTGCTTCTGGCTTGTTTGTAGTGGTTTAAACGGGTAGATAGCAGATGAAATTCATGAATGTTTGTAGATTCTTCTTGGACTATCCTTAGTTATCTTTCCAAACTTTAATAAAATTGCTTAAACTGAGCTTTGAGGGCAATTAAGTTTTTTCCTCTCTACCCTCAAACTTGCCTCAAGTAACAAGTAGAAAAAGCACAGAAAGTAAGTATGCTAATTTCTTGCATCATCTTTAGCTTGGGATGAAAGGATTTGGTTTTATAGTTTCAGAAGTCAAGGACACTGAAGTAATTTCATCACCGCCTGTTTGGGGACGCTTAACATTCTACACAGGCAGAGAGCTAGCAATCTAAAGTGTGTACACAGAAGGACCCTGTTTCCCCTCCTTCCTGTAGTATTTATATAATCCTAACTACGAGTCACTAAGCCCAATCAGATCTCTTGCTCTAAATGGCTACTATTATATACAGTGTGTAGTACCACCAACATCAAAGGTGTCTTAAGCTGTGGGTGAAAATGATACATGTTTTAAAAGGTCAAGGCCAAACATAAACAGAGTAAGAAAAAAAAAAATCTTGAGTGAGAACAGGAGGGAGGGGCTCCTGAAGATCTGTCGTGTAAGGACAACTGGAGACTTTTCTAAGCAACTTAATATGTAAGGTATTAGCTTATATTTGAACACAGGTCCAAACAGTGGATTTTTGTGCTTGAGATCTGCTTTTCCCTTAAAAATAAAACAATAAAAGGTGCTTCTAGTTGGTTGTTTGCCAACTTTGTATTTCCGGAAGCTCAAGAATCACCGCTTGCTTTTCTTGGGCCTCCCTCCACAAACCCAGTTTGAAAAGCTCACTAATTCCCTGTATGTTTATAACGAGAGAGAGAGAGAGAGAGAGGGAGAGAGAGAGAGAGAGAGAGAGAAGGGAGGGAGTCGATTGTAAAGATATTATGTGGCACACACATTCCTTAAATATACATGTGATATACTGGGTTCCATTTTTAAAGTTTCTGTCACTCTGCCAACAATGTAGCTTTTTCTCAGCAGACCGAAAGAAAACAGCAAGTATTAAACTGGTTATTTTACCGTACAATTTACTGCCCAGGGCAATGGACTGAGGAAGGCATGAGAAAAGAATGTGCTTTGTGAGTGTTAGTGTACACCCCCTTGGTCAGATTCCTAAGGACTTCTATTTTAAATCAGTCCTAAGTTAGGATCCTGGCCAGTGTTTATTATGGTATGTGTAGTATAGAACACACAGTAAGAAGTAAAAAGTTTAAGTTTTAAAACTTAAGTACAAAAGCCAGGATGAAACTTTAAAACTTAATAAGGTAAGAAATCCAAACTTAAGCACACACTTCTCAGGAGGGTCTTTTAATATTCACAGAACTCACCCTTCTCCCTTGGTTAGTTCATTTCTCCTCTGCTTTTTAACATTCTGAGAAAGAAAAAAAAAAAATAAAGACACTGGGGAATAATAAAATAAATTGGGTATAGTTGGAAATCAGTCAGGAAAGGCAATGAAATGAAATGCTCCTATAGAGTCCCTCCATGTGCAGTGACCCATAGTCACACATGTTTGCTAACACCGCGGTCATACGGGCTGATGGCAAACAGGCGTCCGGGGATACAGAAATCCATTGCTGGGCTCAGTTCGCCAGGCCATCAAATTAAAGGAGTCACAAGACATATAAACCCCTTGGGTGTAGTGCATGCCCTGCAATGTTGTAGGAACGTGTCCAATACGGGGTAGGCAGTGAATTATTTAAGCTGATAAGAAATCCAGTGAGGGAAGAAAACGGAGTAAAATGATTAAGGGGTTCACATTGCCATATAAGATATGGGAATGGAGTTGGAGAGATGGCTCAGCTGGTAAAGATATCAGTCACCAAACTTAATGACCTGCGTTGGGTCCCTGGGACCCACAGAGTAGAGGGAGAGAACCACCTCCCACAAGCTGTTCGCCGAGAGTAAATAAATAAATGTAATAAGAATTGGAGACTAGCTGAAGTCCTGGAAAAGTCTGGCTTAAGATAAGATTCAGTGTGACTAACTGTGTTGCTATTGTTGCTGCTGCTGCTATATAACCTAGGCTGGCCTTCAACATCAGGTCCTCCTGCCTCAACCTCCCCAGTGCTGGGATTACAGCAGCACGTTATCACACTATCTGACTAGTAAAGGTAGATTTATTCAAATCTTCTGATTGTGACGCGATCTGAAGACAGAAACAGAATTCTCCTTTTCCAGAAAAGGTGAGGTAATACAGTTGGGCACCACTCCAACTAACGTTTGGTGCATCCTCTTTTTATAATAGTATAAAAGTAGCCTGTTAATTTTTAGTATTAAAGGTATAGTTTACATCTCCTCCTTAGGAATATGGCTTCCCCGTTCTGCCAAGCATTGTAGGAACCGGCACTGAAGTCAGAATCATAGCATCTAGGTTCCTGTTCTGGCTTTTGCAGTGTTTGTGATTAAGGGCAATTCATCTGGCCTGGGGTCCTAGTCTACAAAACAAGAAGGATGTAGAAGCCGGGCGTGGTGGCACACACCTTTAATCCCAGCACTTGGGAGGCAGAGGCAGGTGGATTTCTGAGTCCGAGGCCAGCCTGGTCTACAGAGTGAGTTCCAGAACAGCCAGAGCTACACAGAGAAACCCTGTCTCAAAAAAAAAAAAAAAATAAGAAGAAGAAGGATGTAGAATCCCTGCCAGACAGGTCCATTTGAAGAATAAATAAGATATAATTTATAACATTTAATAAATTAGAAAATATCTATAAAGGCTCATTTCTAATTAATAGACAAGGTGCTTTCCCTGTCTTGTTACCGGAAACCAGTACCCGTGGAAAAATCAGAACAATGCGGAATGCCCACATGTGCACTCTGAGGAAGGGTGACTTAAAGGTGATTCCATAGTAGATAATAACACCAATTAAGTCCTCAGGGTCTCATCTGGGGGTAGATTGGTAGTTCTTGTCTCAAAAACAGTAGCATGCAGAAGCCATGTACAAAAATATGATTTTCTCTCATGTTAGCTCTAAAGAGAAAAAAAGATTAGTATATATCCTATACTGATAAACCCCATTTTGTGCAAATCAACATATGGATTGTATGTTTGTTTGTGTTTGTTTGTTTGTTTTGAGACAGGGTCTCATCATATAGCCCTGGCTGGCCTTGAACCTTCTATATAGACCAGACTGACCTCTACAAAGAGCTACCTGCCTCTGTCTCCCAGGTGCTAGGATCAAAGGCATCACCACACCTAGCCCAGAAATTCTTTTTTTTTTTTTTTTTTTTTTTTTTGGTTTTTCGAGACAGGGTTTCTCTGTATAGCCCTGGCTGTCCTGGAACTCACTCTGTAGACCAGGCTAGCCTCGAACTCAGAAATCCGCCTGCCTCTGCCTCCTGAGTGCTGGGATTAAAGGCATGCACCACCACGCCTGGCCGAAATTCTTTTTTCTTGTTTGTTTTGTTTTATTTTGGTGACAGGGTCTCACTGTATAGCTCTGGCTGTCCTGGAACTCACAGAGACCTGCATGTCTTTGCTGAGATTAAAGACATGCACGAACACACCCGATCTTTGGCTTGCAAATTCTTAAATAATATATTAATGTGGAGGAAATGTTTCCTGTAAGAAATGCTAGCTGGAAATGTCTGCAAGAGCCTCACTATCTTCTTTCTATTCCTTATCAATGACTATCCTTTCAGTCCTCTGAAACAGCAAGCCTAGATGAGATCATAGCTAGGGAGATCATAAACTTGAACCTGTACACTTTTAGAAGAGCGGGTGTTAAGCAAAACTGGTTTGCATCTGAACCTGGTGGTCTTCGTTTAAAAGACAAGCATTTGGAAGGCTAAGGCAGAAGAGCAGCCGTGTTTGAGGCCAGCCTGGGACTTTAACTGCCTTGTGTTACTGAGCAACAGTAGCACACACACACACACACACACACACACACACACACACACACACACAAAATCACCCCAGCACCTGGAGGTTAAGCTGAGAGAACTGAGATGTGAAGTCAAATCTGGGCTACACAGGAAGAGCTTGCTCAAAATGGAAGAAAGGAAAGAAGAAAGAAAGGCAGGAAAGGAGGGTGTGAGAGGTCATAGAGAAATGCTACCTTAATGATCAGTTTGCTTTTCCCACCTTGGCAGTCACACAACTCAGCCTTGAAATGGATGAAGGCTGCTGGCATTACTGGTGAAGATAATCAATTAGATAGAACTGGAGAGTTTTGACACTAAAAAAACAGTGTATGTAGCAGTAGCAACTCACATGCTGTACTGGCTGGTTTTGTGTGTCAACATGACACAAGCTGGAGTTATCACAGAGAAAGGAGCTTCCGTTGAGGAAATGCCTCCATGAGATCCAGCTATGGGGCATTTTTTTCAATTAGTGATCAAGGAGGGAGGGCCCCTTGTGGGTGGTGCCATACCTGGGCTGGTAGTCCTGGATTCTATAAGAAACCAGCAAGCTGCCGGGCGTGGTGGTGCACGCCTTTAATCCCAGCACTTGGGAGGCAGAGGCAGGCAGATTTCTGAGTTCGAGGCCAGCCTGGTCTACAGAGTGAGTTCCAGGACAGCCAGGGCTATACAGAGAAACCCTGTCTCGGAAAAACCAAAAAAAAAAGAGAAAGTAGCAAGCTGAACAAGCCAGGGGAAGCAAGCCAGTAAGTAACATCCCTCCATGGCCTCTGCATCAGCTCCTGCTTCCTGACCTGCTTGAGTGCCAGTCCTGACTTCTTTTGGTGATGAACAGCAATGTGGAAATGTAAGCTGAATAAACCCTTTCCTCCCTAACTTGCTTCTTGGTCATGATGTTTTGTACAGGAATACAAACCCTGACTAAGATACATGCTAAAATGGAAGTATATACAACAGGGTTTGTATAGTTAGAAACCCATTTTAAGCTAGTATTCACATTTTAGTGATTAACATTAACATAAAATAGTATAAGAAATGAAATAATTTTGGTACTGAAAATGTAACTCTTTGAAGTTCTTTCTGCCCATGCAGCAATCTATTAAAGCTCTTAATACCTCAGAATTGAGACAGACACTGTTAATACACCAACCCTCACTTCTGTCTTCCTCCTGTGTGTCATGTCCTTTTCTAGGGCTGTAGCAGGAGTCATGTTTTTCTAAGAGAAGTAAGGACACTCTGTAATTATCAGGAGATATTAAACTACCAGGCTGCATTAAAGGAGTCACCCTTACCTAGGGCATCTGCCCTGAAGACCGCTGCTTGGTGAAAATGGATTTGACTACTTAAGCTTTAGCTAAAACCCTGTTACCTTTCAATGATTTCCAAGCTCTTTCTAAACCTCCTTCTGCGTTCACAGCTAATCTGTTGCCTCTTGCTCTTCTAGCTTTTCAGTGGCTTTGAAAAGATTACCTGAAGGGAAAGAGATTACTGGTACAATTACAATAGGAACCGGTTAAAACAAGATGTCAGGGACCCAAAATAAGACAGCAATCGCTGAGCGTTAAAATTAGATGGTGTGCCCTCTGCCTCTTCATCTTCTTTTCAATTTGCCATGCCCCATCCCACCTCTGGGAATCTACCCAGATATTAAAGGCCTAAATTTTGTTGACTAAAGAATCCATGAAGGGAGGTCTAATCTGGAAAGCTGTGTTTAAAGTATTATTCAAAATCAAGTGGCATGCATAGAAATTAGATCACTCATGTATCACTCCTGGGAATATACAATGACATCACTTCTCTGAAAACACAGTTTGCGAGTTCCTTAAAAATAAATAAACTAACTAAGCATGTAACTACGACAGAACCAGCAATTATACTTGTGAGCGTATGAAGACTTATTTCATAGGAAAATCTAAACACAAAAAATGCTCATAATTGCTTTATTCATAGCGGATGACAATCCATGTCTGTTGAAGGATGAGTAGTCCAGGAAATTAATACATACATGAGATATCGTTGCATATAACTTGTATTTATCTCTAGGGAATTGTACTGAATGGAAGAAAAAAGTTGGCCAAGCTGGGTGTGGTGGCTCATTGCCAGGTTGAGGTCTAAGCAGGAAGACTCTGTGATACCAACATAGGCTTCCTGCTGAGTTGAGATCAACCTCTGTTGTTTAGGGATACCTTGTATCAGAAAACAATGACAAAGATGGAAGGGAAGAGAAGAGGGAGGAAGGAAGGTGAATCCAAAATACTGTAGGATCTGTTTAAATAACCTGGAGTGGACAGACCTATAGACCTATAGACAGACAAACAACAATGATTGCTGCTCTAGGATTGTACAAAGCAGGTCAAAGAAAGGTGGTTCTAATTGGCAGAAAGAAGAGTCCCACAGTGATAGAACTACATCCGCATTGGACAGCTGTCGATATCCTTGTAAGACTTTACTATGTATCTGTTTATTATATATGTGTACACTGTAGCTGTCTTCAGATACTACAGAAGAGGGAGACAGATTTCATTACGGATGGTTGTGAGCCACCATGTGGTTGCTGGGAATTGAACTCAGGACCTTTGGAAGAGCAGTCTTAACTACTGAGCCATCTCTCCAGCCCTACTATGTATTTGTAAAAGTATTTGACATAGGTAGGTAAATAATGCAGGAGATGACTGTCTTATATAACTATATGTATACCAGTAATCTCTTCTGAGAATGAAACCAGACACACAGAGGGATGTAATTTTTTAAGTCCTATGTATCATCATTTTGAATGGCAAATACATAAGTAAAAAACCAAAAGTGAGCCGGGCGTGGTGGTGCACGCCTTTAATCCCAGCACTCGGGAGGCAGAGGCAGGCGGATTTCTGAGTTCGAGGCCAGCCTGGTCTACAAAGTGAGTTCCAGGACAGCCAGGGCTATACAGAGAAACCCTGTCTCGAACCCCCCCCCCAAAAAAAAAAAACCAAAACTGTATCCAACTGTTAATTAAAAATTCAGCATCTAAAGCTGGCAGGCTGGAACCTATCTATAATCCTAGAATTTATGAGGCTAGCCTGGTTTGCATCAAGTTCCAGGCCACCTAGGACTTCACAATGAGACCCTGTCTCAAAATACCATTAATAGATTAATTAGTGAATTAACTGATTAAAATATAACATCCCATTATCCAAGAGAAGAATAGCTTATTCACAACAGAGTGCTAATGACCCAATGGCAGATCTTACAAGCTAGCAGTAGGATGTCTGATGACTCTTCCACTAGACTCTACATTGCACAAGGACAGGAGACAGGTTGCATGATGGAGTACGTATAAACTCTGTGCCTACCCCAGTCACACACAGTCAGCTAGTGAGTTGCTCCAAACTTGGTGCTGTCATGAGATATTGGGTATTTTACTCACAAATCTGAGTTTGGCTGGGTCAGTCAAGCTGTATTCACTGAGAGCTCTTCCCACAGGTATAGGAACTACAGAGCATGGTGGGGTGGGATCTGGGGAGAGCCAGACAGCTGGGAACAAGAGGACTATATATCTGGACAGTTTTAGCTGTCTCACAGTTTCTCCACATGATAGTCTCAGCATAGCAAACGCATCACAAGGCAGCAGAAGGCTTCTGGCATGAGTTCCCAGGGCAACAGCAGGAGCTGCATCCCCTTTAAACCGCACTTAAGAGATTTCAGGGCATCCTTCAGTGCTTGGGTTGAGAGTCAGCGTCTGTATCAAAAGCCCTGGGCTTCACAGACAAGCTTGATCCACAGCCCAGCTCTCCCTTTCCTACCGGGAGTCTTCGGCAAGGTGACTTGTTTTCTTCAGCACCTGGACGTGAATGATGCCATTCTGGGAGGAAAGTCTCTTTACTGGGAAAGCATTTATCAGGGAAGGGACTGAGTGTGCCTTAAGCGGCAAGACATTAGAGACAAAGATGGAACTGTTCAGAGAGTGTCAAGAAGAGGAGCTCCTGTTTGCTTCTGAGGAAAAGCCCTCTAAGGCAAGAGACTCTGACTAAAAAAGACCTTTCACTCCAAAGTGTTCCCTACAGTGAGGGAGCTATAGAGCACTTTACAGATGAAAGCACTTCTGTTTACTGTAAGCCTGTTTCTAGTAACACACCGCTTCTGTGTAGCCCAGGCCCTCTTCCAGTCTCTGAAATATTTTGACTGAGAATGATTTTTAACTTTGTCTATAGTAGACAATAAATGGTGACAAGTGTTACAATTAATATTACACATCTTAGTAAAAGTGACTACAAGTTGTTTGAAGACAACCTGAGAAAACCCAGCTCTAAAGAACTTAACTAGTAACAGGATTTGTTAGTTTAAGTGGTAAGGGCATAGGTGGGGCAAGCTTAGAGACAGGACAATCCTGCAATTCAGCAAGGTCACCTGGATCCATCTTCTTTTATCCTCTCCATAGCTGTGTATTACGTTAACTTCGCTCTTCATCCTGACACTGGATCACCTGGGAATTGGATGGGTCCGGCCACTGCAACCAGGATGTATGGGGAAACACCACATCTATCTAAAATCTGAGCTCTCTTAGCACTTCACCTGGACAGTCTGTCACCCACTGTCTAACTCTTAAGCCAATGACGGAAACAAAGTGGGAATATTCAGGAGCATGCTAATTGGCCAATTCAGTCCTGGCCTCCTCCTAGTATGTAGGAACTGGTTGATTTGCACAAAGGTAAATGGGCTACAATGGAAAAGGAACGTTCTCCAAGAAATGTCTGATTAGGTAGAGCAAACCAATAGATATCTACGACTGAGAAAGGTGGGTTACAGGCGTAGTTTTTTTCAGGCTGTAGAGGGAAATTAAGAAATCTTAGACAGGCAGGAGTGGAAGCATGTTCCATTAATCCCAGCACTCAGGAGGCAGAGGCAGGAGGATCTCTATGAGTTTGAAGCCAGGCTTGTCTACATAGAGAGTTCCAGAACAGGCACAACTGGAGAGGGGTTAGGGGAGGGCTGTCTCCAGAGAGAGAGAGAGAGAGAGAGAGAGAGAGAGAGAGAGAGAATAAAAATTCCAAACAAAATCAAAACAACAACAAAACTGACAGGTGTTTTTAAGGGTTTATTATTTTCTTTTTATGTGTATGAATGATTTGCTACATGCATGTCTGTGCACCTCGTGCATGCTGTGCCAGCAGCAGGTGTTGGGTCCCCTAGAACTAGAGTTACACATGAGTGTGAGCCACCTCTTGAATGCTGGGTATTGAACCCCAGACCTTGGGAAGAGCATCCAGGCTCTTCATCTCTGACTGAGCCATCTCTCTAGTCCCAACATTTTGTTTAAACCACAATTCTAAAAAAACAGGTTGGCATCACTGATATGATAGGAAGTATCCTACAGAAAACCAGGACAGGATAAAATGAAAAGTTGCTGAAGGGAGAAGCAAAGCTAATTTTCAGGCTCTTCACTCAGTAAGAAGTTAAGAGGACTCTGTTGTTTGTTTCTCTCGGGACAGGAGTGGCGCAGAGGTCTAACTAAAATATTTATTAGAACCACCAGTAAACAGAACAGACAAGGACAGAACAACTGACAGTAAACACCTTTGTCGAATGGTGAACAGGAAGCCAGGCATAGTGGTACACACCAGGGATCAAGGCATTCAAGGGGCAGAAGCCTGAGGATTGCTGCAGGTTTGAGGCCAGCCTTGACTACATAGTGCGTTCCAGGCCAGCCAGGGCTAGATGGGGAAAAGTCTTTCTTTTGTTTGTTTGTTTGTTTTTGAGGCAGGGTTTCTCTGTATAGCCCTGGCTGTCCTGGAACTCACTCTGTAGACCAGGCTGGTCTTGAACTCAGAAACCTGCCTGCCTCTGCCTCCTAAGTGCTGGGATTAAAGGCGGGCGCCACCACGCCCAGCAGGGAAAAGTCTTTCTTAAAAGAAACAAAACCAGAAGAGACAAGAAGGAAGGAAGGAAGGAAGGAAGGAAGGAAGGAAGGAAGGAAGGAAGGAAGGAAGGGAGGGAATAAGACCATGCTAGGAATTTCAAGGACAAAGTGCTTGTTATGAAAAAAAACCAAAAACATATTGTTGAGCCAACTGAGATTAATAAGGAAAGAAAGCCAGGGAGCAGGTGGCCAGGAAGCAGGTGGTAGAATGGGAAGGAGGGGAAATACTACAGTAGCACAGAATTGCGCTTCTCTCTTGTCTCTGGGAGTGTCTAAAAGAATGCCGAGAATACCAGGGAGAAGGTATCCAGAAATGATGTCACTTCTGGAGATACTGCCAAAAGGAAGGGAAGGTGTGGCACCTCCTCCTTCCCTTTCTTATTACTGTTGGCACCTTCTACTGTACCTAGTTCGGAGCCAGCTGAAGTGAATCCTGGGAGATGTAGTTTGTAGGCCCCTGAGCGCCAGCATTATGAAGTAGGCTACAGTAGAGTTGTTCTGGAGCGAAGAGACACAGATAAATAAATTGGCACATGCAGTGTTGTTGAAAGCGAGTTTATGTCTACACTGAACGAGCAAGAGGTGAGTAGCTTTTTATAATATTGACAAAGACATGGTCCTTTGGAGACCATAATCCTTAAAAATAACTCAACGGCAAGGGGGAAAAAAAAGAATCTAAACAAAAAATGTGGGAAGTGGCATCATTCATAATGAAAAACAGTCCGCGTGCCCCACAAACAAGACGTGATTAAGCAGACCGCGTGGATCGACATAACAGAACACAGCTGACAGACAACCCCCAAAACACATGCTTCCAATAACTCTGAAAATGTCTACATAAAATAAGGTCAAGGGGAAAAAGTTGAACCCAGAACTGTTTGTCTACTACACTAATGACACCTGTGAAAAAAACAAAAAAAAAAACAACCCCCCCAAAAAAAAAACCGCACCCGTGCATATTAAGAACGACTTGAGGAGACAGAATGACGTCACAGGTTTGGGGTATCGCGTTACTTGGGGCTTCTCTCCCTCGAAGTTGTCTAAGTTCTTAATTAAAAGAGAAAAGTAAATGAGTTTTTAATTTTACTTTAGATGCCAAAGCGACTGGAAACGATGTGTTTCATATTACACTGCTTTGAAGAGAGAAGAAAAACAAAAGCCATTCACAGACGCAGCGCACCGTACAGCCTGGCTGACCGTTCCCGCACAGCACTTTTTACAACTCTTGGCATTAATCACTGCCATGGCCTCAGGCCAGTGTCCAATTGGTCTGGAGATTTTATTTTACAACCTGAGAACCATGGCTGGCTCCCCGTGCCTCTGCTCTCCAGCCCAGAGCCAAGCCTTTCTTCTCGTTGCTGTACTTCATGGATTTTACTGCAGGCCCAGGAGCTGTTAAAGTCAGCTAAAGCAATGAATAAAGATAACAGGCTGACTGCAGACCCCCGTGCATTGTGATGGTTGCATCTTTGTACATATTTACTTATTGTTATGGCATCAGTTGGTTCTCTTCGTGAGCTATAGTGCCTCCTACCCTACGTGAAACACTCCAGAGGCCAGAAGGGACAACTTCTGCCCGCCCCTCCCCCACGAAGTCGATTCCCAGATCTTTGATGTGCCCAGCTTCCTGGACTCGTGAATTCTCTCTGGCAAGCTAATCCAGATGTCACAGCTGCCTAGGAACGAGTGGAGTATGTGGTTACAGTAGGGAAGAAATGACGGAATAACCGCCTCCCTTGGGGGGCTGGCTGGCAGATTGCCCAAGAGACCTTGGTCATGCCCTGGGCTGGCTCCCAGTGCAGTGGATTAGACAGCCAGGGGTTTGAAGGAGCAGTCTGCAAACTTGACCCACTTTCTGTCTTTCTCTTTTGTGATTACCATTGTCCAGAGCGGGGGTCCAACTTTGCAATTACAATTTCACCCAACCTAGCAATGCATGGCCCTGTCCTAGCAAGCCCTTGGCGCCAGTGTTTTCTGCTTTTTTTTTTTTTAAAGATTTATTTATTATTATATCTAAGTACACTGTAGCTGTCTTCAGATGCACCAGAAGAGGGCATCAGATCTCATTATGGATGGTTGTAAGCCACCATGTGGTTGCTGGGGTTTGAACTCATCACCTTCCGAAGAGCAGTCGGGTGCTCTTACCTGCTGAGCCATCTCACCAGCCCCTCTGCTTTGTTTTTGATTGTTTGTTTTTGTTCCCCACTCCCCCAAGACAAGGTTTCACTGTGAAGTCCTAGCTGTCCTGGAACTCAATTTATAGACCAGGCTGTCCTTGAACTCACAGAGACCTACCTGACTCTGCTTTCCAAGCCACTGGGATTAAAGGTGAATACCACCGTGCCCTGCCTGGCACCTCAGTTTTTGTTTTTTTTTTTTTTTTGTTTGTTTGTTTGTTTGAGACAGGGTTTCTCTCTATAGCCCTGGCTGTCCTGGAACTCACTCTGTAGACCAGGCTGTCCTCGAACTCAGAAATCCACCTGCCTCTGCCTCCCGAGTGCTGGGATTAAAGGCATGCACCACCATGCCCGGCTTGGCACCTCAGTTTTTAATGGTATACAATGGGGAGATAGCAGTAAATTGTTCCCACTTTTATTGCAAATGATCTGAGACTAGGGCTCTTACAGTCCCCTGAAAGATATTGCTAGCTGTTTACCTGTTCTACATGTCCTTGTCTGTAACAGAAATAACATGTTTTTTTTTGTTTGTTTGTTTGCAGGGGCTGTGTGCCCAGATCAAAAGCACTGCCCTCTTATGCAAAACGAAAGCAAAAAGCATGTCTTTGATTCCAGCACAAAAGAAGCTGAGGCTGGAGGAGCTCTGTGATTGAGTTCTAGGTCACAGGAGTCTAGAAAATAAAACCTTATCTCAAACAAACAAGCAAACAAACAAAGGACCCCCGCCCCCCACCTCCCACCCCTGTCTTCCTTACAAGCATAGCGTCTAGTGGATCCACAGTGAGAGGTTTCCAGGAAAGCAGTAGATACTGACAGAAAAGGAACACAGAAAGGCCCCTTGTTCTCTTTCACAGGGAACTGCCCACCTCCAGACGTCTGTTATTTTTAAGACTGAGTCAATACGCTAGTCCAAGCTGGCCTAGAACTCTCTATCCTGCCTCCCCCTTCCCAGGTCCTGGGATGACATGCATGCTGTAACAGCACCAGGTTCCCAGACTTCTTACCTAAGGAAATGGGATGCCACCCCGTATGCTTTTATCCCCGGCTTCCGTCATCTGCAGCCCAACGCAGTTCTGAGCTGAATGCTCACCATATCCCTGCAGGAAACATGCCTGGAAAAGATTGCCTTTTATTTTTTTTCTAAAAAGTCCCTTTAATAGCATCATGATCTCATGAGGTAATGGCATCAACTGTCATAACAGTGAGCAAAGAGGTTCCTAGTTACTGCTTTGAAATTTAGTTATGGCAAAGTCTGCAAGAAACTTGTCAATTATTAACTGGGACTGGCAAACATTTTCATTATTCTTAGACATCGGTTGTAAACATTAATTGAAAAGGAACGAGGCAAGAGCCATGAGTGGTGGTGGAACATGCCTATACACCTACCCCTTGAGAAGAAAGTGGGACAAAGAGTTCAAGGCTAGCCCCAGCTACAAAGTGAATTCAAGGTCAGCCTGGGCTACATGAGACTCTGTCTCAAGACCCCACTTCTACCTTTCTGCCCCACAAGGAAGAAGAAATGGAATTCAGTATACAAGGGCGAAGGAAATAAGGCATTTAAATATTTTAGGTAATTCAATCTTTATTTTGCAAGTTATACTTTATTTGCAAAAATGCAGTGATCATTTCCAAGAGATACTTTATTATTTTTAATCTACAAACATACTGAGTTAGTGTCTCTGGTATTCAGAAATACTTCTTAGGACTGGCGAGGTGGCTCAGCTGGTAAGAGCAATGATTGCTCTTCCAAAGGTCCTGAGTTCAAATCCCAGCAACCACATGGTGGCTCACAGCCATCCATAATGGTGCCTCTGAAGAGACGGAACAGGGACTGAGCAAGTGGGACCAACTGGAGAGAGCAGAGGTCCTAAAAAGCTCAATTTCCAACAACCACATGAAGGCTCACAACCATCTGTACAGCTACCTTGTAGCCATATACATAAAATAAATACATAATCTTTTAAAAAAATTTTTTAAAAAATATTTATTTATTTTATATATGTGACTACACTGTTGCTGTCTACAGACACCCTGAAGAGGGCCTTAGACCCCATTATAGGTGGTTGTGAGCCAACATGCATCCAGCATCCATGTGGTTGCTGGAGATTGAACTCAGGACCTCTGAAAGAGCAGTCAGTGCTCTTAACCTCTGAGCCATCTCTCCAGCCCCCAGCAGTATTTAATAAATTAAAAAGTAAGACAAGAAATGAGAGTGGAGAGGACATGTCCTCATCTCTCCCAAGAGTAAAACCAAGTCCAAAACAAACAAACAAACAAACCAAAACAAATACATTAGGTGGTTTCTCACTGCTTTCCTGAGGATTAGTCTAAGACACAGGAAGCAGTTTACTCTCCTATCTCAAATTTCTGAAAGGCGGCTGGAGGGAAAGAAGAGTCTAGCTCCCTCACCAGGGAAGTATAGTCAAGCTTCAGTCGGGAAATACAGCTTCTTCATCTTAGCGGAGCGAAGGCAGAGGCCCTACAGGACACCCCTGTAACTGCTGCTTCTCTCGATGGCTTTCACACTGGGCTCTTCAGCAAGAACAAACAAACAAACAAACAAACAAAAACAAGGCACCGTAGTTACTCTGAAAGAACAGCACCCAAGTCTCTGTGGCTGGAGATGAAATTGTTTCTTGCTCATTCTCCTGGTGCCTTGTGCAGAACTAGGAACCCGAGCTGTGGGAGCCATCTCCATCTTACCTGTTACGGGGCTAAGGGGAAATGGTTGGTGTCTTAAGGGCTCTGGCAGCGTTAAGTATATATTGCTTTTTTTTTTTTTTTTTTTGGTTTTTCGAGACAGGGTTTCTCTGTATAGCCCTGGCTGACCTGGAACTCACTTTGTAGACCAGGCTGGCCTCGAACTCAGAAATCCGCCTGCCTCTGCCTCCCGAGTGCTGGGATTAAAGGCGTGCGCCATTTTGTTATCTTCGGATTAGCAGGACCCAGCTCCATGGTGCGAGCAACCAAAACTGGGCCATGAAATGAAATCCTCTTATTGGCCGAAAGGAGGCGCCAGAGGGAGTGGGCGAGTGACCCTAATGACTATCCTGTCCTAGCATCTGTATTCCCTCATTCTCGCAACAGATTCCAGCACTATTTAGCTTCCGTTCCCAGATGAGCAGGCCACACAATTTGAAAGGACTCCTCTCTAATATGAAAATTGGTTTCACTTTCTTCGGATTTCCTAACTACTTAGGATCTCCCATGACTCCCCTGGTCTCCTAGTGTAATTTGTTCAATTGCCCACAGCCTTGGGAGTAGGGTAGAGTAAAGGGATGGTTAGTGGAGAAAAGGGGCTTATTAAAAAAGAAATCCATGCTGGGAGTGGTGGTGCATGCTTGTAATTCCTGCACTTGGGAGATACAGGCAGATGGATCATGGGTTCAAGGCAAGCCACAAGCTACATAGGGAGTCCCAGGCTAACCTGGGATATGGGAGACCCCGTATCAAATTAAGAATAAACAAACAAATAAGATGACAGATAGATAGATAGATAGATAGATAGATAGATAGATAGATAGATAGATTAAACCAACCTGGCCAAGGATCTAAAGCTAATCACAAAAGCAAAAACAAAAACAAAAAAAATCAACTAAGACAGGGATTTGGAGAAAGGCATGCTAGAGGTGCCAAGTGGGTCATTCAGACAGTGCCCTGAAATTGAGAGGCAACATTGTT
>LR753231.1:0-11792 GCA_902729485.2 Mus minutoides | reverse complement strand
GGGGGCTGGCTGGAACAAGCGGGGGGCCGTACGGGGGGGGGGGGGGAGCGAGCAGGGTTGACCGGAACAAGGGAAAAACAAACAAACAAAAAAAACTAAGATGCAGAGTGATCTAAGAAGCCACCCAATAAGAACCCCAGGCCCCTCTCCCACGAACTTCTGTGCACACACACAGATGCTACCTATCCACAACCGGGGTCCGGGAAATGGTTCAGTAGGTATATGTATAGGAGGACCAGAGTCTTGATTCCTCAGCGCTCCTGTAAAAGATGGGCCACATGAATATTCAGATAGATCCCAGGAGCTCCCTGGCTGGTCAATTCCAGGGTCAGTGAGAAACTCTAGCTCAAAAAAGAAGTCAGGTGGCAGCTGGGGAGATGGCTCAGCAGTTAAGAGCCCTGGATGCTCTTCCAGAGGACCTGCGACTGGATCCCAGCACCCACTACAGGAGGCTCAAAGCCATCTGGAGCTCTGGGAACCCTCAGAAGGGACACATGCACACACACACACATATACACATACACACACCTTGTCTCAAATAACAACAACAACAACAAACCAAATATAATTCCTGTCAATTCCGTGCAGCGAATCCTTCCTCATATTCAGCTTTTCTGTTCCCTCGTCCTGTTAAACTATATCCATGTTTACATATGTTATTTTGTTATGTTGTTTACATATGTTATTGACTAGAATTTAAAATTACGTTACATATGTTATTGACTAGAATTTAAAATTATTTAAATTCTATATTAAATGACATTTTATTTAATTCATAATTATTTTTCTAGTTCTGTAATGGATTTTTAAAATTTTGGTGGGTGATAAGTCTGTAAAATATATTTGATGTTGAATGTGTAAAATTGTAAAATTTAATGTGAGTCTCCAGAGCATCCATTCCTATTCTTTTGTCGATGTTATTGTTTGTTTGTTTGAGAATATCTCTCTACATTTCCCCTGGCCTTAAACTCACAGATACCTGCCTGCCTCTGCTTCCAGAGTGCAGAAATGAAAGGCACGTGTTACCACACCCAGCTCCAGCTGAGGTTTTTTTGGATTTGTTTGTTTGTTTGTTTTTCATGTTTTATTGGGACAGAGTTTTAACCAGCCGGGCTGCAGGGGCCAGGGTCAGGGCTGGGGCAGGGCAGGGCAGGGCAGGGCGGGGTGGGGTGGGCCGGGGGCAGGGCAGAGGCAGACAAAGCTCTGTATTTGAGGCCAGCCTTGTCTACAGAGTGAGTTCCAGGACAGAGCTATACAGAAAACCCTGTCTTGCTGGGCAGTAGTGGCGCATGCCTTTAATCCCAGCACTTGGGAGGCAGAGACAGGTGGATTTCTGAGTTCAAGACCAGCCTGGTCTACAAAATGAGTTCCAGGACAGCCAGGGCTATACAGAAAAACCCTTTCTCACAAAAAAAAAAAAAAAAAGAAAAGAAAAGAAAAGAGAACAAACAAACAAACAAACAAGAAAACAAAAAAGGAACAGAGAAAGGAATAACTTTCATGGGTCACCATGTTGGCTCAGCCTGTGAAGAGCTTGCTACACAAGCTTGATAGCCAGAGTTTGATCCTAGCGCCCACTGCAAGGAGAAAACTATTCTAAAAGTCATCCTCTAGGTCAGCCAGTGGCAGTGTACACCTTTAATTTCAGCACTTGGGAGACAGAGGCAGGCAGATCTCTGAGTCTGAGTCCAGCCTGGTTTACATAGTGAATTTCAAGACAGTCAGAATTATGTAGAGAGACCCTGTCTCTGTGCGAGTAGACCAGAGGACAACTGGCAGGAACCAGCTCTCTCCCCCGACCATGTGGGGTCCCAGGGACCAAACTCGGGCCCTCATGCTTGTTAGTTGTACCTGAAGAACTGTCTTACACTCATTCGTTGTTCCAAGGAATGTGAAAGAACAGCAGTGAGCACTTGGACGTCAGTTGAACCGTGCTTCCCAGGAGGGAGAATGTGAAGTGAGAACAGGTTACTACTGAAGTATGGTGCAGTGAATAGTAACCTGTTCCAGCATCCGGTGACGTTTTACTGGTACCACTCTAGCTGTCTTTGGGAAGATTTTCAGTTCAGATATGCTTCGTGACCAAAAACGTGACGCTGGGGAGCTTCCTCTATGAGAAAAGAACATCTTCACTGAAGGGAACAGAAAATCTTGTTCCCTTTGCTCTGCATCATGGGTAGTAGTCTCTTTAGAGTGCCTTCGCCCTTTTTAAAAATAGGCACAACTTAAGCATACCGATGTCCAAACACACCACTATACTGACCCCTGCAAGGGGCAACAGGATCAGCCCAGGTGGAAACAAACCTTGAGAGATGGTTAGCTTCCCTGGTCCCTGAAGAGCCACATGGGGAAACGAAAGTGAGGTGATTAGAGGCCAGTACTGGGAGCCAAGAGAATCAGGAAAAGAGTGTTCTCGGTGGAGTTCCCCTGAGCTCTGCATGCATTTGTGCACGTGCTCGCATGCACACACACACACACACACACACACACACACACACACACACACGCTTCTTTATCTCTTGGGCCTTTGCAGGCACCTTGGATATCATCCTAAGGCAGCACACCCTTGATCTCTCCTGGTGACACTATGTCCTGGGTCACAGCCTTGTTTGCCAGAGAATTAAGGAAGAGCAGGGGTCTTAGATAACGAGAGAGTTTGACCCACTGTCCACTACTTCAAGAAACGGGCATAAGGTGGCAGCACTGGCAGTGCCTGCATGTGCCTGAGGAAGCTTGGCCAAGGGCCAGCTACGTTGGAGTGCTCAAGTCCCAGGAAGAAGACAGCAAAGGGAAACTCAACAGAAGGCGTGCACCATCCTTAGCCTACAGAGAAGTGGAAGGGGGAGGCTCTTCAACATACATGGTGTGTTCCCATTTATATGACATGTCTGTGATAAGCAGCTCCACATGCAGGAAGTAGTACTGCAGCCTAGGGCCTTGAGCTGTAGAAAACTGCTGAAAATAAGGGGTTTCTTTGCACAGTAGTGAGATGTTCTGAAACTCTGGATAGGACTAGATTGGTTTTTGTTTTGTTTTTTAAAGAATTTATTTCCATCTTTTTTTTTTTTTTGTGACAGCCCTGGCTGTCCTGGAACTCACTCTGTAGACCAGGCTGGCCTAGAACTCAGAAATCCACCTGCCTTTGCCTCTGCCTCCCGAGTGCTGGGATTAAAGGCATACACCACTACTGCCTGGCCTAATAAATCTTTTTGTTTGGTTGGTTGGTTTTTTTGTTGTTGTTTTTTGAGACAGGGTTTCTCTGTATAGCCCTGGCTGTCCTGGAACTCA
Organism: Mus minutoides; assembly: GCA_902729485.2. Taxonomy (NCBI): domain Eukaryota; kingdom Metazoa; phylum Chordata; class Mammalia; order Rodentia; family Muridae; genus Mus; species Mus minutoides. Next base: position 8,504 of record LR753231.1, on the reverse strand, counting down.
CTTTGTAGACCAGGCTGGCCTCTGGAGTGTTGGGATTAAAGGCATGCGGCGCCATGCCTGGCTGTGCTCCATCTCTGAACCTAAACAGAACATACTCTGCATGGTCTAACCTCAGTCCATCTGCAGGGAGGTGAGCAATCTCCTGAACATTCATGGGCAAGCTAGCCTGGAGCAGCAGTGCATCAGAAAACAGACCATCCCTCACCACAGTAAGTCTGCCAAGAGTCCTTTAACTCTGCATACACACAGTGGCACACACACACACACACACACACACACACACACACAAATACTGCCAACACATAGAAAAGGACACTGATAACATTGTAAAATTTATTCTCTATTTTTTTTTTCTCCCTTGTTCCGGTCAACCCTGCTCGCTCCGCTCAGCCTGACTCGCTCCCGGCCGCCCCCGTACAGCCCCCGCTTGTTCCAGCCAGCTCCGCTTGCTCCGGTTGGCCCCACTCGCTCCGGCCCCGCGCGTCCTGGCTTGCTCCAGCTGTCCCCGTTCGGCTCTGCTCGCTCCAGACAGCCTTGCTTGCTCCAGTTGGTCTCTCCGGTCCAAGGTTCATTTCTTATTTTTCTTCATAAGTACGCTGTAGCTGACTTCAGACACACCAGAGGAGGGCGTCAGATCTTGTTACGGGTGGTTGTAAGCCACCATGTGGTTGCTGGGATTTGAACTCATCACCTTCGGAAGAGCAGTCGGGTGCTCTAACCCGCTGAGCCATCTCACCAGCCCCTATTCTCTATTTTTTAAATGTGTGTAAAACAAAAACAAAAACAAAAACCCAGAACCTAATTTTTAAGAAAGTAAAATTTTAGCTAGGTGAGGTTGTGGACACTTACAGTCTCTATTCTTGAGAAGCTTAAACAGGGTAATTGTGGAGAGCTCAAGGCCCACTACAGAGATTCTGCATCAAAACATAAAAGGAGACAGTCAGACAGACAGAAACAGCACGACAGGCAGGCAGAGAGATACACAGAGAGAGAGAGATAGAGAGGAATCTGGTGTATTTCTTACTATTGCTATTTTGGAATGATTTGTCTATATCAGCCTTGATTTTTTTGCTTGTAGAACAGGGCTCTCTGTATCAATCAAATGACTATGTAAGCAGTAGAGACAATATGGCTCATGCATAATAGCTTTATTATTGTCTTACTTGTGGGAGATGGATACTCTACCCTATTTTCATTTCCATAACTACCTTATTCCATAATTATCTTTTTTTTTTTTTGGTACTAAGATTTGAACCTAAAGTCATGAATATTTTTTTTTCTAGCTCTTCTCTCTCTTAATATTTCAGTTGTATGGAAGTTTCTTTCTTTCTTTCTTTCTTTCTTTCTTTCTTTCTTTCTTTCTTTCTTTCCTTCTTTCTTTCTTTTTTTAGATAGGGTTTCTCTGTATAGGCCTGGCTGTCCTGGAACTCACTTTGTAGACCAGGCTGGCCTCGAACTCAGAAATCCGCCTGCCTCTGCCTCCCGAGTGCTGGGATTAAAGGTGTGCGCCACCACCACCTGGCAGTATGGATGTTTCTTTGAGGGCAGGGTTGAGTATGTAACTTCATAGTAGAGTGTTTCCCTATGTCTTAGTCAGGGTTTCTATTCCTGCACAAACATCATGACCAAGAAGTAAGTTGGGGAGGAAAGGGTTTATTCAGCTTACACTTCAACATTGCTGTTCATCACCAAAGGAAGTCAGGACTGGAACTCAAGAAGGTTTAGAAGCAGGAGCTGATGCAGAGGCCATGGAGGGATATGAGCTGAATAAACAGTTTCCTCCCCAACTTGCTTCTTGGTCATGATGTTTGTGCAGGAATAGAAACACTGACTAAGACAAATTGGTGCCAGGAGTTGGGTATTCTTGTGACAACCTGACCATGTTTTGGGGAGGACTGTGGAAGGACTTTGGAACTTTGGGCTAGAAGATCCGTGTTAAGAGCTCGGTGGGATGTTGTTTAGGAGCTTGGAAGATAATGTTGAGAACAGTGCAAAAGATGTAGGCCTGGCTTGTGAAGTTTCAGGGGGAAGATTAAAGACTCTTTTCAGGGCCATTGCTATTGTGATTGGGAAGATGCTGTGGTTCTGGTTAGCTGGGGCTGAAGAATCAGCTGTGATTAACAAGACACCAGAACTACTAAAGCAAAAACTTTGCATTACCGGGACAATTGATGATGGTTAGCTAGAGCTAAGAAATTCGCAGTGATTAAGAAGAGATCAACATCACTGAGGTGAAATCTGGGAAGTGTTTTCTGAGAACAGAAACAAACAAGTGTTTTCTGACTGTGTTCCAGAGATAGCTAAGATTGTACCTTGTGCTGTGGCTGGACTTGGGTAAGAGTCACTCAGGTGGTACTGGCTTTGAAGGCATGAAGGGGTCATGCAGAGCAGCTGAGGTCACGGAAGCACTGTGAGAGGCCATGGAAGGCTATTGGTGAAGGTGCAGCCTCAGTTGCAATTGATGGCCCAGGACTGACGGGATCATGCAAAGGAGTTGAGGTTTGGCACCATGAAGAGAGCCTATGAAAGGCTATTGGTGAAGCCTAGTGGCAGCAGAAGACAGCAGTGTTTTGTAGATGCCAGTACCATGAGATGACCACCAAGAACAGCAGCAACAGTGGAATACAGCTGTTTGAAGCCTAGAAGGTATGTATGTGCTACAAAGGGCAGACCTGGAGAAGTGACCCAAGCCCTTGGAGGAATCCAGAAAATCGTGAGTGGATCCCAGACATTGGACAGTTGGAGTTTGATTTTGCTTTTGATTGTGACTGTGCCCTGATATTTTTTCCTTTTGAAGGAAGAAATTATTTTAGTGGAGCCCACAGTTAGAGACTTTGAATTTTAAAAGATATTAAATATTTTAAGGGGATCGAACTTTTAATATGTAAAGACTGAGGGACTTTTAAAGTTATTTAGATCTTGGGGATGAATAAGAAAGTAAGAGTTGCCAGGCTTGGTGGTGGTGCATGCCTTTAATCCCTGCACTTGGGAGGCAGAGGCAGGTGAATTTCTGAGTCCGAGGCCAGCCTGGTCTACAGAGTGAGTTCCAGGACAGCCAGGGCTTTACAGAGAAACCCTGTCTCGAAAAAACAAACAAATAAACAAACAAAAACAAAAACAAAAAGAAAAAAAAAGAAAGAAAAAGAAAAAAAAGAAAGTAAAGGTTGAGGCTTAATAGTGATGTGTTTGTGTGTCAAGTTCACAAGGGGTCAATTGTACTGGCTGGCTTTGTGTGTTAACTTGATTCAGGCTGGAGTTATCACAGAGAAAGGAGCTTCATTTGGGGAAATGCCTCCATGAGATCCAGCTGTGGGGCATTTTCTCAATTAGTGATCAAGTGGGGAGGCCCCTTGTGGGTGGGACCATCTCTGGGCTGGCAGTCTTGGGTTCTATAAGAGAGTAGGCTGAGCAAGCCAGGGGAAGCAAGCCAGTAAAGAACATCCCTCCGTGGCTTCTGCATCAGCTCCTGCTTCTTGACCTACTTGAGTTCCAGTCCTGACTTCCTTTGGTGATGAACAGCAACGTGGAAGTGTAAGCTGAATAAACCCTTTCCTTCCCAATTTGCTTCTTGGTCATGATGCTTTGTGCAGAAAGAGGAATCCTGACTAAGACACACTGCTGCTTCCAACCATGGCACTGAGAGGCACATGCAGGCGTCTTGTCCTCTCTTACCTACCCTGCCCAGTCTTCTCTGTGACAGGGACAGATGGAAGAGTCTGCCCAACTTGCTTGTTCTCTTTCTGTCTTTTTTTATTCTTTCTCCCCAATTTTGTTGCTTGTCTAGTCTCTGGAAGGAAATGCCTGCCACAAATCCTCATTGTCACCAGCACGATCTGTTGTGTTATGTCAGTAAAGGCATTTTATTAGGTTTCAATCTAAACAAACAAGCAACACACCTACTTTTGAAAATTTAACCTTTTCCCAACACCCATTATCGGGAGCTCAGAGTTACCTATATGCAGGCACAGAGAATTGAGTAGTTTCCTTCTGCACGAGTGTGTGTGTGTGTGTGTGTGTGTGTGTGTGTGTGTGTGTGTGTTGTGGGTAGGCACCTGTGTAGGCCAAGGTCAAGGGTCAGGGTCAGATTGTCACCCACTGCTCTCTACCTTGGTTTGCCCACATGTTTGTGTGGGAACCACATGCCTGGATCCTTGGAGGTCCAAAGAGGAAGTCAGATCCTCTAGAACTTGAGCTATACACTAGGTTCTGAGCCACCACGTGGGTTCTGGGAACCGAACCTGGGTCCTCTGAAAGAGAAGACAGTGTTTTGAATCACTCAGCCACTGCTTTAGGGCTTTTTAATCCTGCTTTCTGAGAGAAGATCTCTGGCTAAACCTAGACCGTGATTCAGCTAGACTGGCTGAGCAGCGAGTTCCAGGAGTCCATGCCTTCAACTCCCTGGCTGGATTACAGGAACCCAGCTTTTGATGTGGAGGCTGGAACCTGAACTCAGGTCTTCACACTTGCATAGCGCACACCTACTATTTTCCTGGCCATTGCTTTGTTTTGTTTTGTTTTGTTTTGTTGAGACAGGGTTTCTCTGTGAAGCCCTGGTGGTCCTGGAACTCACTCTGTAGACCAGGCTGGCCTTGAACTTGGAAATCCTCCTGCTTCTGCCTCCCAAGTGCTAGGATTAAAGCCCTGAGCCACTACTGCCTGGCCATTGCTTCATTTTGTTTCAAGACCTCGAGCTATGTAGCCCCTGATGGCCTGAAATTTATTCCAAAGACCAGGCTGGCCTGGAACTTTCAGGATTATGTCCCTTCTGAATGCTGGGATAACTGTATTTGTTTTCTTTATATTTATTCACTTTACATCCCCATAGCTGTCACTCCTCCTGCTCCCTGCCACTTACAGTCTTTGCCCCCTCCCCTTTCCCCTCCTCTTCTGATAGAGTGAGGCCTCCCCTATGTATTCCCCACCATGGCACATCAAGTTTTCAAAGGGCTAGGTGCTTCTTCTCCCACTGAGGCCAGACAAGACAGCTGACTTAGGGGAATGGGTTCCACAGAGAGGCATCAACTTTAGGGATAGCCCCCCAACTCCAGTTGCTTGGACTCACATGAAGACTAAGCTGTACATCTGCTACATATATATGTGCAGGGGGCCAAGGTCCAGCCTGTGTATGCTCTTTGGTTGGTGGTTCAGTCTCTGAGAGCCCCGGGGTTCCAGGTTAGTTGACTTTGTTGGTCTTCCTGAGGCGTTTCTATCCCCCTTTTGGCTGTTTTTTTTTTTTTTTTAAGATTTATTTTATTTATTATATATAAGTACACTGTAGCTGTCTTCAGACACTCCAGAAGAGGGCGCCAGATCTCGTTACGGATGGTTGTGAGCCACCATGTGGGGTGCTGGGATTTGAACTCATCACCTTCGGAAGAGCAGTCGGGTGCTCTTACTTGCTGAGCCATCTCACCAGCCCCAGCTGTTCTTTATCCTTTCCCTAACTCTTCCATAAGAGTCCCCAAGCTCCATCCAGTGTTTGGCTGTGGGTCTCTGCATCTGTCTGAGTCAGCTGCTGGGTGGAGCCTCTCAGAGGACAGCCAGGCTAGTTTCCTGTCTGCAAGCATAACAGAGTATTATTAATAGTGTCAGGGATTGGTGCTTGCCCATGGGATGGGTTTCTAGTTGGGCCAGTTACTGCTTGGACATTCCTTCAGTTTCTGTTCCATTCTCTGTGCTTACATTTTTTTGTTGTTGTTGTTTATTTGTTTTTGTTTTTTGAGACAGGGTTTCTCTGTATAGCTCTGGCTGTCCTGGAACTCACTTTGTAAGCTAGGCTGGCCTTGAACTCAGAAATCTGCCTGCCTCCCGAGTGCTGGGATTATACATCTCTTGTAGACAAAATAAATTTGGGATTGAACATTTTGTGGGTTGTCACGCGCTGTCCCTGCACAGCAGGGAATAAGACGCAGGACAACCAGGTTTCTTCTCAGGAGGGTTTACTCAGGAAAACGTAAAGTAGCAAAATGGTGGAATGGCAAATGGCCGAATGGTAGAATGGAATGGCCATGCAGTTACAGAGTGACAGAGTGAAATAGTGAATGGCAGAGTGGGGCCCCGATCCCCACCGGGAGCAGCCACTTAAACCCTGTCCTGGCCAGTCCCTGAACTCTCGCTCATACACCAGGTGGTCTTGGGTGTAAGATCAAACACCAGCGGACACAGCCTAATGCCAATTAGGAGTTGTTTATGCCAGTAAGGCTGAGGCGGTTGGTGCCTTCTTTAAAGAGCAGTTGAATGGCTCCCTACAGTGGGTGGTTGGTACCCCTATCGCTCCACTGGGTTTCCGGCTACAGGCTGTATCTTCTTCAGGTTCCATATCCCTCCTGCTGTGAGTCTCAGCTGAGGTCACCCTCACTGATTCTTGGGAGCCTCCTCTAGTCCAGGTCTCTGGCAAGTCCCAGAGTTGCCTCCCACCCGCTCCTGCTTCCAGCAGCTCATTTGCATTCATTTTCATGGTCATCTGGCCATCTCCTCTGTCTCTCCCCATACCTGGTCTCCAAACCCTCTTTGCTCCCCTCCCCACCCTTTCCTATCCAATTCTCTTCCTCTGTTTGCCTCCTATGACTATTTTATTCCTCCTTCTCAGTGAGATTCAAGCATCCTTGCTTGGGTCTTTCTTCTTTTTTAGCTTCTTTGGGTTTGTGGAGTGTAGCATGGGTATCCTGTATTTTATGGCTAATATCCACTTATAAGTGAATACATGCCATTGGGTGTGGGGTACCTCACTCAGGAGGTACTCTCAAGTTCTATTAATTTTCCTGCAAAGTTTATGATGTCTTTTTTTCTAATAACTGAATAGTATTCTACTATGTAGATGTACCACATTTTTTTTTATCCATTCTTCAGCTGAGGGACACCCAGGTTGCGTCCAGTTTCTGGCCACTATGAATAAAGCTGCTATAGACATAGTAGAGCAAGTGTTCCTGTGTTCTAGTGGGGCATGTTTTGGGTATATGCCCAGGAATGGTATAGCTGAGTTTTGAGGTAGGTAGAACTATTCCCAGTTTTCTGAGAAACCATCAAATTGATTTCCAAAATGGTTGTACAAGTTTGCACTCCCACCAGCAATGAAGGAGGATTCCCTTACCCCACATCCTCACCTGCATGTGCTATCACTTGAGTTTTTGATCTTACCCATTGTAGTGGCTATCCCTGGTTGTCAACTTGACTATATTTGGAATGAGCTACAATCCAGAATTGGAAGGCTCACCAGTGACCCTAACCTGGAGGCTTGGATATAGAAGTCTCTGATCTGGATCTTGGTATGGAGGTCTTGATAGCATACCGGCTATGGATTCCAGAAGATTAAGACAGAGAGTTCTCCGAGCTCAAGANAGGAGTTTCAGTTGGGGAAATGCCTCCATGAGATCTAGCTGTGAGGCATTTTCTCAATTAGTGATCAAGGGCCCCTTGTGGGTGGGACCATCTCTGGGCTGGCAGTCTTGGGTTCTATAAGAGAGCAGGCTGAGCAAGCCAAGGGAAGCAAGCCAGTAAAGAACATCCCTCCATGGCTTCTGCATCAGCTCCTGCTTCCAGTCCTAACTTCCTTAGTGATGAACAGCTATATGGAAGTGTAAGCTGAATAAACCCTTTCCTCCCCAACTTGCTGCTTGGTCATGATGTTTGTGCAGGAATAGAAACCCTGACTAAGACACCCATGCTGACGACAGGTATAAGGTAGAATCTCAGGGACCTTTTGGTTTGTATTTCCCTGATGACTAGACTAAGGATGTTGAACATTTTAAAAGTGTTTCTCGGCTGTTCAAGATTCCTCTGTTGTGAATTCTCTGTTTAGCTCTGTGCCTCAGTTTTTAGTTGGCATATTTGAGTTGTTGGTGTCTAAGTTCTTCATAAATTTTGGCTATTAGTCCTCTGTCAGAGGTAGGGTTGTTGAAGATCTTTTCCCAATCTATAGGCTGCCACTTTTTTCTAATGACACCGTCCTTTGACTTACAGAAGCTTTTCAGTTTCATGAGGTCCCATTTATCAATTGTTGATCTTAGAGCCTGAGCCATTGGTGTCCTGTTAAGGAACTTGACTCCTGTCCCAATGAGCTCAAGGTTATTCCCCACTTTCTGTTCTATGAAATTTAGTGTCTGGTTTTATGTTGAGATCTTTTGGTCCACTTGGACTTGAGTTTTGTGCAGGATGATAGATATGGATCCATTTCCATTCTTCTTAAATCACAGATGAGCATAACTCAAACAATTGGCAAACCCTTGACATTTAGGTAAACTTCTGTATAATACTATAATGAACAATTGGCTTTCTTGACATTGTTTTTAAGGAAAAAAATTGGGAGAGACTTCTGTTAAATATGCATTTGCAAATTGAAGAGGACAACAAAGGATTTTTTTTTTTTACCTCTGTCTCTTTATCATCTATTTATCGGAGCCTTGAATAGGATTGCTTTGATTAACTCTTCTGCTTTGAGTAGATGTTAGGGGAGTTGCCCAAAAAAGGCTGAGAAGGTGGACTCTGGGAACCAGCAGCGAGAGAGG
>LR753233.1:5670-21054 GCA_902729485.2 Mus minutoides | reverse complement strand
ATCCACAGCATTGCATATCTGTTCCATGCTCCTTTGACCCCACCCCCCCCCCCCCCCCCCCCCCCCCCCCGTCCCTTCACTAGAAAAAAAAAAGCCCTAATTTTTCATTTCGAGCAGTCTAGCAAAGAGGCAGTCCGGCAAGGAGTGCGTTCTAAGTAAGACAGCCCTAGATGCTATGCAATATATCTGGCCTATGGCCCTACCACCCCTGAGGCACTCAACCTTATCTAACCTTAGATGCTAAGGACTTAGGGCTGCCTAGTACTTGAATGTGAGACAACTCTGTCTCCACAGAAATTCCATTTCAAACAAAATAAAAGCTGATGTCTTCCTTCCATCAACAGATCCAAGGTACCATTTGAGCACCATTCCTCAGCACCATGCCAAAGGAGCTTGTCATTGTCTATAGACAGCTGATTACAGGACAAGTGTGGTGAGAGGCACACCCACTTAGTGACACATCACTCTGCTCATATACCTGTGGCAGGAGCAACTCGTATGACCACTCCCACAAGCCAAGGAAGCAGCGACCTGGGACTCTAGTTTGGACAGCTTCTTTCTAGCAACAGGCATATGCTGTGGAAAGGAATAATAGTTTGTGGACAACTTTTTGTCTCTGCCACTAGTCCAGCAGAATAAATGCTATCTGAAGAAAGCAAAGAAGCTGGAGTGGGCTGGGAGAAGCACCTAATGTCATCAGAGAGGTGGGACACTCAAGAACTTCCCAGAGGAGGCAGCTGTCAGGTGACTCAGGAAGGCAAAACCTATTCTGCCAGTAAAGGAAGAGGAAGGCTATTGTCAGCATGGAGACAAGCATATGTGAGGTATGGAGAGAAGTTAAAGGGTGTTGTAACTCATCCTGGAAACTGCTGATGGGTACATTGTTCAGCTACTCTGTCAGAGAGCAGGAAACCAGACCAAGGCATCCAGGCAGAGAGCAAATTGTGGTGGGTCCCTGGCTCGGATATGGATGGGGGACCTTTCCCATTTTCCTGGTATTGAAAACTGGGAGCCATAATCAAAGGCAGGGTACAGTGGACCTCACATGTTAGGTGCAATTCAGAAAGTCTGTTAAGAATGGAGAAAAATGGAGCTGGAGAGATGGCTCAGCGGGTAAGAGCACTGACTGCTCTTCCAAAGGTCCTGAGTTCAAATCCCAGCAACCACATGATGGCTCACAACCACCCGTACTAAGATCTGACGCCCTCTTCTGTCACGTCTGAAGTTAGCTACAGTGTACTTATGTATAATAATAAATAAATCTTTTTTAAAAATGGAGAAAAACAGGTTTGGGGAGTTTACTAGTGAGTGGCAGAGGTGGACCACTACAGTCTCCTCCCTCAACACGCCCAGGCAAGCAGCTAAGAAAGGTGAGGGAGGGAGCTCACACAAATCACTGACTGCTGTGAGGTTCAGGCTTATGGCTTCTCCTTCCCTACAGCTGCCAAAAATGGTCCTAAGATGCGTGTTTTTAAGACCTGAGGCCTGAGACAGCCAGGATCACAGGTGTCTTGTTTCCTCAGGCAGCCTGTAAGGAGGCAGGGCATGGGTTTTGGTCTGATTCTTGGTCTTCCAAGAGCTGTGAAGGAAAGCAAGGCAGTGTAGAGGTGGGGGATGGAGACTTCAGGGGATGCTGCCTGCTAGCCACCTCTGGGAAGGTAGAATACTGGGCTTTCCCACCATTGCTCCAGGAGGACAATGGGCCAAATCTTTGTGTCAGTTATCCGTTGCTACAAAACATAATAAACCATACAGCTTAATCTGAAGCCCAGCATGACAGCTAGTTAGATTAGCCAAATCAGAGGGTACTTTGGACATCAACCTCTGTCCTCCATAGGCATATGCTTACATAGGAACAGAGAGAGAGAGAGAGAGAGAGAGAGAGAGAGAGAGAGAAAATGAATGGGGGTGAGGGGTGCAGAAGTAGTATTCAAGCCAGACTGTGCACGGTGGCTCATGGCTGTAATCCCAGCATTTAGGAGGCTAAAGCACACGTCTGAGGCCATCCTGAGTTATAAAGTAAGATTCTCACCAGGCATGGTGGCACGCACCTCTAATCCCAGCATCTGGGGGGCAGAGGCAGCAGGATCTTTTTGAGTTTGAGTCCAACCTGGCCTACATAGCAAGTTCCATGCCATCCCAGAGTACAGAGAGAGACTGTCTCAATAATTCCCCAAACCACCACCATCACACAAAGTGAGATCCATACCTTATTTATTTTTTTTAAAGCAAAGCTTGGCGATTCACATTGGTCGAGATCCCCTCCCCTGAGGAGACAGAAGCAGGCTCACTGGGCAGACGGCTGAGCCTACTGGGAGCCCACCTGGCTGTTTCAAAGACAGGGTGGCACCTGAAGAATTAAACTGGGGGTTTTCCTCCAACTGTCTCATACACACATGTGCACCTGTGTGCATACACACATGTATGCGCGTGTGCAAACACACACACACAAACTTGAAAGGGTTGCTTATAAAAAGGCCTACTGTTAACTTGAACAATTCTCTAACTGCTTCATTTTTATCCCAGCATATCGAGGAAGAGAGCTCCCCTGATATTACCCCACCCAGCCTTGCAATTTGATTTTTAAAATAACTTTAAAAGTTTTAAATCTAGTCTATTATTTTAATTTGTGTTGCTCCGGCTGCAACTCAGAGCTTTGAGCATGCTAAGCAAGTGCTTTTGTTTCTACAAGTTTTATTTACTTAAACAAAAAACAAAACAAAACAACAACAACAAAAAAACCCCAGCTGGGCAGTGGTGGCACATGCCTTTAATCCCAGCACTCAAGAGGCAGAGGCAGGCGGATTTCTGAGTCTATAGAGTGAGTTCCAGGACAGCCAGGGCTACACAGAGAAACCCTGTCTCGAAAAAACAAACAAACAAACAAAAAAACCCAAAACAAAAAACCTTAAACTCACATAGTGGGAGAGAGGAGAGTGTGAATGTCAGCTAGTGAATGTGGGGGTCAGAGGTCAAAGGTCAAAGGAGTCTGGTCCCTCCTCTCATCTTTGGGTCCTGGGAATCTAGCTCAGGTATCAGGTTTGCCTGACTGAGCCTTCTTGACAGCCCAAAGGTAAACACAGGCTGGCTGGCCTTGATTCTCCTGCCTCAGTCTTTTCAGTGGATCTCACTGGTGTGCACCATCACAGCAGGACCCATCACTTCTTTAAGAAGATTTATATTTTGTATGCACATGTATATGTGTGTATCTCTGTGTGGGTATCCATGGGGGCCAGAAGTGTTGGATCCCCTAGAGCTGGAGTTACAGACAGTTTGGGGGTTCTCAGGTCCCCTGGAAGAGCAGTACATGCTCTTAACTGCTGAGCCATCTCTCCAGCACCTTATTTACTTTTTTTTTTTTTTTTTTTTTTTTTTTTTTTTTTTTTTTTTTTTTTTTTTTTTTTTTTTTTTTTTTTTTTTTTTTTTTTTTTTTTTTTTTTTTTTTTTTTTTTTTTTTTNTCCTTCTCTCTCTTTTCTCTGGATCTGCAAACCAAAATAAATTCTTCCTTCCGTAACTTGATTAAGGTCATTGTTAGACTATGAGGCACAATTCTGATATTTTATCACAGCAAAAGAGAAGTAACTAGTACATCACAGAGATGGGAAGCAGCCAGTATGATACTGTATTAGTCAGGGTTCTCTAGAGTCACAGAACTTATGGATAGTCTCTATATAGTAAAGAAATTTATTGATGGCTTACAGCCTGCAGTCCAATTCCCAACAATGGTCCGGTAGTATCTGTGAATGGAAGTCCAAGGATCTAGCAGTTACTCAGCCCCACATGGCAAGCAGGGGAAGGAGTAAGAGCTAGTCTCCCTTCTTCCATTGTCCTTATATGATCTCCAGCAGAAGGTATAGCCCAGATTAAAAGTGTGTGCCATCACAACTTTAATCCCAGATGACCTTGAACTCGGAGATCTCCCTGTCTTAATCTTCTGGAATCCATAGCCACTACGCTTCAAGATCTCCATACCAAGATCCAGATCAGAAACTTCTATCTCCCAGCCTCCAGGTAAGGATCACTGGTGAGCCTTCCAATTCTGGATTGTAATTCATTCCAAATATAGTCAAGTTGACAACCAGGGATAGCTACTACAGATACCTTACAGACACTGTGCCCTTGAACAGTAACTCCAGGCTCATCTCTCTCAACCTTCCCTAGCCCCAGTTACTTCAGTTTTCCCTCATTCTCTAAGAAGTCAATGATTCATCCAGGAGTGGATGGAGGTGGAGGTGTAGGAAATAGGGGTAGGCAGAGGGTGGCACATGCCTTTGATTGCAGCACTCAGGAGGCAAAGGCAGGCAGGCGGATCTCTATGCCTGGTCTACAGGAGCAAGATCCAGGCCAGCCATGGTTACATAGAAAAACCCTGTCTTGAAAACCCAAAGGAAAGGAAAGAAGTCAACCATTCACTACTTTGACCTCTTAAAAATGGAGCCTTGCTGTGTTTGTCTTCACACCACAGCATGAGTTCTTATGTTGGTCTGGCTGGCCTGGAACTCACAAAGATCCTCCTGTCTCTGCATCTTGAGGTTAAACACGTGTGCCCCCATGCCTGGTTTGCTTGTTTGCTTGTTTGTTTTGGAACAAGGTCTCATGTAGTCCATGCTGGCCTTGAACTCATTGTGTAGTCAAGAGTGACCCTGAACTCTTGCTCTTCCTGCCTTTACCTCTCCAGTACTGAGATTAGAAGTGTATGGCACCATGCTAGTGTATGCAGTGCTGGCACTGAACTCAAGCCCTGTACATGTAGGTAGGCACTCTACAAACTGAGGACCTCAAAATTTCTTTCCTTTAAAAACTTGGGGTTGTTTGTTTGTTTGTTTTTGTTTTGGAGGGGGAGTGGGGGCTGGGAAATTAACGGAATTCCTTGTGGTCTTTGCTGGGCTCAAAGTCACTAAGGTAGACCAGGCTAGCCTCCAACTTGTGGTGACCTTCCTGCACCACCTACCCTCCTATGTGCTGGAATTATAAGCTTGTCTACCACTCTCTACTTTCTCATGTTCAATAAATATGATGCTTTGTTTAGCTCTTCAACCACTGGTGGACATTTGGCTTTTATCTGTTGGCTACTACGAATACTCCTTCCTGAACATGCCTTTACAAGCATCTTTTCAAATCATAGTTGTACTTTAAAAACAATGTGTGGCCGGGCGTGGTGGCGCACGCCTTTAATCCCAGCACTCGGGAGGCTGAGGCAGGCGGATTTCTGAGTTTGAGGCCAGCCTGGTCTACAAAGTGAGTTCCAGGACAGCCAGGGCTATACAGAGAAACCCTGTCTGGAAAAACCAAAAAAAAACAAAAAAACAAAAACAAAAACAACAATGTGTGGTGCTGAGTTAGACCTGGAGCCTGGTACGTGCTGGGTAAATGTTCATCCCTGAGCTATGGTTCCATCTCTCAAGCACATTGTTCTTCTCATTTTGGTTTGACTTTTCTTGCTAAAATGATCTTTAGATATTTTTTAATGTATTGATTTACTTATTTATTTGTTTTAAGTGTGTGAGTGTTTTGCCTACCTGTCTGTATGTGCACCAGGTACATTTCTGGCACACCTCTGAAGAGGCTGTTGTGGGGATCAGGAGAGAGAGGGGATCAGGGCTCTAGAACTAAAGTTACAGATGGCTACTAACCACTGTGGCTACTGGGAATCCAAACTGGGTCCTCTGCAAGAATAGTAAAAAAAAAAAAAGTTGCACATCAGCCAGATGTGGTAGGCAGCACACACCTTTGATCCCAGCTCTTAGGAGGCACCGGCAAGATAAGAGGGTCTCTGTGGATTCAGGGTCAGCCTGGTTTATTTATCAAGTTCCAGGATTGCCATATAACTACATAGAGAGGCCTTGTCTCAAAATAAAACAAAACAAAAACAATTCTCTCCCAGAAAAAGTTGCACGTATTTAAGGTATATAACATATATATATATATTTACTTATGTTTATGATGGTTCTATTTAGGTTCTTGTTTTCCATACCAGCTATACTATTTTCTTTCCTCCTGTTGTGGGAAATATTCAAAAGAAACCTGCACATTCCTGCACTTGAGTTGGCAACTCTCTACCCTGGCGGCCTGGCTGGCCATGCACTGGTGGGCAATCAATGTCCCACCTGGTTTTTTTTTGTTTTTTTTTTTTTGTTTGTTTTTTAAAGATTTATTTTATTTATTATACGTAAGTACACTGTAGCTGTCTTCAGACACTCCAGAAGAGGGAGCCAGATCGGATGGTTATGAGCCACCATGTGGTTGCTGGGATTTGAACTTATCACTTTCGGAAGAGCAGTCGGGTGCTCTTACCCGCTGAGCCATCTCACCAGCCCCCGTCCCACCTGTTTTTAATCTCATGGAGACTCTCTGGCCCAGAGCTCCTGAAATGTCTCCACCCATCTTGCTAAATTCCCATTGGCTACTTGATTACATGCCAACCCTATGCTTCAAATGCCCCATGGCCTTTGTGGTGAACATCAGGCAAACTCACACTTTGCCCATTGTACCTTTCTCTCTAGAACCCAGATGAATTGCTGCATGAAGGAAAATGCAACACAAACTTAGTTCAGAAACTACAGTAACTCAATCACTGGGCACAACAACTAAAATCCTAACTTGTAAGCCTTATTAAATCTAAATCCTTCTGTGGCGAATCCTGACTTATCTGCCACCAATTGAAATCGGGAGACACTTGTAATTACATCTTGTCCTCATGCTATCCCTGTCCAAAAGGACCTAACTCTCTCCTGCTTCCTCTCTCCAACCCTAAAGTCCCATCTACTCGCCCAGTGATTGGCTCCTTTGTTCATCAGGGGACTGGTTCACAAGAAGTCACTTGGGTATGACTCACTCTTTGTTCTTCTCAGTCCCTCCAGGGAGAGTGGAATTAGCATCAGCATACAAGCAGCACCTGGCCTGTTCACAACACTTACTTTCCTGTTTTTTGGGTTTTTTTTGGTTTTTTTTGTTTGTTTTTTTTTTGAGGCAAGGTTTCTCTGTGTAGCCCTGGCTGTCCTGGAACTTACTCTGTAGACCAGGCAGGCCTTGAACTCAGAAATCCGCCTGCCTCTGCCTCCCAAGTGCTGGGATCAAAGGCATGTGCCACCACTGTCTGTGCAGTAATACTTATCCTAAGGAGTGTGATATGGTCCTATTGCAGTTTGGTTTTTGTTTCTCTCATTCTAGCAATATTGAATATTATTTCATGTGTTTATTGGGTCTCCAGGGTAGAGATACTTATTTAAATCTTTTGCTCTCTGTCATGAGTTGTGTTATGAAGTGTCCCCAGATGGTAGGGCTTTGGAGGGGATGGATCCTGAGAGTGTTAGTTTCATCATGGATTAGCCCACGGATGGGCTAGACTGAATGGGCATTCCAGTGTGCTGCTGAGGGACTATCTGGTCCCTGGCTCTTTCCCCACCTTCTGCTTCCTGGCCACCTGACCACTTCCTGCACATCACCACAAGTTCCCTGTCATAATGTTCATCTCAGCACAGCCCACACTGGTGGAGCCAAGTAAGTAAGGACTGAAGCCTTAACCAAGTCAGTCTTTCCTCCTTTAAGTGGTTTTTCCTAGGCACCTATCACAGTTACACAAAACAAACACACTCATTCTTGTTTGGGTTTTGTTTGTTTTTTAATTTGTAAGGAAATAAGCTAGGTCTGGGGGTGGTGTTGGTGGTGGTAGTGGTGGTGGTGGTGGTGGGATGCTCTGCCCTGTAATCTCAGCAGCTGTGAAATTGGAAGCAAGAGGATCAGGAGAAGCAGGAAAGCCTGGGATTCAGGAGACATCTTAAAACAAATAAGTTAACTGGGAAAAAAAATGAAGATATATAGTATAATAAACAAAAACTTTCCATTTGAAATATTTTGAGTAGTGCTCCATAGAGTTCTATATTGTTGAAGTGTGTTGTTTTAAACTGTGTTGTTCAATAGCATCATGAAATATAAGAAATATACATACTGTAGCCTCAAAAGATGGCTGGATGGTTAAGAGTGTTGGCTGCTCTTCTAGAGGACCCGGATTCTGTTTCCAGCATCCAGCTGGTGACTTACAACCCTATGTAGCTCCAGTTCCAGGGGATCTGACTCCCTCTTCTGGCCTCCAAGTGCATCCGCATTGCAAGCGGCACACAGACATAAATGCAGGCAAAACAATCATACATGTAAAATAAAGCTAATCTTTAAAAAAAAATTAAAGAACTATACACAATTACTTCCTGCTTTCAAACCCTGGCTTAGGATTCTAGGAACCTCTTTAATTTCCTGAGCAATAGGAGTGCTTGTATGATGCTTTGTCCTCATGCTTGATTTCAACCATGACTCTGACACTTGAAACTTCAATCACTTGAAACTTCCTGGGTTATATGAGCCTTTTATTATTATTATTATTTTTAATTTTAAAAGAGGGTTTCTCTGTGGAGCCCTGGCTGTTCTTGGAACTTGCTCTGTAGACCAGGCTGACTTCAAATTCACAGAGCTCTGCCTGCTCCTGCCTCCCAAGAGCTGGGATTGAAGTGTGCACCAGCATGTCCGACTGATATGAACATCTTATGATCTAATAAACAACTGTTGCAGAAAATGAAGATTGTGATGATCACCAGTTGCTTCATAAACCCAAAGGATGGGGTTAGGCAGCTCCCAGGGACTGACTGTGCAGAAGCTCCTAGAGGGTTGCACACCTGCTAGGATGAATGATCCTAGGGTGAAGAAGCTCTGAGCCTCTCTCCACACTGCACCCCATGCTCTCTAATGGTATTCTCTATGTATGCTCTACTATAACTGATGGGCATCAACAAGTGCTTCCTGGGTTTTGTGAGGTTTCTTCTTCAAGTTTGATGATTTTAGTTCTTTCTGTTTAGGGTTCTGATAGATGTTATAACCCATTGAATTAGAACAGTATTTGAGAAACATCATCCTGTTGAGAAATCTGTATAGACTTCTCAGCTCTTAAATGTCACCCCCTGCTTCAATTCCTTACCCCATAACACTGGGCTCAACTTGGCCTACCTTACACCCCTTCTCTGATTTCACTCAGTTCTAGGCACCTGGCCATAACATGCTGTTCCCCAAACATGCCAAGCACATTCCACATCAGGGAACGAGTACTTGATGTTCCTCAAGCCAGGAGCATCTCTTTGGGCTCCCAATAATCTGACCATCCTAATGAGGTCACCCCCATCCCCCACAATTCTGCTATTTTGTTCTTCTTAGGATCTACAACTTGTGCTTATCTTTGTTAGCTCACTGCACCATCTCAGGAGAGCAGATACACTCGGAAAATGCTAGAGTTTGAATGTAATCCCAAAGTTCTAGGATTGGAGATTCAACCTTCGGAGCAACAGGCTTTTATATGGGGGCTAAAGAGGTTAAGGTCACAGGGGCTCTGCCCAAAAATGGACTGATGAGTGCTGCAGAGTAAGGTAGTTACTGAGAGTGAATTTGCTGGCTACCAAAGTAGGCTGGGACCTCTCTTGTCCTTTTACCTTCTGCCACTGGATCACATAGCATGAAGGTGTTTACCGAATATGCACCAAGCTCCTGGACTTCCCAGCCTCCAGAATTGTAAGTCAGATCTCTATTCTGAATAAATTGCTCATTTTACAGAGAGATGAGAAAATGTGCAAAGGTAGAAGATAAAATCGTGGTCATTTACATTATAATGAGCCTTCAATTAATCTTGGTGGTGTTGTGAATCAAACATTGCATCTCACACATGGTAAACACACGTTAGCACCAAAGCTGTCAATTTGTGTGTGTGTGTGTGTGTGTGTGTGTGTGTGTGTGGTAGATGTGTGTGCACATTTTTTGCTTGTGAATATACATGTGTGTCCTTGTTCACATAGAGGACAGAATTCAACACTGGGCATCTTCTCTAGCATCTCCTTATTTGTGTGAGAGAAGGCAGGCACATGCCATGGCACATGTATGGAGGTCAAAGGGTACCTTATGGAGTCCATTCTTTTTGTCTACCGTGGGGACTATGGGGATTGGACTCAGGTTCTCAAGCTCTGGGAATCTGCCTGTCTCTGTGTTGTGAAGTCACCACCAAAGAATACTACTCAAATATGAGTTTAAGTCAATAGAAAGTCTTTATTAGAGCTGGGCGGTGGTGGCACACGCCTTTAATCCCAGCACTCGGGAGGCAGAGGCAGGTGGATTTCTGAGTTCGAGGCCAGCCTGGTCTACAAAGTGAATTCCAGGTCAGCCAGGGCTATACAGAGAAACCCTGTCTCGAAAAACCAAAAAAAAAAAAAAAAAAAAAAAAAAAAAAAAAAAAAAAAAAAAAAAAGAAAGTCTTTATTAGCCAGCTGGTAACAACACTGAGTGTTCAGAATCCCAATGTAGTCCTGAGCCTTCCTCAAGGTGAGCCTTTAATCACAAACAAAACAAAACAAAACAAAACAAAACAAACCCATATACCGAGTTGACAAGAACTTCAGTTAACAAGAACAGTTAGCTAGAAGCAAAACTACAGAAGCCAAAAGCAAGGTTAGCACATTAGGGACTTTCCCAGAACCATGGACTTTGACAGATTAGATATTTCTTTTCTTTTCTTTTCTTTTCTTTTTTTTTGTGGGGGGGAGGGGGTTTCGAGACAGGGTTTCTCTGTGTATCCCTGGCTGTCCTGAAACTCACTTTGTAGACCAGGCTGGCCTCAAACTCAGAAATCTGCCTGCCTCTGCCTCCTGAGTGCTGGGATTAAAAGCATGTGCCACCACACCCGGCAGGTATTTATTTTCATTTTGGCAAGTGGTACTTTTTACATGTTGAATTTTAAGATCTGAATGGTATTTCCATCATGGAGTCAGTTGTGCTAAAGTCTGGGACCTATTACATTTGACCCTCCCATTTCCTCTAGGAGTTAAGGTTATAGAGGTTAACTGCCATATCTTGCTTTTACATGCATGCTAGGATTCTAAACTCAGGTCCTATCCTGGTTAGCTTTTAGTGTCAACTTGATACCAAAAGTCACAACCTGAGGACAGGGAACTTCAAGAGAAGCATTGCCCTGTGATCATGTCTGTGAGAGGTCGTCATAACTGATGACTGATGGGGGAGGCCCAGCCTCCTGTGGGCAGCACCATCCTCTAGGCAGGCAGCCTGAGCTGTATGAGAAAGCTAACTGAGTAGGAGGCAGAGAACAAGCCATAAGCCACCTTCCTCTGTGGCTTCTGCTCCAGGTTCCCTCCTTGAGTTCCTCCCTGACTTTCCTCAGTGATGGATTGTAATCTAGAGATGTAAAGTGAAACAAACCATTTCTCTAAGTTGCTTTTAGTCATAGTGTTTACTACAGCAATAGGAAAGCAAACTAAAACAGGTCCTTGTGCTTTCATGACAGATGCTTCGCCAACAGAGCCATTCCCCTGGCCCTCCAAACCGCAGTTTTTATGTGGTTCTGGCTAATCAAGCAACTTGTAGTCACAATCTTGAAAAGGACAGAGAGATGCACTTTTTAAGAACATAGATTTGAGCTGGGCGTGGTGGTGCACGCCTTTAATCCCAGCACTCGGGAGGCAGAGGCAGGTGTATTTCTGAGTTCGAGGCCAGCCTGGTCTACAAAGTGAGTTCCAGGACAGCCAGGGCTATACAGAGAAACCCTGTCTCGAAAAACCAAAAAAAAAAAAAAAAAAGGACATAGATTCATAGATTTGATCAGGAGGGGGGCAATGAGCAAGATGTAAAATGAATAAGTCACAACAATAACAACAACAACAATAGAACATTAACTTATCACTATTGTTTATCTCTCAAATACTTTCTTGACCTCAGGATCTTTCATGAGGTCAAGCCCCATGAGCCCACCCCCAAATAGCACAAGCAGCATTAAGAAAGCCAGGTGAGAACAACAGGATTCTCTGAAGGATATTAACTTCAAGTTCCTGAGGAAAAGCACTTGCCACAGCCCAGAAGCCTGTAGAAGCCACCTCAAACTCCCAGAGGACACTGACTGCACAGCTAAGGCTTTGAGGCCGCCGTGAAGCCTTAAGGAGGCTAAGCCCAGGATTCCAAAGAGTCTCAACTGCGAGCTCTACCGACTTGCTTTCCTGACTCTCACCAAGCTCAGGAAGCTGATTTGTGGCTTTGCCAACCAAAGAACAAAGCCCAAACCAAAACGGAAGCTGGAGCTCTGGCCTAAGTCCAGGCTTCAGTTCCTGTTCTTGCTCTAACTCTAGCTCAGACTCCTGAAGGTGCTCAGGCCCCTGTGACGGCCATAGAGTAAACGCCTTTACTACCAGTGGACTAAGACAGGCTGCCGTGACTCTCTCTCCACCACCATTTGAAGATGGCTGTGTTCTGTACTGGTTTTGTTTTTTGTTTTTTTGTTTTTTTTTAAGTAAATTAGAGGGAAAAAATGTGTTGGGTGTGAATAGATGGCTGAGCACATACCTGACATGAACATACCTCTGGATTTGATTCCAATACTAAGAAAGGAGTTTGTATAAACCCTTTTTCTCTCTCTTTTCTCTCTATTGACTAGAATGGAATAGGGCAACCAGAATTTATTTGACATTTAAAAATTTTTATCTATTTTGTTTTTATATGTATAGATGTTTTGTCTGCACATATGTCTGTGTACCATGTGTGCATTATACCAGTGGAGGTTAGAAGAGGCCATTGGATCCCCAGGGACTGGAGTTACAGACAGTTGTGAGCCACCATGTGGATGCTGGCAACCAAACCCGGGTCTTCTGCAAGAGCAGCAAGTCCTCTTAACCACTGAGCTCTCTCTCTCTCTCGTTCTCTCTCTCTCTCTCTCTCTCCAAATAAAATATATTTTAAAAATTAATAAAAAATGTGAGGGTAGTTCTCAGGCTCAATCTGTTTTCTGAAAAGTGTGTAGCACGGCTGTAGCTTTAACGTTCCTCAGAAGATTCCTAACAAATGCTGCAATGATATTTATTTACTCATTTACCCATTTACTCATTTGTTTTGACACAGGGTTTCACTCTATATAATCCAAAGTAGACCAGAGTTCACTACGTAACCTAGGAAATCCTCTGCCTCAGCTTCCAGAATGTTGAAACTCCAGGGCTGTGCCACCACACCAACATTTTCACAGCCTTGAGGAGTCCTAAAGTTAGAAAAGGTCGTTAAAGCTGAGGAAGGTGGCACACACCTGTAATGCCACCACTCCAGAGGCAGAGAGAGCCTGGGCTGCATAAAGTCATGTCTTAACAAAAGAACTGCATCTTGGGGCTGCAGAGATGCAGATTGGTTAACAGCACTGACTGCCCTTCCAGAGGACTGGATCACAATTCCCAGCACACACAAGGCAGCTCACCACTATCTGTAACTCCAGTTCTGATGGCCTCTTCATTCCTCTGTGGGCAGCAGCACAGATGGTGTGCAGAGGCATACATACCAGTAACACACATATACACATGTATAATAATAATAATAAACAACTACATCTGCTGGTGTTTCCTGCTGGAAGCAAGTGACCAGGTGACAATGTGGGCAAGAAGGTGGAGCACAAGCTGCACGGTGTGCTTCCCTGACATGTTCACAAAGGAAGCCTGACTAAACTGGAAAGTACAGTTGGTGGCTTCATGTCCCCCTTCATCCTGTCTGAAACTGGGCAGTGATGGGGAAGTGTCATAGTCATCTTTGGTTTTAAGGGGACACTTTGAAGATGAAAACCACAGGATAAGGAAGACTGAGCATAAAAGGGACATGGGTCGCAGGCAGCTCCATGGTGACCTCAGTTAGTGAGAAAGAAGAAATGTGGTTCTGACTGAGGAACCATGGCGTGAGTTTGTGATGCTGGAGAGAGCCTTGTGTGTACTTGGCAAGAGTTCATGCTTTGGAAGTCCTATGCTATTTTACATGGCATTTTGGTGGTGCTTTCACTTCCTGTATGTTTTAAGACAGAACTTCATGCAGCCCAGTCTTACTATGGGCTCAAACTTAATGTGTTGCTGAAGAAGATCTTGAATATTTGGGCCTCCTGCCTCCATCTCCCAAATGTTGGGAATACAAACATGTGTCCTTATGCCTGTCTAATGTGTTCTGTCCCTTTTTTTCCTCCTTGTTTGTTTCTCTCTCTCTTTCTCTCTCTTTTTAAAGAGTCAGGCATGGTAACACACACCTTTTTTTCCCCCTCTTTCCGGTCAACCTTGCTCACTCTGGTCTGCCCATCTCACTCCGGCCAGCCCCGCTCACTCTGGTCGGCCCTGCTCACTCCGGTCAGCCCCACTCGCTCCGGTGAGTCCCACTCGCTCTCTCCGGTCCAAGGATTCATTTATTATTATTATTCATAAGTACGCTGTAGCTGACTTCAGACACACCAGAGGAGGGCATCAGATCTCATTACGGGTGGTTGTAAGCCACCATGTGGTTGCTGGGATTTGAACTCAGTACCTTCAGAAGAACAGTCAGTGCTCTTACCAGCTGAGCCATCTCACTAGCCCACCTCCTCCTCCTTTTTAAAACAGAATCTCACTATGTAGCCCTGGTTGGCCTAAAACTCACTATATAAACTAGGCTGGCCTGGAATTCAAAGAGATCTGTCAGCGCTTGCCTTTTGAGTGCTGAGAGCAGAGGCCATGTGTTTTAAAAATGTTTTGGGGGTTTTTGACAGGGTCTAACTATATAGATCTGGCTGGCCACTTGCTATGTAGATCAGGTTGGCCTTCAATTCACAGAGATCTGTCTATTGCTGTTTTGCTTCCCTTCCTTCCTTTTATTTATTTATTTTTTTTTGAAATTTTTTTTCAACTTTTATTAGATAATTTCTTCATTTACATTTCAACTGTTATCCAGATAGTTCCCTATACCCTCCCCCCTCCCGGCCCTGCTCCCCTTCCTTTTATTTTTATTTATTTATTTTTTTTAAAATTATTTTTGTTGCTTCTTTTTTTTTTTAAGATTTATTTTATTTATTATATGTAAATACACTGTAGCTGTCTTCAGACACTCCAGAAGAGGGCGCCAGATCTCGTTACGGATGGTTGTGAGCCACCATGTGGATGCTGGGATTTGAACTTATCACCTTCGGAAGAGCAGTCGGGTGCTCTTACCTGCTGAGCCATCTCACCAGCCCCTTTTATTTTTTTTTAAGATTTGTTTTTTAATGATATATAAGGACACTGTAGCTGTCTTCAGACACTCCAGAAGAGGGCATCAGATCTCATTATGGGTGGTTGTGAGCCACCATGTGGTTGCTGGGATTTGAACTCAGGACCTTTGGAAGAGCAGTCAGTGCTCTTACTGAGCCATCTCACCAGCCTGTTTGCTTTTTTTAAAAAAACAAACAAACAAAAACAGAGTTTTTATGTATGACTGTCCTGGAACTCACTAGACCAGGCTAGACTTGAACTCACAGAGATTTGCCTGCCTCTGCCTCTCAAGTACTGGAATTAAAGGCATGTGCTACCACCACCAGGAACATAGCA
>LR752669.1:33320-54474 GCA_902729485.2 Mus minutoides | reverse complement strand
TTCCATTGTAAATGCTACTATTCAGGAATACCAAATTTTCCTCAGAAATGTACATACCTCATAATAGCTTCATAAAACTGGAACAAGCTTTTGAAAACATATGTGCCCTGGATGTTTGTATCTGATATCAGTACTGGATTATAGAACTTATTGCTAATTTTTGACCCTGTATTCAAGTTAACTGTTCCCTTGGTATATGGTTAATACTCTGTGCATATCTTGATTTATTCATTCTGTGTGGTTCAGTCACTTGGTGACTGGAAAGAGCAAGATTTAGAGGAGAAAATCTCCCCCTGGTGGATCTGTCTGGCGCTCTGCTGTGCTCTGTGAAAGGTATTAACTGATACTAGACTGTTCTATGATTCCTTGAAGCTGTCAAGGGTTCTTGAAATAGTTACCTTTTATTCTTGAAGGGCTAGCACATTGGGAAAATAAGAACTTAGTTTTCATTCTGGAGTTCTTCCTCCTGATTGCTCTGAGATGTTACTTCTCCTTGAGTTGAGAATGCTAGCATTGAAAGATGAAAATGTATTCATCTTTTTAATTTATGTAGAGTTTTTGTATTCAGTGCTCTAAGAAATGAATAATTTGAGTTTTCTGTTGTTCTGTGAGAAAATTATGCTCCAGAAATGCATGATTGTGTAGAGAAAAATAAAAGAGCGTCAGAAAGAAAAGAAAAGGTAAGAGAAGAAAAAAAAAAAAAAAACACAGAAAAAACAAAAGTCATTCAACCAAAACAAAATAAAATCACACAAATATACAAGTAATTTGTGTGGGTCAATTACTCCTGTACATGGTACCTGTACCAGAGTGTGGTTGATGAATACAGTGTCACTCCATTGGAGAAAACTGATTTGTGCTCTTCAGCAATTATCAAATGCAAATTGCTTCTTGATTACTGCTGAGACTGTGTATCTACTTTATCTTTGACATACTGGAATTTTGTCTGGCTTGAATTTATGCAGTGCTTGTGTATTTGATCACAATGTATGTAAATTTCTATATCCATCAGTCCTGTGGCATTGAGAAAGAACTATTTCCTTGGAGTCTTTCACTAATTCTGCTCTTATAATCTGTTTGTTTCTCACTGTATACAGATGTCTGGACCTTGAGGAGAAGGGTTGGATTTTTGGCATCACAAGTTCTCCAAGTCTCTCACACTCTTCACCTCATCAGTTATAAAAGTTTATGTTAATTCTCATCTATTGCACAAAATAGTTCTTTGATGGAGTTTGAGCAATGCACTGACATATGGGTATGCTATATGTCATTGGAGTAATATTCTTGTTAAATCCCGTTAGCGACCTAAAAGTAGTAGGCTTCACTTGAGGGTGGGTGACTTGTCTAGTTTCAGGTTCGTGGCCACATAGTGTCAAATGTGAGCTCTGTCTCATCAAGTGGGCTTGAAATGTAATTTTTAAAAGTTTTTGGTTATTCCCATATAATATGTGCTACTATTACACCCTCACATCTTTTTTTTTTTTATCAACTTTTATTAGATATTTTCGTCATTTACATTTCAAGTGTTATCCAGAAAGTTCCCTATATCCTCCCCCCTCCCGGCCCTGCTACCCTACCCACCCGCTCCCACCCCCTGGTCCCGGCGTTCCCCTGTATTGGGGCATATAAAGTCTGCATAACCAAGGGGCCTCTCTTCCCACTGATGGCCAACTAGGCCATCCTCTTCTATATATGCAGCTAGAGACANGTTTTATGTGGAGGTCCTTCAACCACTTAGACTTGACCTTAGTACAAGGAGATAAGAATGGATCAATTCCCAGTCTTCTACATGATAGCTGCCAGTTGTGCCAGCACCATTTGTTGAAAAGGCTGTCTTTTTTCCACTGGATAGTTTTAGCTCCCTTGTCAAAGATCAGGTGAGCATAGGTGTGTGGATTCATTTCTGACACCCTCACATCTTAAAGGAATGTTATTGTAAGTCAAAATATTTATACCTGGGTGATATTGATGATGACTTTTCTTCCTTTGCAGCGTACATAGTACATTGTAACACCATGAATGATAATCAGAAGGGATGAATCTTCCAGTTAGACACCAGCTCAATTTACAGATCTTAAAAAGTAAACCAAAAACTCTGTCTTACAACTGAAAACTTTTTTACAGATTTGGGTATTATAACTTTAGTGGGAGTAGCTAAGATAGCTTCAACATTGAGCAATGTTCTTGACCTTGGTTGCAACCCATTTTGAGTTGAATGAACCTTTCACAGGAGTCAACTAAGATCATCTGAAACCACAAGTATTTATATAACACTTCATAACAATAGCAAAATTAGTAATGAAATGGTAATGAAAATCATTTATGATTGGGGGTCACTATAACATGAGCAACTGAATTAAAGAGTATACTGGAAATATTGAGCATAAGTGTCATAAAGGAAGCAAAGGGGTTGGAGATGCTGGTGCCTGGTAGAAGCTCACTCATCCTAAAACATATCTCAAATAACACAGGATGCAAAAGAGCCACATGGTTGTTGGGGCATGCCAGGGTATTTATTATTCATGCATTCATTTAGGGAACAAAATGATTCCTGTGAGAAAATTAACTTACATAATAATTTGTGTGCTTGGCATACACTTCTGAGATTTTATCTTCTTTTTTTTTAGACTTTCTAAATATGATGACAACATTTTAAATATAATATATTCTATAATAAAAATCTCAAACATGTGAAATCAAAAATATTTGAGAATAGTTGTAGGCATCATTGGGAATAGAGGTCTCTTGGTATTGCAGTCTTTATATGCTCCAGTACAGGGGAACAACAGGGCCAAGAAGTGGGAGTGGGTGGGCAGGGGAGCAGGGTGCGGGGAGGGGAGAGGGAACTTTCAGGATAACATTTGAAATGTAAATTAAGAAAATATCTAATAAAAAAAATTGGAAGAAGAAAAAAAAATGCTTGAGAGGGCCAATAAAAAACAGGTACATTACCCTTAAGGACTTACTAACACAATTTGATAGTTATATTATTATATTATATTATTTCTCATATCCAACTTAAAAATATTAATGTATAGCACCAGGAAATCTTATGCTAACATCTCCCATGAAGCAGAAAAAAAATTAGCTGCTTTCTTACATGTGCCAATATATTGTTATATATTATGAGAGATGGTCATAGGAAATTTGTTTATATGTTTTTCATTTCAGTAAATTATACAACATTATATTCATGCTAAATATAATGTATAGAAAATTTTGCCAGAAAGATGTGACTTTTAAGGTGAAATTCTAGCAACACAATAAATCTGGGTCTCTATAGTTTACTATCCAACAACTAAATCATTAGTATTTTAAAAATTGATGGGTAATGTGCAAAATAATGCTATGTGGTATTATTTAGATTTTAATACTGAATTACCAAGGCTTATGAATTACAAATGTTTAACATTTATTTAAAGGTAAGACTATTAATATTTCAAAAGTGTTACAATGCATAATTTATTAAATGAAGTATCATTAATAATGTTTACTAACCTTTCTAAAACATCTGTGCATCAAATGAAAGCCATCTGGGAGATTTCTCTATATTGTTAACTAAAATTTCAAAATAAATTAGTGTTATTCTCATAAGTCCTATATATATTTTTAAAAGTTAATAAAATAAAAGATATGTACACTATTATTAAAAGTAGGAAATTAAATGCATTTATATACATAAGTTGTTTCTACAGTGAAATTAAATGCTGTGAAGTATTTCTCATTAGTTTTATAAAAATTATAAACAGCAATGTTCATATTTGTAAAGTTATTGTAATTTTGAAAGAATAAAGTTTACATTTAGCAGTACGTAGTTAAAGCTAGTAGGTTTTATGAGAACATAATATCAGAAGTCATCTAACAAGCACAATTTACATATGCGCTTAAGTTTATACAAGTTCATTTTTAAGAAACTGTGTAGTAATTAATTCCTTAGTGGGTATGTTTGACCATATCACAATGGAATCCTGGCTCCCTCATGCATAAGTATTCTCTCTCTCTCTCTCTCTCTCTCTCTCTCTCTCTCTCTCTCTCTCTCTCTGTGTGTGTGTGTGTGTGTGTGTGTATGCATGCATGTGTGTGTGTGTGTGTTTCTTTGTTTTTCTTTTACTTTGAGATAGGCTTTTAATTTATTGTCCATAATAGCCTGAAAATCACTATTTAGTCAAATCTTGCCTTTTAATCTCTATCATCCTTTAACTGTAATCTCCCAACTTTTAGAAGTAAGGGTTTGTTCTTTTCTTTTCCCATTTTGGCAAATGGGTAAATATGTAAACATTGAATTATAAGCCATTTGGACAAAAGGTGACAAAAATAGTAATCATGTTGGAAGAGAATTAATGTGCACAAATGAAAACCATTGAAAGTGAAAGGCTGCTTCACAAAGGAATTATTAAAAAGAAATGTGAGCAGATGTAGGAACCCACACCCAATCACTATATAAAGCTTGGGAACCTCCAGAGAAAGGGGAAGGAATGATAGTAGAAGCCAGATGGGAGTGGGGGAGGGGGGAAGGGAGAGGGGGAGGGGGAGGGGGGAGGGGAGCATCTGTGATTCTTTTCCCTGTTCTTTGGATTCTTTTTTTTTTTTTTTTTTTTTGAGACAGGGTTTCTCTGTGTAGCCCTGGCTGTCCTGGAACTCACTCTGTAGACCAGGCTGTCCTTGAACTCAGAAATCCGCCTGCCTCTGCCTCCCGAGCGCTGGGATTAAAGGTGTGTGCCGCCACGCCCTGCTTCTTTGGACTCCTTATTTCATATGTGTGGAATTGTCCATTTTTGATATGAAAATTTCTGACTAATTTTATTTCATTGTATAATGCCATGTTGCAATGATATCTTTGGGAGGCCTGCTATTTTTCTGAAGGAAAAACAAAGGAGGAGTGAATCTTTAGGAGAGAGGAGATGGGCTGTGTATCTAAAAACTGGGAGGAATTGTGGGTGGGAAAACTGCAGTCAGGTTGTATTGTACTAGAGAAGAATAAAGAAAAAAAATGAAGAAAATGTAAGTGATTTTATAACATTATATACATAGATTTAAGAAATAAATTTACAAAACTCAAAATGTTAAGAAAAAATATATTATTAAAAATTTTCCAATATTTCTACCGTAGTTGGTGAGAACTTCATATAGGTAACTTAACAAAATAAAGTATCAAATATTGTACAATATTTTAAGTACAGCAAACGTTAAATAATAAGAACTGCCTGGACAAATAGAACAAATTTCATTTTTCTCAGGGATTCAAATACTGAAAAGGAAATGTTATACAAAATCAAAAGTTTGTTTCAATATCCATAAAAACCTGATTTTTTACAATTATAATTTTTATAATATACTACTTGGAGCAAAACATAATAGTTGAAAACATTATTAAAAATAAATGAATTATCATAATAAATGGAGAAAGAAAAATAAATAAAAGAAGTTATTGAAAATAATCTTTATTGTCCACTTGATTCATTTTGGCATCACTCAAGACATATTTCAGAGTGTGGTTTTGATTGTGTTAGCAGAAATAACTTATATGGAGGAAAACATATTCAGATTGTTATACAATCTTGTATCACTGAAAAAGGAACAAAACAGATAAAAGAATAACTGAACTGATCACAAATATTTGTCTTTGCTTCCTAACATAAAAATTTCCAAAGCAATTATTCACTGAAATTGAAAAGAAATCTTAAAACTCATATGTATGAGAAAAAAAATATCCATGGTTACCAAAACAATCTTAAGCAATTAACAACTCTGTTCACCGTGTTACTCTTCTGGATTTAAAATTATATAGTAACTACATTTTAGTAACAGTTGTGTGCTACTAGCACAAATAGAGATTTGTAAACGGAACAGAATTGAAGCACCAAGTGTAAGCCGATCTACTTTCAAACACCTGCTTTATGACAAAATGCCAAAAATACACAGTGGAGAAAAGGCAACATCTTTAAAAAGTGATGCTAGGAAACCAAAAATCTATTTGGAGAAGAATGAATTTAATCATATTCTCTCATTCTTCATATTCTAATTATACCAAAAATATCAATGTTAGACCTGAAACTCTTAATCTTCTAGAAGGGTATGGAACACACTTTGGAATCTAGGCTGTGGTACTCTCTGAATATAACTCTGGTTGCCCAGGAAATAGGACCAACATTTAACAAGTTGGTCTTTCTTCCTTCCTTCTTCTCTTGATTCCTTCTTCATCTCTTCCTTTCTTTATTTGAACAGAAACACACAGGCAGTTAAACAGTTATACAACCTACCCAAAGTTCCATAACAAATATGTCTTCAGATTTGCACTGGAAAAAATCTGATTTAAAACTTGAATCAATAAAATTTATATTTTATATTTAGTGTGTAATGAAAACTCTCTTCTTTACCATCGGGAAGAGGTACTTAGTATAATAACTGGGAAAGGGATAAAATCTGGAATGTATAAAAAGTTTAAATATTTATAGGCCCCAGTACAGGGGAACACAAGGGCCAAGAAGTCAGAGTGGGTGGGTTGGGGAGCAGGGCAGGAGGAGGGTATAGGGGACTTTCCGGATAGCATTTGAAATGTAAATGAAGAAAATACCTAATAAAAAATTGGGAAAAGTTTAAAAAAAAGCTTACAAGAACAATCTAATCAATTTTATGAAAATAAATATAAACACAAATGAAAGACAATAGGAACAAGAATACTAAATGTATTAGTCACAGTCCTAATCTGATAAAATTCATGTCATTCAAGGTATCCCCTCTATGTTAACAGAGGGAATGATTACTACAAAAAGTACATGATATGGGTATAGGGGGATAATCACAATGAAGCTCATTCCTCCGCAATTTTATTATAAACTAGTAGAACTTTACAAATTAATATATGCAAAGAAGTTTAAAAGTAACTGAAACGGAATCCAGAACAATGGTGTTAAATATTTGGTCTTTGATGCAAACCATAATATTTAACCACCTTGTTCCTCATTTCTGTGCATCTAGCAAGTGACTCATTTGTACACTGATACATGTTTACATACAAGCAGGAATGAATGAATGAATGAATGAATGAATTTATCAATGGAATCGTAGAATTCTAGTTTCCGTCTTTGATCTATTATTCTTTTCTTTGTAAGGGAGATCATCAAATAACTGAACTGATCAAAGTATTTTGATCTCTGTACATAATAAAACAGCTAAAATGTGAGTTAATTATGATAATTTGATCAAATGTGTAAACCTTATATTTTGCCTAGGACAGAACAGATAAAATACATAAGTAGTCATAACACATAATAACATTTTATTGGGTACCATTCTTTATTTCTTGAGCATTCATGAAGCAGTGGTTGAGACTTTGATTGTGGGAATGAAAGTTAATTTTCTTCTAAGAGTTCAGGGATAAGGCAGAGTGAAATTCTTCCAAAAGCTCTTGCATGATGCCATCAATTGAGACTATGATTCAATATTAGTTGTATTTCAAAACTTAAAGTATTTCAGTGTTAACTTTTTAAACTTGTTGTCATATGATTGTCCATACAGAATTTCAGAACAGATGCAATAAGGAGAATTATATGAAGAATTGATTAACTTTAATTTAGGTATTCTGAAGATTACATACTATCCCAGCAGCTCTTCTAATCCCTTAATCCAATGTAAGCAGATTCCATTGAACCTTTCTTGACCCTCTACTGTCTTCAAATTTGCTAGGACTCTTGTATCTCTATATACACAAACAGATACAAGCACATACATATCTATATATACATGCTTTATATAGAAACATAACAAACAGATGTAAGCAAATAATTATTATAACAAAAATGTCCTGATTTTAAGATTTAGTACATCATCTTCCAATTGTATGCAGTTTTCCTACCTAAATAGCTATATCATGTTTTATTATTGGAAAAAATGCATTTGAAAATCATAGAATAGTTTAATTTAATTATCATATTAAATTCACCTGAAACCCCTCTTCAGATTAATTTAAATAAATTTTAAATGAGAGTACTCCTTTGTTTTTTTTTTACCTGTGTAAACAAATCTTTACATGGCAAAAAAACATTACAGATTGCATCTATAGACTTAAGTAGCAATTTATTTTGATGGGGAAAAAGACTATTCTTGAACTTTTTTCTTCTTAAAATATGTCCAAACTCAATATGAAGGCTTATCATTCTTATATTGTTTCTTGGGTTTCTGCTTCTTCCTGAAGATGAAATGGGAAAGGGGAGGGGAGAAAATCTGGGGAGGGCGGGAACACAGAGTAGTAGAAGGAATAAACCGGAGGCTGGCATCTAGTATATGAGGGAAGAACCTAATTTAAAATAAAAATAAAATTAATCAAATAAAATTAAATCGCTTTAATACTTTTATACATAATTACTCTATTTGTCATTTCATTTTTCTCTTTTCTATAATTTCCCCATCCTCCCCTTCACTTTCTCTCAAACTCTTCTTCAATTATGTATTCTAAGACACACATAAACATGAGCACACACACTCACACATACATAAACACCAACACACATAAATATATATATACACACAAACACACACAGACACACAGACACACAGACACACAGACACACACACACACACACACACACACACACACACACCTTTTTGACTCCGTTCACTGTTATAATTTTGTACATATGTTTTTGGTTGTAAAATTGGGAATTGGTTAACCCATTTCAAGGCTTGTTGCTATAGTAAAATGAGTCTCCTTTTCTCTATATCCGGTAGCTCTTCATCTAGGATTGGGACCTTGAGAATGTTCGCTTATCCATCTTTGTCATATCTACTGGTAGTGTGATTACAAAGATATTGTTCAAATAGCCATACTGTTAAAATGGCATTCAAGTTTATCTATCATATCTAGAAGATCTTGTGAGCATATGAAATCTTGGTGCACTGACTCTTAAAAATGTTTGGTCATTTTTCTGTGATGTACGTTGAGAATCATATATAGGGGTTGCATTGTAGAAGTTTTGAGTGTAGTTAGGTACCCCTCTGACACTTAATCTCTGTATTTTACTTACTAGGGATCTCTGTAATTGTTTACATCTGCAACAAAAAACATGCTTATTGATAAATATTGAAAGCCCCATATGTCAGTGGGTATAAGGATAAGTAACGCAAATATGCACAAACATTTTATTAGTCAAGTAATAACTGTATGTTCTTGTCCAGGTTATATAACTTCTGCAGGCAAGGGCAGATGACCAACATTAGAGTACGAAGCATATGAATGCCCCTATACTATGTAGGTCTTAAAACCAATTAGACATCTACTAGTTAACTCTTAGATAAAATTGTTTCTTTTATATCACTTTAAATATATTGTTGTGGAAAGGTCTTACTTTTGCTCATATTTTTTAACTGGGTAACTGTACCAATTGCTCTTATCCCTTGACAGCTTGCATTACACCTTCAGATACTGTGAGACTTCCAGGCACAGATAGATACAGATACAGATACAGATACAGATACAGATACAGATACAGATACAGATACAGATACAGATACAGAGACAGAGACAGAGACAGAGACAGAGACAGAGACAGATACAGATACAGATACCAACACAGACACAGA
Source organism: Mus minutoides (assembly GCA_902729485.2). Taxonomy (NCBI): domain Eukaryota; kingdom Metazoa; phylum Chordata; class Mammalia; order Rodentia; family Muridae; genus Mus; species Mus minutoides. The sequence continues at coordinate 44,895 of LR752669.1, read as the reverse complement.
CACAGATACAGACTGGGTTTGCAGAAAAATCCTACCTTCATTTCTGTAAGTTTTATGTCTGAATCTTATCTTCAAATTTGGGGAGAAGGTGTTTGTTTGACGCTCAGACATTGAGTACACCAACTGCTCTTCCAGAGATCCTGAGTTCAATTCCCAGCAATCACATTGTGGCTTATAACCATCTATAATGGAATACGATCACTGTATACCAAATAAATAAACAAACAACAAACAAATAAATAAATCTTTGTTAAAATTTGAGGAGAAAACCAAGGTTATAGCAATATCCCTTATAGTTTTGGGAGTATCTTGTGCTCTGACTAACAACTCTAAACATAGCATTGGGATTTTGTTAGCTATTACATAGTTCTTTGAGAAACTGTTATTCTATATGTTATTTCTACTATATCTATCTATCTATCTATCTATCTATCTATCTATCTATCTATCTATCTATCTATCTTTCTATTTCTATTTATCATCTATTTATGATCATCATCTCTTTATCATCTATAATCAATAATTATATTTTTGTCTAGTTATGAAAAATATTAGGTTCATTTTTAATTATTATATTCAAACAATTACCTTGTCCTTCAATTTTTTTTTCCAATTTTTATTAGATATTTTCTTCATTTACATTTCAAGTGTTATCCAGTAAGTTCCCTATACCCTCCCCCATCCCCGCCCTGCTCTCCTACCTCAATCTTTTATTAAAAAAGCATTTTGTGCTAATTGACATTCATTTAAGGGTTACTCTAGGTACATTTTCTCCCTTTGACATGGTTTATATAGCGTTTTGTTTTACAGTGTGCAATGCGCTGACAAGGACTCTTTAAAGTATTGAAATATTCATGTTTTGATCCAATGAAACCATTCCCCAGTGCCTTCTCCATTTTGCAAGAACAAAAAAAGAAGTAGCTTTGTACGTATCAGCAATATCAGGAGCTTTCAAAATAAACTTTGTAAGTGGACTTTTGGAGAACATCCTGAGCTTGCAAAGTTACCATTGAAACTAAACCAACTTGGCAAGGACTCAGAGTTGGAGAACATACAGGGAAAAATAACAAGGTTACAATTATAATACTCTGATAGAGATACTGATACAAATATTTATATAAAATGTAAAATGTTTCCACTGTTAAAATTATTGCAATGCAAATGATTGCATTGTCTTTAGACACTGTGCCTTTACAACTACAGAAATGCAAAAAGAAGAAATAAATGGAATTTAGAATATACATTTCTTTCCTTCAAACACTATATTTTATTGGTTTTGAGACAGGGTTTCTCTGTATAGCCCGGGCTCTCCTGGAACTCATTCTGTAGACCAGGCTGGCCTCAAACTCAGAAATCCACCTGCTGAGATTAAAGGTGTGGGCCACCACACCCAGCTGCCACTTGCCACTTGTGATGTTAGTCACAACAGCCATTTGCAGTTACCATGTTGACTGTCACAGTGCATCAAATAACAGGTAATTTACATAAATCTGGCCCTAAACACATGAGTTTGGGGGTCTGTTCTCAAAATATGGAAAAGAAAATCAGTGGGTCCTTCATTGTGTAAAAAGTAAAGTTCTTAATGAGGAGCGAATAAAATGATATAGGGATAGGGTAATGATGCTAGTGGCTACAGTACATGTTGATATTTTGAAAGAAGAAACATATATTCCATTGAAAACTTATTATGATATTTTAACATAGTTGGTTTCATTCTAAACTGAAGTTTCCAGAAGGAAAAATGGAGAGACCTTGAAAAGAAGGGATAGGTAGACAGACAGACGGGGTAAGAGAGAGAAGAGAGGGATGAGGAGCTGTGTAAGTTAAAGCTTGTGAAAAGGCTAAGTGTCTGTCTGAAACTCTGAGAATGTGTAGAATTGAAATGTTGCTGAAAATAGCAAAATAAGTTAGGTTTGCATTATTTTCTTGCTTTGAAAACAACCCACCACCCCACTGCCTGACTTAGCATCTTCATGATTGTTAAAACTTAAGACATATTCTTGTTTTTTTTTATGTCTCAGATTATAATATAGTTATGTCATTTTCACATTTTCTTTCCTCCCTGCAAACTGCCACATACATACCTCCTATTTTTCAAGTTCATGAATCTCCTTGTCCTTAAGGGTGATATAAACATTTATTCTTAAGAGAGTACTTTTTATCCAACGTAAAAGCTAAAAATATCATCAAATAGCACCTGAAACCAAGAGTAGAATTGTTTCCACTGTGACACAAACAACAATACTCTGAGGACATTCATTGTTCTCTAATAAATTCTGATGTTCCAACTCACACAATGAAACAAGATATTACAGAAATCTTGAATCTGTGTTCCCGGGTCACAGTCACTCATATTTGGCTCTAGAATAAATTAATCCTCACTGCGTTTATCATTAGAAATGTGTTTTTTGTGTGTAATTTATTTTGGTTAATGCCTTATTGTAGCAAATTTAAAAAGATAAACTTATATGAATTTGTATCAGTAGGGAAATAATATTTTGTAGATGCAGAGATGAGAAATTATCTCTGCATGCACTATGAAGGCCAGAAAAGACATCCCTACTGACTTAAACATATCACTGTTTTAAATTTTACATTAGAGTAGCTAAAATGACTGTATATTAGTTTACCCTGACCACAGAAAACTTATTATATATACAGGGTATTCTGGAATATTTTAAAGATGTATACTTATATATTATTTTGAAAATACTTACCTTATACATAATTACCAAGTACTCTAAATACATTAATTCTAAACACATTGTAGGCATTCATTTGTGAAGTAGAAAGCACACACACTGAATATATTTTACTTCATTTAGAATCTTCATAACTAATAGACATAATTTCTTCAAAATATTTTAAATCTATTCTTTATTAACATTTTATGTTACTTCTTTTTATTTTATTTTGTTTGTTGATAGTTTAAGCTGACAGTATAATATGCTTTGAATGAGTGGGAAATTCTGAACATTTTTCTATAATAAAACTTACAGGGGCTGGGCGTGGTGGCGCACACCTTTAATCCCAGCACTCGGGAGGCAGAGGCAGGCAGATTTGTGAGTTCGAGGCCAGCCTGGTCTACAGAGTGAGTTCCAGGACAGCCAAGGCTACACAGAGAAACACTGTCTCAAAACAAAACAAAACAAAACAAAACAAACAAACAAACAAAAAAACAGGATTACATATGGAGATGTTCCTGAATGCAACATGTACTGCATCTTTTTTGTAAAATACTTACATTTTTTACTTCTGATATGTAATAGACATTAATATGTTTATAGCAATATTTCTCTTTCTTCTATTAGATTTTTTTTTACTTTATCTGATGAAGCTTCACTGAATGTTCAACACTTGGATGTTCAAATTTCTTTAGTATTTTTTCTCATGTAGAATTACTTATGAATATATACTATCATACATATAATTATACTTATGCAGTAAAAACATATTACAAAATTGATTAAGCTGGATATTTTATATTATATAAAATCTTATTCTAAGACTCTGAAATATAAGATAAACAGAATACATCTCAAAATTATCTTTCTCTATATTTGTTAAAATATTTCAGAAGTGAAATTCAATTAAAGTGTTTTTTACTCACTTTATGATAAATTGTAGGTACTAGTGATGTCAATGTGTTAATCTATTATTTATTACTGTGCTTATTTTGCAAATATAATATTTGTGTATGGTCTTTTATGTGTTCGGTATGCTTGTATATATTTGTGTGTATATATGTATGTTTACATGTGTATGGGTTCAGAGATTGATTTTGGAATTTTTCCTGGGACTCTTTCTGTCTAATATATTGAGGTAGTACCTCTTACATGAACCCAAGCATCTCTCATTTGGCTCATCTTGCTACTCATCTTACAGCAGGGACTTTCTGTTTCTATCGCTTAGTAACAGGTTTACAGATACATTTCAGTGTAATCTCCACATTTATGTCAGTGCTTGGAATCTGAACTCTGGTCTTAATATTTATACAACCAGTACCTGTCCACTAAACTTCCTACTCAGTCCCTTAGCACATCTTTATAAAGGATCTTTACAGTGTTGATATTTTTAATTTTGTGTATTGTTTTATATTTATTTCAACATAAGAAGTATTATAATTTGAAAATGAAAGTCAATTTCATCATGTTCTTTGTGGTATTATTTCTCTATTTTCATAAATACATTAAAGAAAATGTACAGAAATATAAAATGAAAGCATTTTTTTGTAAAAATATTATACAATTAAATGAAAACATGAAAGGTTACAATGAAGATCTTTCCAGAAGAAACAGGATGAAATAAATTTGAAAGAAGAAACATCCGTTTTAATGACAAATACTAAAGCATCATCTACTTGAGTTAACCATTCCACTTAATACTTTGGCTTCTTGCTATATATTTAGCAGGATGGCAAATCATCAACTTCAAATTTATTTTGCAAATCAAGAAACACTACCTAATTAAAACAATAATACATATTTTAGAATGGTTGCAATAATCAAAGGGTATGCTTAGTGAGCATGGATATAGGTGTTTATCTGAATTTTATTTCAAATGTGTATGTCTCTCTTTTTGTTTCGTCGTAAGTTTTAAATGTGCGGGATATGAGGAACATTCTGTAAGCAGTGGTGTTTTCAGTAGGTGGGAATACTATCCTTGACATTGTCTCCCTCTTGTAAGATGACAGTTCTGCATTCTTCTGCTCTTGACTAAATAGGCACACTTTACTTCTGTTAAACATTGTGTCTCCTACCAGTGTCTAACACTAAAAATGCTGAGGAAATAGAAAGTGAGGAGAACGTAATGGGACAACTTTGCACTTTAATCTTTTCTTCTTCCTTTCTTTTATAATGAATATTCCCTGAATATTCTCTGAATATTCTGAATATATATGAGAGATACTTCTCTCATATAATACATCCCAAACACATTTTCCTCTCCCTCTACTCCTTTCCTCCTCTTCCCGTCCTCCCTCCCTCCCCAAGATACACTCCCTTTCATTTCCAGAAAAGTGCAGATCTCCAAGAAGTGTCAGCCACACAGGACAAAACAGGATAATATTGGACAAGATGAAAGCCCTCACAGTGAGGATGGACAAGGCAATCCAATAAGAAAAAAATCACTAGTAAAGGCACAAGATTCAAATACACACTTGCTTCCACAGTTAGGAGTCCCACAAAATACTAGGATTACAGCCAGAGCATATATGCAGAGAGCCACATGCAGCAACATGTAAGCCCCATGGGTGGCGCTTCAGTCTGTTTGCCAATGTGACCCCTCCTTAATTGGTCCTCCTGGTATCTTTCCTCCCCTCTGGCAAACAGGAACTAGAATAAACAGGTTAATTAAGTTATACAAGCTAGTTGGGAATAAGACTAAGTAAAGGTCTAAGCTTTCATAAATAATAAAATGTCTCTGTGTCATTATTGGGAGCTGGTGAATCTGAACAGTCTACATATATTTGGATTCCAGTGTGGTAGCTAGAAATCCAAACTAAGGCAGGGGAGTAGCTGCAGAGAAGACTGAGCAACTTCCCAGAGCTGCAGGCACAGTGCATGGATAAAAGCCTGCAGCAGAACAGGACAGCAGGCTGCCAATCACCAGCTAGCCCAGAACTGCCAAGGACAGCCAGCAGAACCAAGCTGAGGGGATGGAGCCAAGTGCAACCATCATGGGCTGAGCTGAGCCACAAAAGGAACACCAGTGACTGCTGGCAACAGGAGACAGATACTGTGTGTTAGAATATGCTTAATTGCTAAGAGAGAAAAGAACTGGGTGTACATAATCACAGAAAGAAATTATTAATTTGAAAACAATAAAATGAAGTCTCTGAAGTAAAAGATTTGTGGTTTTTTTGTTGTTGTTGTTCCAATTGTGAGAATATCTGACAGTGGAATTTTTATTTCTTTTTTTTTTTTTTTTTAGTGGATATTTTCTTAATTTACATTTCAAATGTTATCCCCTTTTCTGATCCCTCTTAAACCCTATATCCCACCCTCCTTCCTGTGCTTCTATGACGGTGATAACACACACACACACACACACACACACACACACACACACACACACACACACACACACACACACACACATATATATATATATATATATATATATATATATATATATATATATATAAAACTTTAAAAAGGTTATGGGCTTTCGAAGCAAAAGGACTAGGCACCAATAAAGACAAGTCAGGTAGCACAGGAAATCCAGACTGAGCTAAGTGGGGAGGTGTGAAATGTGGAACAGTTGAAGGGTGAATGAGGGGGAATGGGGAATGGAATATGGAGTGTATTATAAATTTTATTTAAAAAATTAAATCACCAAAAAGATTAATAATAATAATGATGATGATGATGATGATGATGATAATTATAATAATTATAATAACAAAAAGGAATAAAAACCAACAAAGATGGAAGAGCATGTTAAAGACAAACAGTCAGCTTTCAGTTAAGAGAGTAGAAAACATAATTTCAAAAGCTTTTGAACTTAGGAACCAAACACACTTAAGTGGTACTAAAATGCAGTTGCCAAGCAAAAATTTAACTTGACTTGGTTCAAGTAATGTGATCCTAATTATCTATGTGATCCTATTATCTAACATAATAATGTGATCCTATTATCTAACATAATAATGTGATCCTATTATCTAACATAATAAATCAGCTTATTATCTCCTTCACTCTGATACACACACACACACACACACACACACACACACACAAACTCCCCAGTGGAATACTTGCTCCAGCAAGGCCACACCTCATAAACTTCCCAAAACTGTGCTACTCACAGGGGACCATGTGTTGAAATACCAGAATGAGTGGTGAACATTTCTCATTCATTTCCCCAAAGCAAAGAAGAAGATATCAGTAATTGTAGTGACTGGTCTGGTTTCAGCTCCTTGTATAGAGCAGATTCTTTTCCTGTCCCTTGGATTATGCAATCGCTCACCTTTCTTCCTGACTGACAAGTTACTGACCATTCCCAGAAGTCAAATGGCACACAGACTTCTAGATTTCCCTCACTATTCGTTTTTGCACTCTGTCATCTCACTCCAGATCTCATCTCTTTCAGAGAGCCCTTCTCATGCTGGGCTTCCTCCTGCTCCAGTTCAGCCTTGCTGTGATCACAATGGGTCCTAAAAAAAAAAGAAAAAATCTATCTAAGGAAAGTCCAAGAGAAGGTTCAACTCTCTACACTGCCATTTGGCACAGTTTCAGTGGTATTTTGCTTGCCTTCCTGTGTCTACGGTCGTCAAATTTGAAAGGTCATCTAAGCTTTATAAATTTTACACAAGGCAGTCTATTATCAACTTCTCTAACATGAGTTATTTATGGAATATAATCTATATTTTAAATTTTAAAATGTTTTAACTATTTGTCTTAGTTGCCGTTTGACTTCTATGAATCTCTATCATATACTCCATTTGAACAGTAATACTTGTAATATTGAAAACATAAATAGCTTCTCTATCACTTTCATCTTATCTGTGTGTTTATGCCCTTCCTCTTATTAAAAAACCATTTGACTTACAAAATGACTTTCTTTATCACTATCTGACTCACTTTTTATACATATAGATATGTTTACACCACACACACACACACACACACACACACACACAGAGACACCCCACTTTGTTCTATGTACCACATTTCTCAGGAAGGTTTTTGCATTATCATTTTCAAAATTGTCTCTTACTATTCTCTTTACAGAATCCCAGCATCTCTCTCTGCTGTGTTGACCACTTTATGCTCATCTCTCATTTTTCTGCCTGTCCACTACTTTACAACATTAAGTACAATACGTCATATTTTCTAGATCTAAATCTTCATTGGTTTCAATAACAATACGTTTTCATATATTCTTTTTCATAGACTTATATTGCTAACATACATTTCAAGTTACTATTTGTTGTTAAGTATTTACAATTATTCCTTAATTTTCCTTTTGTTAATGGTGTTATGACAAATATGAGCAGCCTGGTATAAAATTCATTTCATGCCAACTTCACGTCACATATAACTTTTCTGAAATGGAAACTTTTAATATGAGGAAGTTGCAGAATATTTTAAGCCTTCAATAAAGTTGCTAATTCTTTACTTCAGTCAACTTCCTTGCAGTACCAGGACACTAACAAAACCATTATTAATATAGCTCTCTTTTCTGGATATTGAGTATGAAATGTAATCACCTTATGGACTTTCTAGTATGACTTTCAAAGATGTGTGGTGCTTTGAGTATATATGTGTGGTAACATACATCATGAGCTTAATTTTAAATAAATTTTATTACTTCTTTCTGAAATTTATACAGTTTTGTTATCATATTCACTTATAATTTCTCCCTTAACTCCACAATCATATTGCATTATCTAGATATATTCTCTTTTGTCTATATAGTCTACAAGTCTAAAACTGATGGATGTTTGAATTTCTCTATAATTAGTTATATTAATAATGCTTAGTGATGGAGTCACTTTTGGAATATATATATATATATATATATATANTGTGTGTGTGTGTGTGTGTGTGTGTGTGTGTGTGTGTGTGTGTGTTATAGCTGTGTATTATATATATGGAAGATTGATTCCTCGGTTAGTTATATTACATTTTATTTTTTAACATTTCAAGAAGTTAAATTTTTCATTAAGTGACTGTCATTTTATATCCCACCATAGGATGAGTGTTCTGTTTAGTCTATGTCGAAATTAGCATCTATTTTTCTCTTTTCTTCATTATATTCATTGTGGTGTGTGTGATGTAGTATCTTACTTTACATTTGGTATTTGCCATTTTACAAAATAATATTGATAAACTACTGGGAACGGACATGCATTAGTGAACCAAGCTTTTTGCTTGGGGGGTATAGAAAATCCTTCTCTGATGGAACCACTGTCCTAACCAACTATTTGCTCTCTGGTATTTTTCATGTATCACCACATTGTCTATGACAACAATGAGCTGAGTATATAACTTAATAGCTTTCTTTAAATTTTATTTTTTAATTTCAACTGTGACCAAGTGCATGCCTGGTGCACATGAAAGTCCGAAGATGGAGCAGAAGTGGCAAATGGTTGTGCATCATTCTGTTCTGTGTGCACTAGGAATTGAACCTACATCTTCTAGAAGAGAATCTGGTATGTGTAAAAATGAAGCATATTCAATTTTTAAGTTTTTTATAAAGCATTTTTTTGAAGGAGGGGGTTCGAGACAGGGTTTCTCGGTGTAGCCCTGGCTGTCCTGGAAATCATTTTGTAGACCAGGCTGGCCTCAAACTCAGAGATCCGCCTGCCTCTGCCTCCCAAGTGCTGGGATTAAAGGCGTGTGCCATCGCCCAGCATGAAGTGTATTCTTAAGCCCCAAATTTAATGTTTGTTTGTTTGTTTTTTAATCCCAAGTGCAAAGCAAATATATGAGAAAACACTAGGTTTGCAATTTGTACTCAACCATTTCATCCTAGACTCTCAGAATAATTATTTGCAATCTGAAATAAAAATACTTTTAGTATTCTTATGAATAACATTTTAAAATAATGAGTTCATTTCATAGTAATGTTCAATTATATTAGTGTTGTTCTTCATTTGATTGCTCTTAAAATAGAGAAATAAAATTGTATTTAAATATAATGTTGATTGAGGTCATACTGTAGTTACCATGCAACTCACTGTCTTTTTTAGTATACTTAAACTTAATACATTATTCTTCTAAATACATGCAACTACACACACACATGTAAAACATGCACATGCATATATTTAAATCAACATCATGCTTTTAAAATTTTAGACTAAAAATACATTCATAAGGGTATCATTTTATTCTTTAAGTAATTGTGATAGTTTAGTGTTAATATTTTTCCATTTTAAATTGTCCTAAAGTAAGTAAAAACATTGATGATTATTCACTACTGTGCACACTCATGCACTTTGCCACACTTCAGAAAAAAAAATCAGCATTTATGTCTTATTCTTTCCTTACAGTTAGTTTTTAGCTAAGTCAGTCTTGAGTTTGTTTTCAGTTCCTTGCATACTCACAAAATTATTTACAATGCCAATTTTAATTTTGCTACAGTCATAACTTACATCTCAAGACATATAAGTATGATAAAGTTATATTAAACTTATCAAGTTGATATTTAACACTACATATACATTTAGTGCATATTCTATTTATTTAGATTAAAAGGTAACCTCTCAGACTTAATAGCTATATAAGTAGATATTTTAGAACTGAGCACTCCATAAGAATTTATATCTGTAATGCAACCCAAATATGTTATTTCTATTGTAGTACCATCTTTTCTTTAGTGTTACCATTTTCCCAAATGCTTAAAACATACTATTCAAGTATAATTTTTGTGAGCTTTATCTTCTATGAAATTAGAGAATACAATGGAAACAAATGGCTTTTTATTATGATACAAGACAAAAATAAGTAAAGAAAGGTAAAATATGTCAGTGGAAGCCAGGTGTGGTGGTACATGCCTTTCATCCCAGCACTTGGAAGCCAGAGGCAGGCGGATTTCAGAGTTCGAGGCCAGCCTGGTCTACAAAGTGAGGTCCAGGACAGCCAAGGGCTACACAGAGAAACACTGTTTCAAAAAAAAAAAAAAAAAAAAAAAAAAAAAAAAGAAAGAAAGAAAGAAAAGAAGAGAAAGAAAGAAATGAGAGTGAAAACGTCCACATATGAATATGAAGATCAGTCAAAATTAATTGGTGAAAAGTGAATGAATATTTCAGGTATATATCATGTATGTGTCATGTATGTGACTATGTCTGATAACATCTGACAGTGTAATTTACTTGTCAATTAACAAATTATCTTTAAAAATATAGTTGTTAGACTGTGGCAGAAATGGAACATTCTACAATAATCAATTATACACTTTGTGTAGAAAGTGCTTTGAATAATAGCTCTCTCTTCTAAAGTGGTGAAAATTATAATTCTTCATTTTATTTACTTAGAAATCAAAATAATTTTATTAAATACTAATAGTAATTATTGTAAAAATATTATCATCTTAGTTGAAGTATCCATTAGAACTTAAACAACTTCTTAAAAGTATGATTTTAATGTAGTAGAGAATACCACTGCATACTAAATACAAAATATTATTTTGTAAATATGAATTCTAAACATCAAATAATATTTTCCTTAGAGTAATAAAATACTTTTCTGAAGGAAATATGTTTCTGAAATTATTTCATATGACTTTTATTCAATTTGGTATTTCCTATTTGGGTTTTGAAGATTTCTTAAGACAATAACCATACAACTATGTGTATATTTTGGGGTACAGGTTCATTTTATTATCTAAAGATTACACATAATTCACTCAATTGTGACTGCTTTTTTTTTTTCCTTTTAATACAAATGCATGAACATATATAATAGATGAAATTTGCAAAATGTGATAGAATATTCTTGGCTATTTTTATTTATATACAAATATTATCTGTCTTAATCTTGAAGTAATATGTTAGCTATTAATTTATGTATGTTACATCTTTAAAGAGTCACATAATTCTTTAATTATTTTTCTTACGAGTCACCAA
>LR752669.1:8846-22858 GCA_902729485.2 Mus minutoides | reverse complement strand
CCCTCACATAATCAGCCACCAAAATAAACACTATAGCATATGCCAGCAAGATAATGCTGAAAGGGACCTGATATAGCTGTCTTGTGGGAGGCTATACCAGTGCCTGGTAAACACAGAAGTGGATGCTCACAGTTAGCTATTAGTTGGAACACAGGACTCCCAAGGTAGGAGCTAGAGAAAGTACCCAAGGAGCGGAAGAAGTCTTCAACCCTCTAGGTGGAAGAATAACATGAACTAACTAGTTCCCCCTGCGCTCATATCTCTAGCTGCATATATTGAAGAAGATGGCCTAGTTGGCCATCATTGGGAGGAGAGACCCTTTGGTCATACAGACTCTATATGCCCCAGAACAGGGGAATGCCAGGGCCATTACGTGGGAGGGGGTGGGTAGGGGGGCAGGGCGGGGACGCGGGAGGTTAAGGGAAAATTTCTGGATAACATGTGAAATGTAAATGAAGAAAATATCTAATAAAGAGAAAAAAAAAAAAAAGAAATATGCACTTGCTGGAGGCAGGGGTGAAGAATTCAGCTGGGAACTTCTAGAAAGCCCTAGAGGCCTGGAATGTTCTAAATTTTTGTTGCTTTTTGGGTTTAAATATTATTTAAAGTCTCCCTTATATTATCAAACATCCAACATTTCATTAGGTTTTTGTTTCCAGTATGCATTCAGAAATTATTCTAAATTTATATGATCTGTTGATTATTATCTAATGTATGTTATGTGTTTTAATTATAACATATAAAGTTCTTCCTAGACTGAAATTTGTTAGCTTATGAAGTGTACTTCATTTGGTAAATCGTAAATTAACTGCAAATAATTTCCCAGAGTAAATCTGATTGTTTTTAATTAATCTAAAATTTATTGAAAACTAAAGAAACTTTGTGGGTATAGTTTTAGTATATCTTCTTGACAAAATAAGGATTGAATAGTGTAACACACTGATATATACAGGATATATACACAAAAATAAGCATGCTAGAATGATAAGGAGAACATTTGAAATTATGTGCTACACTGTCAGGGTTTTTTTTTTTTTTCCTCCACTTTGCTTAATGTTTCTAGATATTTTATATTAAATATTTTCTTATTTCTTGACAAGTGAGAAGATTGATCAATATTATGTGAGGTTTTACAGATGATGCTTTTTCAAAAGAGTGTGTCTCACACATAGAAGAGTAAATGACTAAAGGACTTAGGATAAAGTTCTTAAACTAGTGTTTGTCTGCACTGCATACTTTCATCAGTGGTCCATATTCCAAACAGTGGAGGAAGCAAAACTTAATTGGTTCCTGTCAGCATTATTAGTTTGTTTGAATTTTCTGACCTTTTATTATTATTTGTTAATGATATGCTTTATCTATGTAAAATCAACATATAAAATCTGTATGTGTTTAAAGTGCGCAGACATGACTAAACCCATGCTTACTCTGAAAAGATTATTCATGTTCTATTCTTGAGCACATGAAGATAAAGTTTAACTCTCATAAAATTTTAAATATCTAAACCCACTTATAATTTCTAGCAATGACATATGTTTAATCTTCCTAAATTTCTCATTATGTTACTGAAAGATTATACCTTTACACAGATGTCTACCTGTTTCTCCTATCATCAATAGATGGCACCAAAATTCTAACCTCTATGATTCTGTGGTTTGACCTAGGTTCCGAATATATGAACAATGAGAAAGCAGCATCCTCCCATGTCAGACTTATGATGGTGTCATTCATCATCATATTTCTTTTCTTTTGGTGGCTGATTATGGTGTGTGTGTGTGTGTGTGTGTGTGTGTGTGTATGTGTGTGTGTGTGATGTCCATACATGCACATGTGTTATATCATGCATAAATACATTTCTTACTGAATTTATGCACTTAATTTTTTAAATACTTCTGGTATAACCAAACACTGAAAAATAATGCAGAGATTCCAATATAATACATACTTTCCCCAAAGCTCATTCACCTACAAGCTTTGTACAAGAGTAGAATGTTGGTACATGTGACGGACAAATAGTAGAACATATTATTATTAATAACAACACTTCATGTAAATGTAATATTATCTTCATCCATTTGCCAACTGATGGATATTCTCATTTATTATATATGCTGCTTTTAAAATGAGGTTCTTAATCTGTGGGTCATAAATGCTTTGGGAAATATTTATCTCCAACAACACTTACATTACAATTCTAAACAGTAGAAAAATCTACCGTTGTGAAGTAATAACAAAAATAACTTTGTGTTTTGGGATCAACACAACATGAGAAACTTCATTAAAGGACCCCAGATTTAGGAAGGTTGAAAGCCACCATTTTAAATAAATTTGGAGATTTAACACACACACACACACACACACACACACACACACACACACACACACACACACATATATATATATATATATATATATATATATATATATATATATATATATATATATGATATTGGCTATATATATATAGCCAATATCTTACTGAAATCTTGACTATTTTACATGCATATCCTAAAAAATTTCTAGATCTCAGAGCTGTTCAAAATTTTAGTTTCGAAATACTGTCATATATTTTTTCATGATGTTTAGTTGATTTTAATATTTCATATCTATTTTCTTTTCCAATTTAATAGTTATATAACAGCTACTATTTTCCTGTTTTGTCTTGCTTTTTTTGGTTTTTGCTTTTTGTTTGTTTAGGTTTTTTGTTTGTTTCTTGTTTCTTATTCACTTTACATCTAGTTCTCTTCCCATCTCCAGGTTCCCTCCTTCCATAATACTTCCTCTCATCCCCCTTCCATTCTTCTTTGAGAGCTCCCCACCTCCCCATCCCTCCACCTATGTGAGGGATGAGACCAGACAAAGCAGCCCAGCTAGAAGAACATATCCCAATTACAGGCCACCAGTTTTGGATTAACAGTTGTTGGGGGTCCCACATGAAGACCAAACTGCTCATCTGCTATGTATGTGCAGGGAGTCCTAGGTCAAGCCCCTGTATGATCTTTGTTTGGTGGTTCAGGCTCTGAGATCCCCAGGGGTCCACGTTAGCTTCTCTGTTGATCTTCCTGTGCAGTTCCTATCTCCCCGGGTTGGAATCCTTCCCACTATTCTTCCATAAGGGTGCCCAACCTCCATCCACTGTTTAGCAGTGGATGTCTTCAGCTGTCCTAGTCACCTGCTGGGTGGAGCCGCTCCAAGGATAGCCATGATATACTCTTATTTGCAAGGATAGCAGAGTATCACTTATAGTGTCAGGGGTTGGTGCTTAGCTGTGGGATGGGCCTCAAGTTGCACAGTGTAGTTGAACAGTTTATTAGTTGGCCATTCCCTCAGGCTCTGCTTCATCCACTGTCTTTGCATTTCTTGTAGCCAGGATAAATTTGGGGTTACAACATGTGAAACATTTTATAATGGTCCCCAGTGATCTGGAGAGCAAGTTCTTAATATGAAAAATGGTAATTCTTTCTTCTATGATATAGTAAATGGGCACCATTTTTTTTGTTTGTTTGTTTGCTTGTTTTGTTGTTTGTTTGTTTGTTTGCTTGCTTGCTCATCAAGTTTTACGTACTATATTATTTTCTGTTTTGTGTTTCTCTGTGCTTTCTACTTCATGCCACAGTGACATTCAGCAATAGTACAGAATGTTCACTTATTTTTACTGAGGGAAGGCATCTGTAACATGTTTTATTTGAAAAGAAGTGTGTGAGACAAATTTTGTCCAGTTGCATTTTACAATGTGGTGGGTGGTTAGTGCAGTTGCTAGGAGTCAACCTTGCATAATAGCTACAGAAAAGGCATGGTATGTTGTCAATCACTACACAATCTGCAGAATGATAAGACCATAGTTATAATGTGTATTAATGCTGTGGAATAAATATCACATGCTTAAATTTATGGATTTATAGTTTTTAAAATAAAAAGCATGATGAAATTCAAAATTGGAATAATTTACTCTTATGTACCTCAAAATTACAAAATATTACTTTTCTTGAATAATGCTTGTTGACTTAAACATTTCAAAAGACAATAGAATGTTATCAGTACTAAAGTTAGAAATATAAGCTGTGTAACTTTTTTAAAGTAGTTGTTGTTATAAAAAAATTACTGTAAGCAACATCAGGTTTAACACTGATAAGTATAGATAATTTAAAAATGTCTTAATAATCAAATTTAGTTAATGTCCATCACATTTTATTTGGAAAAGAATAAATAGAGCCTGATAAGGGTATAGTTAATAGTTATTCTCCCTAAGTAAGAAATGGTTCCTACAAAAATGGTACGTATATAAACATAAAATTTATATTTTATTAGTGTATGTACCTTATTAGGTCATTATTTTTGAGAACCATTTTATGTCCATCTCCAGTTACTAGAATGAATGAATCATTGAACCATCACAGTTGTTTGGCAGTTTCAGAATGCCACATCATAAACATAAGCCTTTTAAATTTTAATTTTTATACAGTAATATGTATATCAACCTCTTCCCTTGCAATAGTTGTTTCATTGTGAATTTAATTGCAGTTCCCACAGATACCGCACCTACAGATTCCCCGAGTTTATCCATCCATCTTCTGAAAAATTCTTCTGTTGTCAACAATTTTAGATAATTAAAAATGAAATTGATTGCTATGTACACCTGCATAAGTTATAAATGTGGGTGATAGTTTTAAATTCTCTTGAGTATGTAGCAAGGACTTCACTTGCTTGATTAAATGCCAAGAATGTGTTTAATGCTGTCATAGATTGACAAACTGCTTTCCAACAGGCCTGAGTCATCTCTTTGCCCATCAAAAACTGTGGGACCGTCTCACTGTTGATCCATTGCTACTGGTCCACTTTCAACTGAAAAGTTATTTCTGACCTGTGACAAAGTCAATCCAGACAGAGTCCGAGAACTGAGAAGGGGACCTAGGAAGAATGGCTTACCCTTAAACAAGAAGCTGTTGGCAGATGATATCTCTCGAAAAGGGAAAAATCATTTTTCTACAATAGACAGTTGGTACATCAACTGCACTCCAGGGGAGAAGTTTTACTTAATAGGAGATGACTAACACAGGTGAGACATTTTTTGTTGTTGTTTACATTCCCCTGCCACTTTAATGTACAACATTTTAATAATACTTTACCGTTATAATTGTTTTACTTTTAAAAAATGTTGTTTTAGAGAAAGACAGACTGTATAATTGGGCGTATACTGAGATGGGGAGGATCTGGAAGGACTTGGAGAATAGGATAGGGTATGATCAAAATACATTGTGTGTAAAATATTAAAAGGAACAAGAAGAAAATAGACATGTGGCATCATCTTTTTAAAAATTATATTTTATTAAAGGTATATTGTAAAGACAATCTTTTCATGCTGTTGTTGATTTTGGCACATTTTAATTAGCTAGTGGATTATTCTGTATTAAAATGATTTACTTTTTATGTTTATGTTTCTGTAGTTTTATATTTTTGTGAGTTTATGCCTGATTGTGAGGGCAGGATCCCATGAAACCCAGAAAGGAGTCTTTGATTCCTTAGTGCTCAAATATTAGGGTGGTTTTGAGTTATTCCAGATGAATAACTCTCCCAAAGCAGACTGTTAACTGAGCCCTTTATCCGGATTCTAGGATATGCTCTCTGATTGTTCACTGTGTGGTTTGAAAAAAACAAACCAAACAAAACACAAAACCACTTGTAATGTGGTTTGACAAACATTTTAGGAAAAAAAAATATTTTATTTTATGAATATTTTGCCTTTATATGTGTATATATACCAAATATATTCCATGCCTACTGCCCAAGATTTCAGAAGAGAATATCAGATTCCTCATAAGTAGTTATAGATGCTTTGGAACCACTATGTGGGTTAGGAAATCTAAAGCCTGGATACTCAACAAGATCAATAAGAGCTACTAACTTTTGAGTAATCTCTGGTTCCTCCAAACTAGGCTTTTGCAAGCATGATGTCAGAGTCCCTGGGTTGTGTTTGAATTGTCTTAAGTGTTCAAGCCAGATAAAATAAGTTAAGTTTAACATAGTCCAATTTATTAAGAATTTTTCTTGAGTTACACTATTTCATAAATTTTATGAAATTATATACATTTCATGAATATGTATTTGTTAATATTTAATTAAAATTTCCAATAATAACTGAGAACTCTCACTTTGCCTCGTACTCCAAACTATATAGTTAAAACAAGTATTCAAGAAAAAGAATCTTAAATTCTTACCTGTTGCCATAGATTATGACCTCTATGTTAATAGTCAACTTAATAACAATTTCACTAGACAATTTAGCTTACAGTTTTTTTTTTTTTTTTTGACTGACAGAATTGGGACAGCAAGAATTAGAAAATATATTCCCTCATTACAAATATTGAGTGCATATTGTACACAGAGGATATTACAAATAGGAAAGAAAGGCTGTAAGTATCTATTCCATCAGATCTGGGAACCATTAGTGAGAACATAATCATTAGTTAACATATGATTTTGGACACGGATGCATACTTGTAAGTGCATATGAATTATACTTAATATTTTAAGCAAACTTTGCAATTTCTCTGGTAAATATCTTTCCTATTATAATTGCCTATCATATTGCCATTTTCTATCCTTCAGATTTTTCTAGATGTAAATGATTATATAGTATATAAAAGTAAATATTCAGATTAAAATATTAGCAATACAGATTCTCTATTGCTCTTTTAGCAACAATTCTATGACAGTTCTTTAAGTAAGACCATCATTTGAAAGAAGTTTGATGCACTGTATTCAGATGGAAAAAAATTTAACTTCAAATTCTTATTCATTAGAAACTTTATTATCTAATGTAATACACTAATAAATTCCCATACTCAATATATCTTACCTTTCCATTCAAAGTTTTGATTTTTATATATGAATCGTTTACTTATATTATACATATAATGTTTCTAAATGTGGGAGGTAAAATCTACCATTCAGTATTTTTCCTCGATAAATTCATTATGTAATCATCTTTGATTACCACTACTGCATGTGCTGAGACTGTCTGTGTAAGCATATGGATATGTATTAGCACAAATGTATTTCAAAATTATTTTAATGAGTTTATAATTAATGCATCTTATTTATTTTGAAACAGTTTATTCAAAGTATATGGATTTTTTGACTTAATTTGGATCATGTTTCTGATCTCACCAGTGTACTAAACACAACACCGTAAGATCATGAGTGTTTCTTCTAAAGTTACAATTTCTGAAAAAAATTACTTTGTTTATGAGAATGCAGCATGTGGTTAGTATTTTATCACATCAGCATGTTATATAAAACTGACACATTTAAGAAACAATACTCTATCAGAATAACTGTTCCAATTTTTATTTATAATAATGATATTTTAATGGCTTATTGATAATAAAATACTTTTCCCATAAGAGTATAATGATAAGTTAATGTATTTAGTTCCTAATGTTAAATACACATTTTAAAGACCTTAAAAGACAGAAATGGTTACTTTTGTATTTTTGTGCTTGGATGACATACTGTATTCATGATGATTTAAAAAAATAACAGAATTTTTTATATAAAAGGCATTCTCTTAAAATGGACATACTAAATTAATCCCCTACACAAATCTCTTTGCAGATTAAAATTGTTTGAAATTCCAATATTTCTACTAATAAAGATTAAAATGTACATATTGAAGTGAAGTATACATACTTAGGCCAAAAAAGTATGTACAAAAATTCTTGTGATTTTCGACTTTATTGGAACTATCTACTGTGATTAATTTCTAATTTTATTCATAATTTTAAAATGATCCCATTTTCAGCTTCATGTTAGCACACATAACACAGAAACAAGTAGGATAAATATAATGAATTACTTTTGTAATTTTCACTTACATGATTATTGTAAGAGCTTCACAAAGGGTAAAAGTTTATACATAAATGTATTTCCAAGCAGCTTATGATTGGATGCCTTTTGGAATGTCTGATAGAGGGTAAACTCAGCTAATCTTCAATTTATTCTCTCTTTTAGAAAAACATATTCATGAAAGAGGTTTCTAGGTTTGTAGAAGAGAGCCTAAATCATTATGTGCAGTCACACTTCTTTGTAATAGAAGAGCTTTTTATTATTCTGTGTTCTCATAATTTAGCAAATGTTTACAATTTCTCAACTTCAACACCCTAACAGTAACCATGCTCTGATAACTGTTCTATTGTTGTACTGGCTATTTTTTGTGTCAACTTGACACAGCTGGACTTATCACAGAGAAAGGAGCTTCAGTTGAGGAAATACCTCCATGAGATCCAACTGTAAGGCATTTTTTTCAATCAGTGATCAAGGGGGATAGGCCCCTTGGGTGGGACCATCTCTGGGCTGGTAGTCTTGGGTTCTATAAGAGAGCAGGCTGAGCAAGCCAGGGAAAGCAAGTAAAGCTGATGGCTTCTGCATCAGCTCCTGCTTCCTGACCTGCCTGAGTTCCAGTCCTGACATCCTTTAGTAATGAACAGCAGTATGGAAGTGTAAGCTGAATAAACCCTTTCCTCCCCAACTTGTTTCTTGGTCATGATGTTTTGTCCAGGAATAGAAACCCTGACTAAGACTATTGTAATATTTAATAACAAGAAAATTTTAGAGGAATTTTCTTCCTTCAAAATGTCATCATCACATATTGTCTTTCTCTTTCTGGAAATAGTCACTAGGCTGATATTATATCTCATTTCACTTGGATTTGAATTTTCAGATGTTTATTAATGCATGCAACTTACTCTATTGTTGATAATTTATAGTGTTGTTTCTGTTAAGATTTGAATATTTTATGGTACATAGTTTAAATACTTGTTAACTAAACAGTTTTTAATTATTTGCACCTATTTTTGCAGATTTTCTCTTAATATTAATGGTGTATTGGTAAGTAATAATAAATAAAATTTTAAATACAAATTCAATTTTGAAGATGTTCTGAAATAAAGCTTGCTAAGATGCTCCCATTTTCACTTTAGCTTTAGAGAAGTTAATATTATGCTAGCCAGTCATTATCAGCTCGTGCCTGCTGCCTTTCTTAGATTACTCAGTGCAGACAGATTTTTTTCCAATGTAATATTAATGATTCTTTGGGAATTTCACATCAGACACCCTGATCCTTACATATCTGCTCACCCAATCTTGTGACCCCCCCCCCATAAAACATTTAATTAATACGAAAAAGTAAAATAAAATTTGCCTTCTCAGTAGATTCATTAGAGAATGATTAAACGTTCAATGGTCTGCACTGGAAATAGAATGACGCCATTCTCCTCCTGCATCCCTACCAAAGCTGTCAACTGTGAAGAGATAACACCAGCATAATTATCTCACTTTTTTCTTTTGTCTTTTCTTTTTTATATAAATTATTTTATTTGTTTACATTTCAAATGCTGTCCCCCTTCACAATATTAGCTCCTCAATCCCTCACTCCCACTCCATCCCCTCCCTTGCCTTAAGAGGGTGCTCTCCCACCAACCAACCCACCCCCACACATACACACACTCTCTAGAATTCCCCTTTCTCTGGGCTTCCAAGCTTCCACAGGACCAAGCCCTTCCCCTCAAACAGATACCAGATGAGGTAGTCCTGTGCTACACATGTAGCATGATTTTAAGAATACTCTTTGAGAATGGAAACAGGCAATCTCAGACGATAGGAGGTGAGGGGACTCTTTAGAATGTACCAAATATCAGGAAGGTGAGAGATTCTCAGGACTCAAAAGGAGGGACCTTAGATGAAATGCCCTACAATGGGGAGAGAGAAATATAGAGTCTACCTCCAGTAGAAAGACAGGGTATCAAGTGAGGGATGGGGTTTCTGGTGACAGCACAGACAATGATCATGTGGCCTCAGGAGGCAGCACAGGACACATTAACATATATTATTAACTTTAGATTAGACCACTTAGTTGGTTCTCATTAAGAATACATTGAGTCAACCCATTATTATCCCACTCAGTTCAAAGTTAAATATTTTAGATTCCAATGTTCGTGAATTTCACCAATTTAGTACATTTTGATAAACTAAATTGATCAAATTCCAGAATTTCAGTGACCATATACTATTCAACCTTATACCTGTTATTTATTCATCTTATCAAATCTCACTCAAAAAATTATGTGAAATTTAAATAAAAAACAAATTTGTCCAAGAAGATCATTTCTGAAGTCAATGAACAGATATGTGTATGAGACAAAATATTCAGACCTAAACAGCACATCAGTATCATTTTCTCCCAACCTAAGGCTCAGGGAGCATCAGAGAAGAGGAGGCAGAAAGAATGTATAGGCCATAAGAGTGGAGAGATGCTATAAAATGCTGTCTTCTGGACACATCATGCATACTGCACTCAGCACCTTCTATAAGCTATGGATACCTGTCTATATGCACTGTAGGAGACATGGACATCTTTTGCTCTCATATACGACTCATAGCCTGTTGTCTGCCCAGAAGGCTAGGAACAGAAATGATTAACAGCCTGTTGACATTTGTGCTATGTGGCAGAGCCAAAACTTATCCTCCCCCAGAACCTTACCATGAGCTTGTTTTTCTCCAACCAGAATCCCTATTTTAAGCTTAATTTGTTTCAGGCAACCTACACAGCCTATCTTTATATAAGGTGCCATATGTGTTCAATCTATACAATCTATCTTTGTGGAAGGTGTCATAAGTACTTCACAAAGAGGACTAGTCACATCTAATTTTTATTATCTTCATTTTTGTATGCTTTAACAGGCACATGGAATTTAGTTAAATATCATAAGGAAAGTTTTGCATAAACTTCAGTGTCTAAAATTACTAAAATAAATTGATTAGGGTCAGTCCCAAAGTTGGACACTAGTCACTTACTCCTTATGAACAGAATTTCTTATTGAATCCCATAGTCTATTAAATTTTCCATTAAAAATTTTTATACACATGGAGTTTTTTGTAGTGAGATAGGCATGGATCTATTTTTATTCTTCTACATGCAGACTTCCAGTTAGACCAACACAATTTATTAAGATATTTTCTTTTTACATTGTATGCTTTTGGCTTTGTGGTAAAGAATCAAGTATCTATGGGTGGTCCATCACATAATCAGCCACCAAATGCAGACACTACTGCATACGCCAGCACTATATTGCTGAAAGGACCCTGATATAGTTGTCTCCTGTGAGGCTTTGACAGTCCCTGACAAATACAGAAGTGGATGCTCACAGTCATCTACAGGGCAGAACACAGGGTCCACAATGTAGGAGCTAGAGAGAGTACCCAAGATCTGTAGGGGTCTGCAACCCTATAGATGGAACAATATGAACTAATCAGAACCCACAAAGCTCATGTCTCTAGCTGTATATGTATTAGAAGATGGCCTAGTTGGCCATTATTGGGAAGAAAGGCCCTTGGTCTAGCAATGTTTATATGCCCCAGTACAGGGGAATGCCAGGGCCAAGTAGTGGGAGGGGGAGGGTAGGGGAGCAGGGCATGGGGAGGGTATAGGGGACTTATGGAATAGCACTTGAAATGTAAATGAAGAAAATACCTAATTAAAAAAAAAGAATCAAGTATCTGTAGGTCTGTGGGTTTATTTCTGGGTCTTCAATACAATTCCATTGATTAACCTGTCTGTGTTTATGCCAATTCCATGCAGTTTTTACTATTATTGCTCCATAGTAAAAATTACAGTCAAGAATGGTAATATATTCAGAGGTTCTTTTATTGTACAGGATTAATGTCTTTGTCCTGGGTTTTTTTTTATTTTTTCAAGTGAAGTTGATAATTGCTCTTTTAAGGTGTGTAAAAATTCCATTGGGATTTTGATGGGGATTGCATTGAATCTGTACAGTGCCTTTGGTACAATCACCATTATTCCTTTTAATCCTACTAATCCAAAGGAATGGTATTTCTTTATTTTCTTATTTTCTGATATCTTCTTCAGTTTCTGTTTTCAGAGTCTTGAAGTTCTTGTCATACAGATCTTTCATTTGCTTGGTGACAGTTACAATCATTTCATTGTTTGTGGCTTTTGAGAAATGTGTTGTTTTCCCAGTTTATTTCTTAGCCTATTTATCACTTGTATATAGGGGCGTTACTAATTTTTTTTTTGAGTTAGTTTTGTACCTGGAGACTTTCCTGAAGTGTTTTTCAGCGAAGGAGTTCTCTGGTAGAATTTTTGGTATCGCATATGTATACTATTATCATCCATTTCTTTCTTTCTAATTTGTACTCTATTGATCTCCTTAATATCTCTTATTGCTTTAGCTAGAACTTATCATACTGTATTGAGTCAATGTGCAGAAAATGCTTGTCATTGATTTTATTGGAAATGCTTTATGTTTCACTTTATTTGATTTGAGATAGACTATAGTAATCCTGTATATTGACTTTATCTTATTTAATATGGTCATTCAATCCCTGATATTCCTGAGACTTTTAACATGAAGTGGTTTTGGATTTTGTCAAAAGATTTTTAGCTTCTAATACAATTATCACTTGTTTGTTTGTTTGTTTGTTTTCCTTAATTTTATGTATATGGTGGATTTCATTGGTGGATTTTCATATATTAAACCATTCCTGGATGCCTGGGTTAAATCCTCCTTGATCATGATGGATGATATTTTTTTATATATTCTTAGATCTGGCAAATATTCTAGAGTGTTTTTGCATCAATGATCATAAAGGAAATTGGTCTCAAATTCTCTTTCTTTGTTGGGTCTGAGTAATTTAGGTATCAGGCGTGACTATAGAATGAGCATGGCAGTGTCCCTGCTGTTTCTATTTTGTGGAATAGTTTGAGGAGTATTGTGTTAAGTCAATAAATTTATACTTAATCAAATATGGGTGCTTTGAAGTCCTTCTTTAGATGTGACTTTTATGGAACACAGTGGGAAGAACCAATCTTCAATGAAAGTATCTTTACTACTACCTCTTCCTTTCATCCTCTCCAACTTCTGAGTAAAATTAATTAAGAAAGTTTGCTGAGCCTAATATTAATTTTATGCTCACAGCAGGGGACAAAGCATATATATATATAATACAATAGTACAATCTGCTTAGCCTTTATTATGCTACTTGTATGTATGTTTTTCAGAGCTAACCATTTGTTATTCTATAACCAACTGGTCCGTTCCTATTGAGGAAGATAAGTTATCCTATTTAAGGAATGTAAGTAAGGGAAAAAAGAAATAATTTATATTCTAATCACAAAAAATAAATAAAAATACCTTACAGAAATGTTGTTTATATACTATATACCAAGAGACTTCCACATACCATAGCAGATTGGCAAAGATTCTAATGAAGCGGTATGTTGCTCAAGGCTTCAGTGATTTCATGATTTGCATAAAGAGTTGTGTCCTCTAAGTTACTGAATCCAGAGGTACCTACTTCCTGGAGATAAATGCAATGGATGCTATCAAAATGAGATATATTTGTCTCTCTGGTACACAAAAATTTTTGGATAGGAAGGGGTCAGAAATAAATTGCCAGAGCTTTAGAATCCATACAACTGTTCCTAAATCATCATGTGTCAGAGATTCTTTGGGGTCTCCTTTCTAAATTTAATGGTGATCATTCAGTTTCTTATCATGTCTAAAAATACAGAAATGAATGACAGTGGTGAATTTTCCTACAGAACTAAAGTAAGATTTTTAATTAGTTTTATAGTTGTTTATAAAGATGTTTAGAAAGTGATTCAGGATGTGAGAGAAGATGATTAATGGGTGAAGATCTTGCTTTGCAAACAAGAGACCTGATCCTAGATAGATCCCCAGAGTACTAAGTTTTACCCAGTACACTGGTGTGCAGATATTACCCAATGCTGTAGATACTAAGACAAAACCATTGGAGGAGCCCTGTGGCAGAATGTGAATTTCAGGTTCAGCAAGGAACTGTTTAAAAATTAAGGTAGAGAACAATAGATGAAGGGACTTGCATGGACTGCTGGACTCCTCATGTGTGAGTGTGCACACATAGCCATAAAATTAGGCACAGGGACACACACACACACACACACACACACACACACA
>LR753232.1:4605-21176 GCA_902729485.2 Mus minutoides | reverse complement strand
AACACAGTTTAATATTTTGAGAAAGAGAAGTGATATTTATTAATGGAGCAGTATGATGTATTTATCAAACTCTCCTTTGTGGTATATGATATAGAGAAAAACAACTATTTTGGAGTCTTCAGGATTATAAAAATTAATTCAAGATAGAATGAAACAACCACAGTCATTTCATGGTTTTGTCTGACTAAATTTTCAGTTTATTTTCTGATTGTGAGAAACTTGACTTCATAATTCTTTATAAAATTTAAGGAATTGACCACAATTATTCCTTAGTATTAAAAGAATACCATATAAATATATGATACACTCAGCAACTTAAATAAAATAAATATAATTTCCCTGTTAAGATGACATGAAAAATGAAATAAAACTGGTTATTTCATTTTAACTTAAATTAATATAGCTTAGATGACTACAAGTATCTGGTTTTCTCTATGTCATATGTACTACTAAAAAGAGTGTAATAGCTGAGAACCAATCCGTTGTTTAAATGAACCACGTTTTCTGATCCATTCTTCTGTTTTGGGACATCTGGGTTGTTTCCAGCTTCTGACGACAACAAATAATGCCACTGTGAGCATAGTGGAACAAGTACCCCTGTGGCATGATGGGCCATCTTTTGGGTATCTTTCTAAGAGTAGTATAGCTGTTTCTTCAGGATCTATTTCCAGTTTTCTGAGGAATTTCCAGATTAATATCCAGAGTGGTTGCGCCAGTTTGCAATACCACCAGCAATGGAGGAGTATTCCTTTTTCTCCCCATATTCACCAACATGTGTTGTCACCTGAGGTTTTGATCTTAGCCCTTCTTATTGGTGCAAGGTTTCCAATCAGGGTCATTTTAATGTGAATTTCTCTGGTCAGTAAGGAATTTGAACATAAGTACTCCTCAGACATTCGAAATTACTCTCTGGTGAATTCTCTGTTTAGTTCTGTCTCCCAGTTTTTTGTTTGTTTGTTTGTTTGTTTTGTTTTTTATTGGGATGTCCGAGGCTGGTCAGCTGGGGTGAGAGGTGGACCCAACTAGAATAGGTGGTTTGGCAAGATTCCAAGATAAAGGTTTCCACAAGAAGACTGGATGTTCTTGGGGTCCTGTAAAGCCCCTGCAGACCAGTGAACTAGTCCACAGCTAGACAATGGAGTTCCAGGGATCTAGAGTGCCACTCATGTCGGTCCCAGCTAGGGTGGCAGGCATATAGAACTAGGATGGGTGGTGGAGCAGGGTTCCAAGATGTCTTGGTATGCAGTCTTGGTTCTCTTGAAACTAGGAATACATACCAGGCTGGCATTGAATTTCTGGTTTAGCTTCTTTTCTGCTGTATTTTCAACTGCATACTACATTGCTAGCCATTGAATTTTGTAGTTTTCATCTACCATAAGAATATTTTTACTAAGGTTTTAAATTTATTCATGAATTATTCATAAATTATTCTAGGACTATAAAAGTTTTATGTGAATAAGATACAACTGAAGGGGTGGACTGCCTTGTCTGACCTCAGCGGGAGTGGAAAGCACCTATCCTTGCAGAGACTTGATGTGCCAAAGTGCAAGAATATAGGGGCAGGGACTACCTTCTCAGACAAGAATGGGAGGAGAAGATTGTGGGACTGGGTAACATGAATGGGGGCACTGAGTAGGATGTTAAGTAAATAAGTAAAAACATGAAATAAAAAAGATATTTGTTATTAATTGTGTATTTTCCTTTTACTGAGTCTGAATTCAAGTTATGTAAAATTGATATTCCATATGTATGTAAGTGTTGCTACTGTTTTCCTTTACCCATTCTCCCTATTCTGTCAATTTATTTATTGATTTTTAGATTGTGTATTACTCTGAAGGTTAGTAGATTTCACTATCTCGAAAAGTAGTCACATTTTAAATACTTTTCTGTTTCTATGACTGAAATACACCTGTTTTGATATTTTATATTCTGTCACAGTTCCAAGACCATCTATTGAAATATTTCTCTTTTAAGATCTACTACAGCATTACCATTCAAGCATAAGGAAATGGGCTTGGATTCCTTAGCACCCACACAAAAACTGAGCATACAAACGCATGACTTTAATCAGAGTGACAGTAGGGATATTTCAAAATAAAAAGAAAGCTATAGCTCTCTGGGAGGCCTGCTTATAAAGTTGGCAAATTCTGGGTTCAATGTTGAATTTGTTAAATCTATGTGCAGATTGCTAGAACATGATGTGCAGTGTTAAGCTCTAGCCACCCTTGGATACAAACACAATAAACATTCACCTTCTGAGATATGTGCACATGAAACTAACACAAAAGAGTGTCCATGTAACACACCAAATAGGTAAATAAGCACACAACTCCTTTCAATGCATAATTAATATGCAAATGAATACATATAAAATATATGATCTATATAATAAATGTATGCATATATGTGTAGACAGAAATACCATGAGATCATCACTAATATCATGATAACATATTTACTATTTATTCCTTAAGACTTTTTTTTCTCTTTATTAGATATTTTCTTCATTTACATTTCACATGTTATCCAGAAATTTTCCCTTACCCTCCTGCGTCCCCGCCCTGCTCCCCTACTCACCCCCTCCAACGTAATGGCCCTGGCATTCCCCTGTTCTGGGGCATATAGAGTCTGTATGACCAAGGGGACTCTCCTCCCAATGATGGCCAACTAGGCCATCTTCTTCCATATATGCAGCTAGAGACATGAGCGCAGGGGGAACTAGTTAGTTCATGTTATTCTTCCACCTAGAGGGTTGAAGACCCCTTCCGCTCCTTGGGTACTTTCNTGATTTGCATTTCCCTAATGATTAAGGATGTTGAACATTTTTTTCAGGTGCTTCTCAGCCATTCGGTATTCCTCAGTTGAGAATTCTTTGTTTAACTCTGTGCCCCACTTTTTAATGGGGATATTTGATTTTCTGGTGTCCACCTTCTTGAGTTCTTTATATATATTGGATATCAGTCCCCTATCCGATTTAGGATTGGAAAAGATCCTTTCCCAATCTGTTGGTGGCCCTTTTGTCATGTTGACAGTATCTTTTGCCTTACAGAAGCTTTGCAACTTTATGAGGTCCCATTTGTCAATTCTCGCTTTTACAGCACAAGCCATTGCTGTTCCATTCAGGAATTTTTCCCCAGTGCCCAAATCTTCGAGGCTTTTCCCCACTTTCTCCTCTATAAGTTTCAGAGTCTCTGGTTTTATGTGGAGATCTTTCAACCGCTTAGTCTTGACCTTTGTACAAGGAGATAAGAATGGGTCAATTCCCAGTCTTCTAGTCCCTTAAGACTTTTATGATTCAAATCACTTACACCAATGCCTGAACAGCTTTAACTATCTCCTAATATTTACTAAATTTCATAGAAAAAGAGCCATGTACATTCTTTCCAGTGTCATAGTCTTTAAAAATTATTTTGGCAGTCATCTACTTTATTCTGGCCATTTATGGGTTATTATTCTTAAAACTAGTTATTCCATTATTGGGTGTCCATCTGAGTAATTTTAGTATATAACTCAAACCTGGTACAGAAATTTCAGTGCAAGTCTCTGGATGAAAAGAATATTAATTATCTTATATTACATGTTATAGTTGAATGATAGAACAGTAAGTTTGCTTTGTTTTTCTTTTCAGAAACTACCTGTTCCTCCTATGTTTGTGTAGTTTTACTCCTATAGTAGGGTGTGAATAGTCAGATAAAGTTTTTTTTTTTTTTTTTTTTTTTTTTTAAAGTCCTTTGAGTTTTACCATTTCGTAACATTTCGTAATTATATAGTATTATGTCTGTACTGGGTAGTTTTGTGTCAACTTGACACAGCTGGGTTATCACAGAGAAAGGAGATTCAGTTGGGGAAATGCCTCCATGAGAGCCAACTGTGGGTTATTTTCTCTATTAGTGATCAAGGGGGAGAGGCCCCTTGTGGGTGGGACCATCTCTGGGCTGGCAGTATTGGGTTCTATAAGAGAGCAGGCTGAGCAAGCCAGGGGAAGCAAGCCAGTAAAGAACATCCCTCCATGGCTTCTGCATCAGCTCCTGCTTTCTGACCTGCCTGAGTTCCAGTTCTGACTTCCTTTGGTGATGAACAGCAGTATGGAAGTGTAAGCCAAATAAACCCTTTCCTCTCCAACTTGCTTCTTGGTCATGATGTTTGTGCAGGAATAGAAACCCTGACTAACACAAATTGGTACCAGCATAGTGAGTTATTCCTGTGACAACCTGGCCAAGTTTTGGGGAGGACTGTTGAAGGACTTTGGAACTTTGGGTTATAAGATATATTCGGTGTTAAGAACACTGTGAGATGTCGTGTAGGAGCTTGGAAGATATAATGTTGTGAACAGTGCTGAAGATGGAGGTCCGTCTTGTGAAATTTCAGAGGGAAACTTAAAGACTCTTTTTCAGGGCCATTGCTATTTTGGAGTTTGATTATTTTGTGGTTCTGGTTAACTTGGGCTGAAGAATCAGCTGTGATTAACAACATACCAGAACTACTAAAGCAAAACCTTTGCATTACTGGGACTATTGATGCTGGTTAGCTGGAGCTAAGAAATTAGTGGTGATTAAGAGACCAGCATCAATGAGGTGACATCTTCTGGGAAGTGTTTTCTGAAAACACAAAGAGGCTGTGTTCCAGAGACAGCCAAGGTTGTACTCCTGCTGCAGTGTGACTTGGTAATGTGTAAGGGTCACCCAGGTGGTACTGGTTTTGAAGGCATGAAGGGGTCATGCAGAGCAGCTGAGGCCATGGAAGCACTGTGAGAGGCCATGGAAGGCCATTGGTCAAGGTGCAGCATCAGTTGCAATTGATGGCTCAGGACTGAAGGGGCCATGCAAAGGAGTTGAGGCTTGGCACCATGAAGAGAGCCTATGAGAGGCTATTGTTGAAGCCAAGTTACATTGGAAGACAGCAGCATTTTGGAGATGCTAGTACCATGAGATGACCACCAAGGACAGCAGCAGCAGTGGAGTACAGGTGGCTGGAGCCTAGAAGACATTGTGTGTGCTACAAAGGGCATGGCTGGAGAAGTGACCCAAGCTCTTTGAGGAGCCATAAGATAGTGAGTTGTATCTCAGACATTAGACAGTTGGAGATTGATTTTTTGCTTGTGATTGTGACTGTGCCCTGATATTTTTCCCCTCTTGAAGGAAGAAAATATTTTAGTGGATCCCACAGTTAAGAGACTTTTAATTGTAAAAAGACTTTCGATTTTAAAGGATATTGGATATTTTAAAAGGATTGAACTTTTAATATGTAAAGATTGTGGGACTTTTAAAATTATTTAAGATTTTGGGGATGAGTAAGAACTAAGGGTCAGGCTTACTAGTGATGATTTGTGTGTCAAGTTGACAAGGGGTCAATTGTACTGTCTAGTTTTGTGTCAACTTGACACAGCTGGGTTATCAAAGAGAAAGGAGTTTCTGTTGGGAAGTGCCTCCATGAGATCCAGCTGTGGGTTATTTTCTCAATTAGTGATCAAGGGGGAAAGGCCCCTTGTGGGTCGGACCATCTCTGGGCTTGTAGTCTTAGGTTCTATAAGATAAATAATGGGTATTTTCCACTGATATAAAATATTAAGATATATTTTCTTGCCTTAATGTTTTAAATACATGGACCTATAGAGTGCTTGTTGATTTTCTGATATCTCTATACATCTTCTCCAGTATTCTTGTATCTTTTTACATAGTTATTTTTAAATGTATTTTATATTCACATACCATTTGTGCATACTTTAGAGGCATCCATCATAATTGATGGATCTCTGCTCACATCATTCAACTTAATTCCTTAAAAGTTGCTGGCTTACACACTATTTATTGAATGGAAAATCAGTTTCTCTATTGCTAGGTAATAATTTATCTCAAACTTGACTGCTTAAAATAACTTAATTTGTAATTTCACAGTTCTCTAGTTGAGAAAGCATGCATTTATGTGATCTTCCATTTAGGGTTACAAGGCTGATGTCAGGTTATTGGCCTGGCTATCAACTGCATCTTCTCTTAAATACTCTATTGACACTATAGTAGGTGGCATAATTCATGCCTAGGAAGTTATAGTGATAAGAATCATGCTTTGTTCTACCAAGCAATGAGCTACACTCTGCTTTTAGGAAAAAAATGCTCACTTTAATATACATATGACAACTTTCTTCATGTAAATCTATCAGAAATTTATTGTATTTTGAACAAATCTTTGTTGTTATTGACCTATCAAGAAAAGTTCTGTTTTGGAGATCATCTTGAACAGATGAGACAATGTAGACATGGACTTTCTTAAGTTGGGTAAAGGTTAAAAGTTAATTTAAAATAAATCATTTTAAGTTTTTAACTCTTTATGTGAAATCCCTTTAACACAATGCCAGGGTCAGGATATTTTTGAAAGACAAACCTTGAATAATATCAAAGAATTTTCACACAAATATATCTTCTTCAAGAAATCAACATTGATTTAAAGCATTAAGAACTACATTGAAAATGTTCAGTCTTTATAGAAATTCTTTACTGAAAAGATTCAAAGCACAGAAATATTTTAATGACATATTACAAGGGAGAGTTAATATTCAAATACTTTGATTTTCTTTGTGTCATCAAAGGATAGAGGTTCCAATATTTTTATTCAGTAAGACATTTTGAGGAGCTTATTTGTCTCATAAAATATTAATAATTTTTAAATTTATTCATTTTATTGAAAAATATATTTGAAAGAAATTGTGTTATTCCTATTGTCAGATGCCAAAATGTATGAAATATTTCTATGTGGTATCAGAATAATATACACTAAAGATAAACGTATTCAGAGAATTTTACAAAGTGCATTTCCACACAGAGTTCTTTGAACAAATCTTAAAAGAATTCTTATTATTTTCTTCTAGATAAACTTAAAATGTTTAAGTTAATCATTTTAATCCATGAGATGGTTAAATGTCAGAGTTAAGAACTGAAAACTGGATCTGAGTTTACACTCAGTAATCTGTCTACTAGGAGTTATTACTTCTTACATTTATGTACTTATGTGACTAAAAAGATTTTATTTCCTTGGAGGGCCATATTCCCATTGAACGAGTTTGAGCCAGAATTATGTGGGATGGCAATATTTAGTATATTTTTCTACAATATATTTCAGTTAGACTTATTTATAAAGTGTATATAATTTATGTATATTTATGTTATGATTATATATAAGTTAAATAAACTAAAATGTTATCATACAATACATAAAATTAAATGATGGATCAATAGAAGATTAGTTAAATTTTAATTCAGTTAGAAGATATGTAGAGTAAGCTTGAATTTTACAAGATAACTGTATTTATCTTCAGGCCTTCAATATGACACATGTAGAAGATATTCTCAGAGGATAAGCACCTTCATTATAAACAGCATGGTTCAAAGGTTTATAAGCTTTAAAGGATTTATGCTTGTATATTTGTTAGCACCCAAAAGTATGTAAATGGGGGAGATAATCTGAAAGAAAGTCTGAATCTAGTGCAAACACTTTTCTTATTCATACAAAATTTCAAACTTATTATTTTTTATTTTCTTTAGTTTCATGATAAAGCAAAATTTTATGATATGTTTGAAATTACTTTTGGTCTCCTAGTTATATATGACTTTAATTGTTTATCAAGTGTATTTCTAAATGCGTGTCACTCTCACCAAATATATCTTCTAGTTGTGAATCTTCAGCTTCATTCATAATTAAAGGTTGATTCTCTTTTTATATATTTAAAGATATTCACACATAATCTGTACTTAAGCATAATTGTCAATTGGAATCTAGAAGAAGTAATTCTTACAGCTTTATGCTAAGCAGAAAATAACACACAAAACATGTCCTCTATGGTGTCTTCCTAGCTTCAATCCATGGATAACTGCAATGAAAATAGTGCATCAAAATAAAATAACACACTGAACAACAGGCTGTTAAAATGAGAATATCATTAACATGATATTTTTCATGTGACAACCTAGACATTTACATTTATGATAGATTCCTCAGATCCTTAGAATGGACTCCTAATACCAAATGTCTAAGGTGGAATTTATTCTCATATATATATATATATATATATATATATATATATATATATATGTCTAAGGTGGAATTTATTCTCATATATATATATATATATATATATATATATATATATATATATATATATATATTCTAATGAACATCTGCTGCCTTCCTTCTCATCTAGATTCATCCCTACATCTCTTCCCTCTAAAGCTTTTTCCATTTTGCACAGTGGTACAAATACTTACAATGCCAATATTTGTTAATTCATAACATCAAAGATTAAGTGATAATTTTAAAATCCATATTTTATAATTATTTACTTAAAACATTCATTATAGCCTTTATTCCTATATCTTCCCATTAACAAAGAAGACAAAAATGTTTTTTCTCATCTTAAGTGTGCTTGTTTATTAAACTGTAAATCTAGAATTTATATTTCTGGGTATATTTATTAGGGTGTTTTTATGTGAACTAAAATAAGGAAGGAATATTCTCCTTGAATGTGTAACTGCCATTCTTTCACATGAAATAACTGACTGAGTAAGGTTGAGGGAAGGGTATGAATAACAGCCTTAATATCTCTTTGATTCCTGAATGCAAACAAAATGGAACTGCCTGACCCACATTTCTACCAAACTACTTTCCTCCTTATGATATCCTATATTCCTACAAACCATAAACAAATATGTCTTTTGTTGTTGTTGCTCTTTTACTTAGTTACTCATATAAAAAATTGTTCCGGTGAAAATAAAAGTGTAACTCTGGCTTTTTGAATGTCTGGGAGTTTGGTATGGGTATGAGGAGTTTGGAGCTGTGGGCTACAGAATTCTAGAAGATGGTAAATAATGGTTAACAGAGAACTCTGAAGATTAGATTGCTAATGAGCACAGACAATCAAAACTGTGCTCATGAGCACTCAAAGGCACACAAATAATTGGATGGGAATTGGTCTAGACAATATTCAAGTTATAGTCTAGTATTTTCCAAGCCTCTGCCCCTAGATTAGAAACAGGAATGAGGCTGAATCAAATGTCATTGACTAAACTCTGGCAGAGAACAATTAAAACTGCCTAACACTTAGACTGCAATATGGCCGTCTATCAGATTCTATATTGGAGTGCTATGTTGAGAAATTAAAGCAGAGAGCTATAAAGTGTGAGCAGGTTTGTGTTGCCAAGTGCAGGGAACACAGGGAACATGTAAATGTGAGGAAAGCCAGCAGATTTTATCATTATTGAACTATAGCACTATTAAGATTGGCAATGATAAGAAGGAATCTAGAACCTAGAACTCAAGTAGTAGAAAAGGTACCTGGAGATCAAATCCACATAATGGACATTGTGGCACAAAGTAAAAAAAAAAAAAAAAAAAATGCACATAAGCACTCAGGTCACACAGCAGTGAGAGTAGTAAGATGGAATATATTTACTTCAGTAGAATTTGCTAGTGTTAGATAGATGATGCTTGGTTATTAAAATGCAAAGGCAAATGTTTTTTGAATCTTAGACTTTCGACTAGCTTGCAGAAGCCACTGAGAAGCATGCATGGTAAGATACAATCTGCAAGAAATTCTTTCAAGCATATATTGTGAAGCTGTGTGGTTTAGATTTAAGCTACGATGCTGATGCAAAGCTGTGAAACTTCCAAGTCATTAAGGCTTCTCCAGAAGTAAAAAGTTAAAATGATTAACCCTATTCAAAGCTACAGAAGATGAATATGTGCATCTCAGAATTTGCTATATGAACTGTTTTATACTGATCTTGCTTTAGCACAATCAGTTTTCTCAGGTACATCCTTCCTTTTTGTAGTTGGAGTATGTATTATCTGCTATTGTATATTGGAAGTGTGTACCTTTCTGCTGTTAACATGTAAAGGCTCACAGTTAATAAATGTCTCTTGAACTTATGAACAGTGTTGAAACATTTAAAGACTGTCACATTACAGATGAACTAAATGAATATTGTTTTATTAGAGTGTCTATGAAGACTACTGGTAGGATCTTTTAGAAGCAATATACTAGGTATCAAGTTGATTGATGAGTGATCTTGATTATGAACAGGATAAAGCTTGGAGTTATTGAATGGTGATTTGATTCACTCACTACATGGATTTAAGCTTTATCAAAGAAATGTTTTACATGGAGACCCATCACAAATATAATATGCTATGGACAGAGATCCTGTAAAGAATAAAAAGAGGGAAGCAAATGAAGTATTTGATTTTATTGACCACAGATGTAATGTAAATAGTCATGTCCCCATGATTTCTTCATTATGATAGACTATCTCCTCAAACAATAAAAATAAATTAATTCTTCCGTAAGATTGTTTTAATACATACATACTCACACTTACACACATGTGTATGTGTGTGTGTGTGTGTGTGTGTGTGTGTATCTTCTTATGCTTATAAGTATTTAGCAATTTATTTTCTAAAAAGGAATTCATTTGTATCTACAAAGTACAACAATCTGCTATAGCTAGGTTATACCATATTGCTTCTAGAATAGTCAAAGTCATTTTATTAACTTGTAATACAGTGTGTTCAATATGTATACACAAAAGATAAAAAGAAATTCAAAAGAAAAATAAAAGAAAATAAATATAGTGGTGATATATTAATATTTATTGGATTTGTTTTTCTCGACTCATTTGATTATAAATGTACTTTTTCATTTTATATCTGTTTAAGGATATTATAGGAAAATTCATGACAATTTTGAAGTCAGCTCCTATAGACTCATATGGTCTTCCAGTACATCATAGATCCTAAGTTTAGATAATTATTTAGACAGAGAAACATGACCTCATTTCATTTTTTATATTCCAGTTTATACCATGATTCAATTTTCTCACAAGTTTTAGGCCAGAAGAACTTATAGGAATAAAAGAAAATTATGAAGTTTGCATTTGTATTCTGGGTTTTGGCATGAAATTACAAATACTTTATCCTGAATGATAATCATAATTTTTGCCATCATTCAATATTATTATTTACATATTACTTTTTATATTCTGACTACTATATAATAAAACACAATATAATAATATAAATTATTATATAATACACAGAAATAATTGATAATATAAGTATAACATGCTTATCCTCTAATAGATGATGTGACTAAATTTAGTAAGACTTTAATATGTTCTCTGTATAGATGGAGAAAGTTATTTTCATTTTTGAAAAAATGAAGTGAACACGATTCATTTTTCTTAGGAATGGGAAGAAAACTTATGATATTCAGGTGAAAGAGCTCTTATTTACACTAGGCTTAAATACAATCCGATTGAGTTATTTAAAATTAAACATTTAACATTTAAACATTTGTTTATGAAATGGCAATTTGTTCCACAAATTTAACTGCTTTGTTGCTAGAACAATATATATTGTAGTTATAGATATAATTTTGGCTACAAATTTTAATTATGAAAATGAAGTGATTCCAAAAGAAAACGGTACTAGTTAAAATCAGATAAAATTTCATGACTGAAATGTAAAAGTGGACACAAAATCTTACTTACAACCAAGAAGGTTATCACACTTGATACCTGCTGGAAAATAGAAAGTTTATGTGTCCCTGGTTATGACAACCATATTCCAGAATTTGGTTGGGATTTTGTGATTGTTTGATTTTTGTATGCCTTTGTTTGTTTCATCATTTTTGTTTGTTTATTTGTTTGTTGTACTATTAGATTTTAAAAGTATGTTTATTTGTTTGGATTTTGATTTGCTTGTTTTTTGGCTTTTCTTGGTGTTTTTATGCTTTTTCCTGAGATTTCTGAAGAAATAAGGGAATGAGACAGGAGAGATAAAATGATACAAAGAGACAGAAAAGCACACACACAGAGAAAAACAAACATAAAGTTGGATAGATAGGGAGTTGGGAAGATTAAAAACTCTGATAACAATCAATTGTATAAGAAGTTTAAATAAAATTCAAAGGAACAGCAATAAGACGAAATACAAAAATTTGTGACATTCCAAGGCACATATTTTGTTCCTGCATTTGAAATTTTCCTCTTTTAGAAAATGAGCTGCATAAACATGGGAAGGATTTCAAGTTAGTTACTTTAACCCTCATTCACAAATTATCTCTACATAGTGGCTGATTTTAAATCCTTGAATTTAATGTTTTTTTATTTTTTATTTTTTTAATTTAGTGATTTAAGATCAGTGATATACAGGTACACATATATTTATCTAACATGTACATATATAATGCAGCAGTACATACTAGATGTTTTAATACATAATCCTGTGTTTTCCCAACATCTCTAAAGAAGGAGTGCTTTTCTTGACACTGATTGTTGTGTAAAAAAGGAAATGCAAAGGCGATGATAACACTATGAGTTAACTTACTTGTATCAGTTTTTAAAATGATAGAAACCTGATATCAACAGGTGTCAATGAATTTTTCTCGATTTGAATAAATCCATGGCTACATATTATTCTGATCTATGTGCTATTTCATCAAACTGTTGAGACAATCTTAACAATAAAACTAAGCACTTTCTCAGAGTGAGCTTTTATGTGAAGATTCTCCTGTCCCTAGACCTTAACAGTCACAGTCCTCATTATTTCAAACCTTTACACACACACATACACAAACACACACACACACACACACACACACACACACACAAACACACACAGAGCACAGCACAAATACACAACAGCTCCTTGGTTCTAGGATCTTTGGGATTTAATAGGACTACACTACTCAATTTTCAAATCATTCCATTTAAAAATCATAGGACATGGGACTAGAGAGAAGTCCCAGCAGTTAAGAACACCTGCTTGCTCTTCCAAAGGAATCAGGTTTGATTCTTAGCACCCACTTGGCAGATCACAGCCATCTGTAACTCCTGTCCCAGGAAACCAGATGACCTCTTCTAGCCTCCACTGGAACTGCTTAAATGTGCTAAAGAGACATATGTGAAGAAGGCAACACACTCATTATACTTAAAATAATAAACAAGTAAAATGTTCAAAAATGTTTAAATTAAATAAATAAAATTTAACAACTAAGATCATAAATATACATGAGTTAGTCCCTCATTACAAGCCTCCCAAAGTTTATATTATGTGTCTGCCTTTTCACTTACCATCTTTTCATCTACCTCTATTTGTCTACCTATATCTAGATTCATCTCTATTTCTATTTTATATACTTTTTGTTATTTCTTTATATATCTATATCTATGATATTTTAAGATCTATGGTTTTGATCTCTATCTCAAGGTCAACAGTATCAGTCTTTTACCTCTATCATCTAATCTTTATCACCTCTAAATCTTTATCTCATATGTCCAATTAAGTTTGATTCTATTTGACAATACAAAAGACTTAGAATATTGGAATTTTCAGTACACTCTATAACCAATTTATATTGCATTAATTTTCATATATCTAACAATGACCTTAGTATTTTCAATTATCTTCTGTACGCTATGCTGAAATCTTATTACAGTAGTTCAAAATGGAATTTTTTTGCTGCAATTAAATATTTCACAGTGTAAACAATCCACTTGTTGGGGATGGGGTTGG
This sequence comes from Mus minutoides, assembly GCA_902729485.2. Taxonomy (NCBI): domain Eukaryota; kingdom Metazoa; phylum Chordata; class Mammalia; order Rodentia; family Muridae; genus Mus; species Mus minutoides. Next base: position 7,616 of record LR753232.1, on the reverse strand, counting down.
GGACATCCTTGTGGAGACACAGGGGGAGGGAGGAGGTATGGGAAATGGTATAGGGGTGGACAGGCAAAGGAATAAAATCTGGAGTTTAAAATAAATAAAGAAAAAGAAAAAGAAAACATTTCATTATTATAGAAGTTTTGTGGCGAATTTATTTGCTGTACTTGAGTCTGAATTTTAGTTTTTTGTATAAATTGTTACTCAATATAACAATTTATAAACATGTGAAGAATAAATTATTATTTTATACAAGAGAAATCCAGAATAATTGATAAGTGGAATATTTTTCTTATTCCAATAATAAGGAAAGATTAATGGAATGCTACAAGCCCCTGAAGATTGAACTGGAAGGAAATTGTTGGTATACATAAGTAATTCTCTTTATTGCAGAAAATTTATGACATGTCATTGATAAGAAACAGTTACCCAGGCTCAAATGTGATATTTCATCCTTTTAACTAAACATTGATAGGTCAACTTAAAGACCCTATTTAGAACCTGGTACATATTTTCACATGATAATTCTAATCTCTTTATGTTTTGAGAGCAAATGCAGAAAATAGAACAAGTGCCTAAACGTGATTTCACTTAGAAATTTTCCAAAGATTTCCATGACTAATTTATAGCTAGAAAGGAACATATTCTCATAGAAGCTTAAAAGAATCTTAGAAGTGGAAACTACAGTAGCCTCATTCTGTGAAACTGAAACTACTGTCAACAGATATACTTGAAACAGCAGCTAAAGTATCTTACTGTATACTAGAAAGTGTTTTAGAAGGAAATATTAACTCAGATAATTTCTTGAACTCACAGGAAGAAGTAAATAATCAAATAAGAGTTAGTGCTAAAATTCACAATTTATTGACTCAGACTATTTTTAACCCAGGGAACAGGGTATGTTTTCCAATTAAAGCATGAATTTCCATGCTTTGCTCCACTCCTTAAATTCCTAAATTCTTTTCTTTTACTATAATTGTTGGGTGTTTGTCTCTGTGTGTGTTTCTGTGTGTGTGTGTGTTTCTGTGTGTGTGTGTGTTTCTGTGTGTGTGTGTGTGTGTGTGTGTGTGTGTGTGTGTGTGTGTATATCTGAGCAAATACACATACATTCTGATGAGTTCCTTTTCTTGGTGCTTTCTGTGTTGTTTCTTGGCTGAACACTATGTACTAGACAACAATTATTGGACACATATCTTGTACTTAATAAGACTGAAATGAGTTAAAATGAAAATCAGTTATAACAGCACACTGGTAAAATAAACAAATATTTGCTATAGAGATCACTCTATGTATATCATTGATATATTCTTTTACTTCTATACCTATTCTTTTTCAAATATATGCATCACAATATCCAGATCATTTCACATTGCGTTGACAGCCTTTACCTGTCATCTGTGTACTCTGTAATCAAGGTAAATTTTGCAAGCTGATTCTCTGACTGAACTAGATAATGAGACAATCTCAAAAACAAAACAAAACAAATGTCATATCTTCCCTATAGAAGTGATTAAAAAGCAATATAAATATTTCAAAAGTATAAAAATATTATACTGTAAAAGATATAGAAATCCAATAAGATAATATCTGGATAAAACTAGGAAGTATATTGGTACAGAGCGAATATGTAGTTTTTACAGAAATTATATAAATAAAATCATTTTCATTTTGCCATGCATATGACATCAAAATACAGTCTAGCTCAATAGCTAATTATGCTGAAGTTTTGAAAAGCAAAATCAATATTTGTACAAGTATCAAGAAAAAATTGTATGGGAGATAAGATTTATTTGAATAAAAATACTATATGATCATTCCTCAATAAAGTTTACAAAGGTCTTTGTTTTCTGTACAGACACAATGAAGGAATAATGAATGGTATGAGGAAGAATATGGCATTCATGACACCAAAGTTGTATTTAAAAGAACAAGTTAATTACAACTACAATTTAAATTGATTATTCACTATAATCATTAATTTTAAAGTCAAATCTCACAAAATCTCACAAAGAATAATTACACTTGTGCTCATAATAGATCCATCTGTGCAACAAATACCAGATCAGAGTCACAAGACATTACATTCTTTTTTTTTTTTTCTTTTTTGGTTTTGTGAGACAGGGTTTCTCTGTGTAGCCCTGGCTGTCCTGGAACTCACTCTGTAGACCAGGCTGGCCTCGAACTCAGAAATCCGCCTGCCTCTGCCTCCCGAGTGCTGGGATTAAAGGTGTGCGCCACCACGCCCGGCAAGATATTACATTCTTAAAAGTGAAATGTGATAGACTACTAAACACACCTTTAATAATGGAAAAGTTGCTCTGTGACTCTATAAACTAGTTGCCACATTCTCAAAATGATTACAATTTGATAACAGATTTAAAATCCCTGAATTTCATTCAAAAGGTTTTTATCAAATATAAATGTATAAAAATATATTTTATGTCAAGTTCAGCTGAGCTTATACTTGTTTGGATGTAATGGAAGTGTAACTAACTACCCATGATGTATATAGCCAACATCAAGACTACTTAGAAGTTAATCTTACCTATACTAGGCTCAAGAGTACACAGTCACTGAAAATGCAGTCATTCAAATAATGGACCGTATCATGATCTGAATATTCATCTAAATCACTGAAAGAAAAAAAAAAAGTCTTTCACACTTTGATGTCACTCTGCATGGAATAACCACAGGATTTCACTGTCCTCCTAATACAAAATGATAAAGATATATCATAATTACCTCAACAACTTTACAGAGAAATAATGAACAAATTTAGTATGTTATATGTGCATATATTAAGACTGAAAGCTGTGGTGGCACATGACTTTAATCCCAGCATTTTAGAGTCAGAGGAAGGCAAATTACTGAGTTTGAGGCCAGCCTGGTCTACATAGTGAGTTCCAGGACAGCCAGGGCTACACACAGAATCGCTGTCTCAAAAAAAAAAAAAAAAAAAAAAAAAAAAAAAAAAAAAAAAAAAAAAAAAAAAAAAAAAAAAAAAAAAAAAAAAAAAA